>PPIM02000003.1:600000-1190395 GCA_003705435.2 Saturnispora zaruensis | reverse complement strand
GTAATGCATACTTAGTTATTTTTCACAATTATTATATTAATCAAGCAACCATATCAGAGTTTGATAAATCCAAAGTATATTATATTTAAATTTCCTTATAGCGGTAATAACGATATGGTTTTATTTTTATCTTAACAATTGAACATTCTAAGGCATAATAAAAACATCAATTGGGCGTGTGGCGTAGTTGGTAGCGCGCCTGCTTAGCATGCAGGAGGTCTTGGGTTCGACTCCCAACTCGTCCATTAATTTTTACATTTTGTGTATTTTTTTGCCGATACCCGATTAACCGATGCTTTACATCAATTAAAAAAAAAAGAAAGTTGTCAGAGAAATACTTCAAACGTAGGAATAGATTGTGATTTGAAAACAAATACTACCTACAATATTTTTAATCAAAATCAGTTCTTATTTGATCAACATATAGATTCTATTATATAGAGAAGAAAGGACAGTGTCAATGATTTTAGCGTCAATTAATGAAATGGAATCGGGAAAGAAGAATGATGAAGCAGAATTTAAGGTTGAGAAATTGTTATTGGAGTATGAAGAAAGTAGGAAAGAACATGAATTGGAAAGAAAGAACTTATTAGATGCTCTTGAGTTAAAGCGAAAAGTCATTCATTATCAGGAGTTGACAGCGATGACACTGAATATTGAGAAGGAAGTAAGCAGTGGTACAATTTCTAGAGCATTGGCGGCCAGTGATATATTGACTGGCCGACAAAAGAAGAGAAGTTTAGAAGATTCGCAGGAATCAATAAACCAAAGAATGAAATTGGAAATGAATGGCTTAAAACAGGAAGTTAGTTTTTGGCGGATGAAGTATGAAAAATTAGAAGAAGAAAAGGAAGAAGAAAATAATAGTAATAATGACGATAATTATGAAGAAGAGTCTGAAAATGGAAAGCAAAAACATACAATAGACAAGAAGAGGCGTAGTATCAAATTTAGTCGGCGTTTAGTTGCTCCAAAATCAAGTAATATAAGATTAAGAGGAAGTGAACATCCGGAAATAGCATAGATAATATAATTTTTTTTGCGAAACACATTAGGGGACAAGTGACAGGCAATGCAAATATAATCAGTATGCTTAGTATTTCCGCAGGCTTCATACTGGAAGTAGGAAATATCATTGGGTTGAAAAACACAAAAAGAGAGGACGACGTTAAAAAATAGAACAAACAATTAACGGTTATATTAAATGGTAGCTTAAACAGTTTTGAAACAAACAATTGCAATGTTGCCAATATAGACATAAGCAAAACCTTGTTTTTCATGACTAACACTTGTTGCAAAACTTTTACCAACGATGACGTGCCAAGGACCCGATAATTGATCATCAAGTGATTTCTTAAGTTCGTTAGCGAGATCATTCAAATTTTTCTCGTTATCTTTATAAGCCTTGGTAACGGCTTCTAGAAATAGAGCTTTTGATTCGTCATCCTGTTCAAGTACTTATTTGTTAGGTAAATTAGTTAGTAAGGGAAAGATGAAATTTACGTTTGATAATGTAAAAAAGTTATATTACTTCAATATCAAAAAATGCATCCACATACAAGATCAATTGACTTAATTATTGGTTCGGGAGAGGTTGACATTGCTTGAACCACTAACCTATGTTAAAGAAACGTCAATAACAGATGATGAAGATTATATTTTTTTTGATATTTTTAGTTGTAGAGATTAAAAGTGGCGCATTACAAAACACTATAGGTGGCGTATACCACTCAAAAAGTATAACATAACTTAATTGTATATATATAATGTATATATATATGTATATATATAATGGGTGGCGTATTTACAAGTTCAAAAAGGATGGACATCATTTATAAAGAGTTGGGGTAAAATGGGTGCAGATTATGACCTATGCACTACTGTGTATTAGTTGATGATGTCAAATTATCTAAACCAAGTTGTCTGATTTCATCTAAAATGACAAATTTCTCTCTTCTACCAAATCTCTCCATGTCTTCATGAACCACCTTTTGACCCCAGTGTTTGTCGTCACCCTTCCACCATAAACCATCCCAGAAGATTTTGATATTGCTATCTTTACTTAATTCGGTAACAGTTGACAAATCAGCAGTTGCCTCCATAGTGTATGTTGGTCTGTACTGACCGGAGCACCAAATTCTGTTCCATTCGTTCTTCTTTCTCAACAGGTTGGCATCATCTTTACGTTTAATATCTCTCAAATGTCTCAGCTCAACAAGATTATTATAGGCATTGACTGCTGTTTCGTAAGACTGGAATTGAGCCACTGCTAATGGACGCCAAAGATCGTGACGCACAGCTGGCTTTTTGTTTTCTTTATTAGGTTGTTTAAATTGCTGGTTGATTTGGTATTGGGTAACGTGGGGAGTCTGTGAAAACACGACTTGTCCTGTTTGGATATTTCTAAACAAAAACACTTGTGGAGCAAAGTCATTGGTTTTCAACCAAGACACAGTTCTAAACTTTGAAGCCATCCCTCTGACCTTTCTCTTATTACTTTTAATAGTATTAAAAGACGAATAACCTTTAGTCGTCGATTGAAATTTTCAATGAATTTTTTTTCTCTTCCTCTTGGTTAGAAAAATGCTTCAAGTAAATGACAGTTTAAACTTCAGTTAATAAGATAAACAAATAAGAGTACAAAGAACATATTAGAGATATGGATAGACAATATAATATTAGTAAATAACAGGCGGAAGGAAGAAACAAAGAAAAAGTAAAACACCAAGATCAATCAATCTTTTAGTATCAAGAAACAAACAAGCTTATGTTATCAATTATCCTTTTTGACAACCTTTTCCTTTCTTTCGTTTAAGAATTTTTTGTATTCTTCTAAAGTAATGTTCTTACTATCAGCTTTGTAAGAGTCAAAGCCGTGGTAAGTGTTTCCGAGCCAGGTATCCCAAAAGGTGAAGTATGGTTGGGAGAAGTTGTACTTGATACCCCATCTTTGGTGGTGGATATCGTGGTAGATGGTGTTATTTGGAAAAATGTGATGAAAGAAGTGCCAAGGCAACATGTAACCGCAATGGTCATCGATAGTCTTCATTGTGGAAATAGTGTAGAAAAAAGTAGCTTCCTTTGGACTCATGCCTAAAACAAGAGAAGCCAACCCAGTACCAAGAGTATCTAGCAAAAAGCCTTCCACAGGGTTGTTGAAAAGGGCACCAAAGGCGTATGGCACGTAAAGTGCATGATGACGTGAGTGGAAATGCTTGTAGAGGAACTTGTTTTGGTGCATGAGTTTGTGAAGCCAAAATTGCCAAGTATCGATGATCAAGAAGCCAATCAGAAGCTTGAAAGCGGAAGCACCATACCAGTAGGCGGAGTAGACAGCCCACGTTGGAACTACTGAAGGCAACAGTTGCCTCCATTGCCACAAATACGCGTTTTCGTATCCGGTGACAGCAGTTGGTTCATAGAGGAAGATCAAATAGCCGGAAATGGTTTGAATGATGTGCTGCACAAACACATCTCTCAAAACCACGTGGAATGGCACCTTGTTCATCTTTAGCTGCTCTTCATTAGGATGGATCTTGTACTTGAGGAACAGATCATTGACATCCATGATGTGGAAATACATCGAATAAGTCCAGTAAACCACCACAGGAGCAATGATGGCCGTCAGACCATCCGGTATGCCGTCCACCAAAGTCTCTTTCACTGCCAACACGACCTTTGGCTGAACAGCACCGTCAATCAAGTGTAAATCTAACGGATCAACTAACATTTATTAATAATTTCGGATTTAGTATATATTAAAAAAAGACAACAACAGTTTTAAAACCCCTATCAAAACAATCTAGAATTGTTTATGTTTACCGTGGTGTATGAAAATACTGTTATTGTATTCAAAAACCGATTAGGTATACCTTCAAAGCTATTGGAGATGGAATGAAAGAAACAGAATGATTAGATAAAATAGTGTGTTTTCTTTTTCAGCCAAGTTTTTATCCTGTGCCTCACGATACGCATGCAAAATGGCTCAATTCGTGTTTGAGAATAGCTGGAGTTGTTTCAAAGCCTAAGAATCCAATACTCTGAGCTTCTACCGTTATTGAGCCAGGCTAATAAGCAACACCAGGTGGTAGCTTTATTACTTTCAGTGAAAAGGTTCTTTGTATCTTTGATAAATATTCTTTTTTCATCAGCTAAGCGTGCTCGGGTGGTACCACTTGTTGATGTTATTATTTACGTTCCGATGATTGACTTTTAATTAAGCTACAAGTCCGTCACCGGTACTACTACAGTATCCATGGTGCAATTCACCACAGTACCAAAGGAGGTAACGTCTTTCGGAGAGCATGTGGAAAAAAAGGATGTTTTTGATTAGTAAAATAAAAAATTCTCCCGTAGTACAATAATCAACAATACACTGTTTCTAATTGGTAGCACTACATCATTATGGTAACAATATATTTGAACCTTGCGGAAGAGCATGCTTCAAGACTTGAGAGGGGGGAAAAATCACGAATGAATATAGATAAAAAGACCGGGTAACAGTCGCGGAAAAGTTTTTCTCCATTTTTCAAAAGTAGTAAAAAAATTGCTGAGCGTCTTTTGTTGCCCTTTTTTCATCAACAAAAATTTTTCGTTTGTTCAAATTGAAGGTTTAAAGATATATATAATATATATTTATATATATATAAATAATACATATAGGTCTCAGATAGTTTAAATTAGCTGTTGTTAAACATGGCAAGTGCTAAGACTATTACTCCATATACTTTCAAGGCAATTTTGGACGAGTTTGTGTACTACCACACGCTCTCGTCGCATTTGAGACCGTTGGTGTACAGAACCAAGAACGCCGAAAGGCTGATCTCTGAAAGGGCCACCGACAAGCACGGGCGCCCACTAACCCCTCGCAAATATCCAGGAATACCTTCTAGAACCAAGACGGTGAGATTCATTTCGCTGCTGAATGGCAAGGACGAGCTCAACCATTTTAAGCCAACACTTGACGGACTGACGAAGATTGAGATCAAGGACCATGCCAAGCTTAAGATCCCATGGGTGAAACCGTCAATTGTCAATGAGTTCATCTACAAGTCGTACGAGCTAGGCCAGTTTGGTGAGAATTTGGTTTACTTGAACCAACTCAACAGCTACCAGTGGACCCCAAAGAACGTCGAGGCCATTGCACTGATCAGAGCGGTGCAATTGAAGACCAAGGCCAAGGAGAATAGTGAAGTTTACAATTTAGACTGGTTCCACAAAAAGGTGGAATCATTCAAAAATATCTCTACCTTAGAGGCCACCTCCGCCTTGCTCAATATTATCGAGTTGTCTGCTCAATTGTACGTGAAACAGGTGAACGCACAAACACTGCAGGCCGCAAAGGACTCTGTCTCAGGTTTGCTCAAAAGAGATGCTGTGGATCCAAGCAAGTCCTTTGACCATTACAATCACACATATTCAGTTTTATCCTTGTTAAAAGACGCCAATGCAACTGCGAAGAATGACCAAGTGACCACTCTCATTGAATCTTTGGATCCATACTTCAAACAGGTGGACTCTCTTAAAAGCGATACAGAAAGTCATTTTCAAAAAATTGTTTCTGTTCAGTAGATGATTTAAATATATTTATTATTACCATATAGCAAACGTCTTGTATATATAGCTGCAAAATTTCATTTCATCTATAGCCTCATTACTTATATGTCTTGGAGCTTTTATAAATCTGATTTTTTTTCTTGACAAGAAAAGTACGCCAGAAAAAAAAAAGCCTAGTTTCCGTTCAACATTTATAATCAAAACTTTGTATACTATTGAACCAATCGCTCGGTTTACTCCCAATCTAACCTCGGTTTCAAGCTAAAAGTTGATTAAGGAGAAAAATGTCTGGTTTTAATAATCTTTTCAGTACCATGAGACGCCGTGGCAATGATTCCGAAAAGGAAGACGAAAAGGATAATGATCCAGTCACAAATGATAGAGAAGATCTAATGGAAGATGACGACGATGACTTAATGAACTCTGATTTTAAAGCCAGCGGTGCAAAGACAAAGAGGCCAAAGGAAAATGCCTTCACACAGCAGAAATTGAAGGCGGTCCATCCAATTTTAACAGCTAGTACAGTTGTACCATTGTTTGTTGTTTTGGCGGTTATCTTCATACCAATTGGTGCAGCAATGCTAAAGGCAAGCGAAAACGTTCAAGATATGTTCATTGATTATGCCTATTGCTCAGAGTTAGCTTCTAAAAACTACTGGTCACAGATACCAAGTGATTATTACACAAAACGTTTTAAGTCTGATGCTACAATTCAACCGCAATGGCGTTTGGCTACCAACGATTCATTCTTGTGGGATGACTATCCAGAAGAACAAAACATTTGCCAGATACAGTTTCAAATACCTAACACGATGAAGGCTCCAATATACTTCTTTTATATGTTGACCAATTTCAATGCCAATCATAGACGGTATGTTAGCTCGTTCTCTGAAGATCAGTTGAATGGAAAGAAGGCAAGTGAATCCGATATCAAGGATACCATTGGGCAGAACTGTCAACCGCTTTCAACAAATGCTGACGGGAAAATTTACTATCCTTGTGGTTTGATTGCCAATTCGTTTTTCAATGATACCTTTAGCTCCACTTTATCTGCTGTCAATGACACCAGCGCCTCTGACTACGTAATGTCCAATTCTAATATTGCATGGTCAACTAACAAAAATAGATTCAAGAAAACCCAGTACGATCCTTCTACAATTGTTCCACCTCAAAATTGGGTTAAACAATTTCCAGATGGCTACAATTCCACGAACATACCTGACATCAGCACCTGGGAAGAGTTCCAGAACTGGATGGCTCCTGCTGCATTGTCCGACTTCAGCAAAATGGCCTTGAGAAACGACAACCAGAGTTTGGAGGCTGGAATTTACCAGGTTGATATTGGACTGCATTTCCCAACCACTGAATACAGTGGGGGCAAGAAAATCTACATTACTACCAGAAGTGCCATTGGTGGCAAGAACTCATTTTTAGGTATCGCTTGGATCGTTGGTGGTGCCATTTGTTTGGTTTTGGCAATCATCGTTTTGTTTGGTGTTGCTGTCAAGGGCCGTCGTTCCGGCGATACTGCCTTATTATCTTGGAATAACTGATTACTGCCTAGAGACCTATACATTCTATATATTGATTTTTATTAATTTGTCTTTCATATACTGGCCTTTGTAGCTTTTTATTTAGTACTATGAAATGTGTTGTACTTTATTACTATTACTTCGAATTCTCTTTTCTTTCCCTTCTTATCTTCACAAGCTACCAATTAAATTACTTATCTACACACTTTCATCTTCCAATGGCCAAAAATTCAAGGCTTTAATGCCGTTTCCTATTCTCTAAGCTCTTTTAGTATTTTATTTTTAACATCTGCCAAATTTTTTTTGAGGATCCCCATGCATTTTCTCATATCCCTTTTTTTAACCATTATGAGAACAGATATTCATCCGCAGAGGTTATTAGCCAACAGGTGTATTAATAAGGATGCCAACCCCCAATCCATATTATTATTATACGCAGCAGCCTCAGTACGTTCCGTACTATCACCCGGGGCCGCAGCAGCAGGGCCAGCAAGAGCCACTGAATGCGCAGTTAGGCCAACAAAACTATAAACAAAATTTAAACGGTAATGTCAACGGTAACGTTGAAATTAAGAGAACCGTTGACAATAACAATAACATAAGTATGGACAACAATAACAATAAACATCTGCAACAGCATCTAGCAACGCCGGAACAGGCACAGCAAATAGCACAGCAGCAGCAATTGCAGCAGCAGCAGCAGGTGGCAGCAACAGTTAATTCGTCGATGAAGTTTAGAAGAGGTCCATGGGCACCGTCTGAAGATAAGCGTTTACTTGAACTGGTTTCAATGTTTGGCGGCGAGAAGAATCTGAACTGGGTTAAGATATCGCAGTTGCTCGAAACCAGGACTGCCAAACAGGCTCGAGAACGTTATCACCAAAATTTGAAGCCTTCGTTAAATAGATCCCCGATCACGCAGGAAGAGGGTGAGTTGATAGAAGAGCTAGTAGAGAAGCATGGCAAGAGGTGGGCAGAAATTGCAAGGCATTTGAATGGTCGTAGTGACAACGCCATAAAAAATTGGTGGAATGGAGGGGCAAATAGGAGAAAGCGGGCCTCAATATCCTCAGGTTCCTCCAAATCGTTGAAAAACCAAAAGGAGATGGAGGATGATGACGAATCAGGAGAAGGCGGCGAGTTCGATAAGACTGGTAATGATATTACTAACGCTGACATGGATCAGGACCAAAGTGATAGTGATAACAATAATGATAACAATAAAGAAAAAATAAAGAACAATAAGGAAAAAGTCGATAGTTTCCAAGGTCAGAATAAGAGCACCTATCAGCAGCACCAAGTCGAAGATATTCATAATAGTAGCGACTCTGCTTATCGTAGACACTCGCTTTATGATTTGAACCACGGTCACATGAATTCGTACCATCAAATATTACTACCACCATCATCACAACAGCCGCTTTCATCATCATCGTCATCATCATCGCAAGTCGGTAATACCACAGTACCTCAGTATGGATTCAACTATTCACCAATGCATAACCAGAATGCCATGATGCCACCCCCACCACCTTCAGTGCCGCTCCATTTACAATTGCAACAGCAATCTGCTTATCAACAACAGGGATTGCCACCGCCAGCAACTGCACCGTTGCAAATGAGCAAAGATGCCAAACGAGTGAGAGAAGCAATGCCAGACCCTCTACCAAAGCGTCGCCATTCAGCTGCAGGCATTCCAGCAAATTCAGCACTTTCACCAAGACAATACCCTTTCAACGTTCCATCGCTACCATCCATCAACTCCAGACAGTCAAGTATTGGGTCAGTTGATCTATCTTCACTGTCAGGCTCCATTTCGAATCCCGGCTCAATGACTGGTTCAAGAAGAGGGTCGATTTGGGCGAACCAAAATGCAGGTTTACGAAGAGGCAGTTTGGGTTACGTGCCGCTGTCGGTGGGTAATACCGGTTCAAGATTGAGCATCACTAGTTTGAACCAATACTCTATATCCAACGGCGGTGCTATCGACGGATTCAATAAGACAAGACATAGTTCGATAGGAGCGAACTTTGCTCTGAAACCACCGTCTGCAGCGCCACAGCCAAACGCTGACGTTAACTCCAATAGCAATCACGAATTAAAAAAGGATATATTCAAAAAGGAGTTTTCCTTTGAGACCAGCAACATCAAGCCAAAGATTAATCTAGACACAGATGCCAGTACAAGCAAAAGCAACTATGAAGACAATCCCGATGAAGCGGAAATTATCGAGAAGGAAAAGATGAGTATCAGCTCACTAGTTTCGTAATGTGTCCTACATTAAACATATATATACCTCTAGACAAATGTCATAGCACCTCTCCTAAGTTTTCTTACTATTAATACTCTTTTTTTCTAACCTACCAACTATCTCAACGGCCGTATTTGTTTTCAAAATTTTTTTATCGGTTTTTTCTGAAAGAATCTTTAATGGCATGTGAAAGGGTTCACATGCTATTGTTGAAGATTGGTGATTTTTCGTTTTCCCTATTCATTTTCTCACATGGTCTTAATTATGTATGTTATTCAATTAACATTTCTTATTTAATTTTTCTCTGTTGTATTATTTACTTTACTATTAATCTTAGCTATCGGTTCTTTATACCCTTTCCAGCTGTCAAATGCAAGGGCCGCCCCCCCAATGACGATTTCAACGGGTAGGTTGGCATTTTAAGAACAATAGTGATACAGACAAAAATAAAAGAAGAAAAAGGTGACGATAAAAACGACAGCCGTACACCAGCGACACAAATCGAATGTTGTAAGAATTTACCCGTGCACCGCTGCGACAACGAAATAGTAGTGACTGTTATGTCACGTGCCGGAAGCCTTTTGGAAATTTTCTGTCTCTCTTTATAGATAGATAACTATAGAAATTGCTTAACACAAAATTAGATAGATAGAGAAATAGATATATAGGGATATATATTGATTTAGATAGATACATACGAATTGAATAAAGCAAATTAAAAAAAGAACAGTCATGGATTACATAAAAAAAGCCCTTTATGGTCCGACACCACAAGAGAAGTATCGTTCGTGTATCCAAACGCTTCGAAGAAATAAGAGATCACTAGAAAGACAGATGAACGAAATGAATAACACGCAAAAGAAGACAGTCACGCTGATAAAGTCAAGTGCAAAGAAGAACGATAAAAATGCGGTCAAGATATATGCGAAGGAATTGGTTAATATAAGGAAGGGAATCTCCAGGTTGAGTGCTTCCAAGGCCACGTTAGACTCCATTGAGTTCAAGTTGAGTGAACAGCAGCAGCTGATAAAGATTAATGGCTCTATGCAAAAGTCCACTTCCATTATGGTGGATTTGAACAGTTTAGTCAAATTGCCACAAATGAGTAAGATCGTGCAAGATTTGAGTAGAGAACTAACAAAATCTGGCGTTATAGATGAGATGGTGTTTGATATACTTGATGGCGATACTTTGTCAGAAGATGACGAGCTCAACTCAGAATCCGAGGACATCAATGACGTTATCAACGAAGTTATCGGTACAGGTAAATTAGACAGCAAACTAGATTCAGTCAAGTCACCAGCAGAAATTATCCCTGAAGTAAAGGAACAGCCGAGCGTTACAAATCCTGTTGAAGAGAGCGATGACGATGATCAACTACTTCTGAACATGAGGCAGCGTTTGAATGCTCTGCAGGAATAACCATGCATACTGAAACTACTCATCTTTTGTGTAACTCTATAAAAAAGAATTCCCTATTTAACTATGTAACTGTTCAAGTAAAAACGATCATACTAATCATTAAGCAAAGAATCCCAAACGTTGAGTTTAGTAATTCAAATTTATAATCCCCAATACCATTATTCTGCAGCAGGGTGCTATTTGAAACTGTCAAAATGGTAACACTCGAGCTAGCCACACTGCCTTTGACGCTGTTTCGCATAGAGCTTAATATTCCTGATTGCAGACTAGTTATTGAGCTTTTGGTACGATCGTTACTCTGAGCGGAGATAGTGGTGGCCTCTGTACCTCTGAAACTAAGGTATCCTCCACTCAAAGTTTTGGATGAAGTTTCAGTAATTTCTTTTGCTGCACCACTAGTGATGATGGTATCATAATAAAAAGTACTTGTTGGTTGAATAACAGTAGAAGTTGACCTTGGGATAATGCCAAAATATCCATTGCTACTCTTACTTGAATGTGGAAGGTGATAACCATTATCAGTTGCACTTTTATCAGTTTTAGTGGTTTTGCTGTTTTCATTATCTGCTTCTGAGAGCGCAGATTTATCAAAGGTCTCAACAGGTTTGTGATTATTTAAAGTTTCCGTTACAGTGGTAGTGGTCAAAATTGTCACATATTGATATTTTGTTTCATAAACTGCTGCCTCTTCAATAAAAGTATCTTTGCTTTGCTCACCAACACCAACAAAAGTAAAGCCACCATCACCAAACTTGATAGCATCATTTTCCATCCATTCTTCATCTTTCCAAGTTTTAAAAAGATCATCATCAGTAGAACTTTCAGTATGTTCAAACAAATGCGGAAAACCCTTGGTTTGGATGTCTTCTTCTTTTATCTGCGAAACATTTAATAGTTCATCAAAAATGTTCCATTGAGTGATAACGTCACCCGAAGCAGTTATGAGTTTGTAACCAACCCCTAAATTATCAGAAATGGAAGGAGAATCAAAATCTTCTACAAATGGAATAAGTATGAGATCTCCGCTAGGATCTTCCCAAACTTCAAAGACAGTAGATGCCGATACAAATCTCCTATTCTCCAGAATGCTAAAGTAAATTGCGTTCATTGTAGTACTCAATTGCTCAGAAAAAGAAAGAGTTTTCATCTGTAGAATTTTGGAGTTAAAGGACGCATTTGAATTGGCTAATGCACAAATAGCAAAACCAATGGTGTATAGAAAGTTCAGCAGTTTCATTGAAAATAAGAATTTCTTTTCACAAGTGAATTCTCAATAGTTGTTCCTAGAATATGGAAGGTGTGTGGTTGTGTTTAAAAATATTGTTTTTCTTCCTATTCAGTTGTTCCAAGAGCTTGATACTTTGCACAGTGTACCAAAAAGCAAAATATAGATTGTTAACTGATAAAAAGGGAGTGATAGGAATTTTTTGATAGTATATCCACTTTGTCAATTTTATATGTACAAGAGGGCAACACCTATTGCCCAAAATGAAACTTCTAACAGTAACTTTTACCATATACTGGCCACCTATAGCTTAAGCTTTCGCTTCAAATTTGAAGCAACTTTGTAGTACGGCTTGGCCAATGGTGAGTCCCTCTGTATGGCTACTGGTTTACCTATATCACTTTGAATACAAATTTCTTTATTAAGAGGTATTGATGTTAGGTATTCTATTCCTAAATTCTTAGCTTCTTTCAATACACCTTCCTGTCCAAATAAATGTTCTTCGTGATTGCAGTTGGGACAAATGAATACAGACATATTTTCAATAAGTCCAAAAATTGGAATCTTGACTTTATTAAACATTGAAATTCCCTTTTTGACGTCGATCAAAGCCAAATCTTGACTCGTGGAGACGATAACTGCACCATCAATTTTTAGCAACTGGCTTAAAGTTAGCTGTACATCACCAGTACCTGGTGGTAAGTCGATCACCAAAACGTCAAGATTATTCCATTGCACATCGAACATTAGCTGTTGAAGTGCCTTTTGTAGAATGAGACCCCTCCAAACAATAGGATTATCATCACTAGGTATTAAATAACCCATCGACATTGTTTCAACACCGTAATTTTTCAGTGGTATCAATTTACCTTCATTCGATATTCTTGGCTCACCTTTAAGATTCATTAATTTAGGCACTGACGGTCCAAATATATCGGCATCCAAAAGACCAACGTTTAAATTTTCGTTTCTTAATGCAATTGCCAAATTTGCAGAAACTGTAGATTTACCAACACCACCTTTACAAGAGGAAACTAACAGGATCCTTTTAACATTTGGTAAAGTGTGTTTTACTGGCAACTTTGTATTTGGAGCTTTGAAATTTGGCAATCCCAAAGGATTTGTATGACCTCTAAACACATTAGTACTATTGAATCCCCTTTTGAAGACACTGACTAACATTTTTATCCATTCAAGAGAAGTTGTGTGTCAAATATTTGTGATAATGAAATTCCAAATAGGAAGAAGAGATGAAAAAAAGATCTTATACATATATGATAAATAGTTTGTTTTAAGGGAAAAGTAAGCACTTAATTATATGCTTTCTAAGGCGTTTCAAAGAGCGAGAGCGTATTCCTCAAGAAGATGGGTATCAACTGCTAATTCCAGTATTCCTACTAGCTTGCCTCTTCTTTTGAACAAAATTGACAAATTTTATGGGGAAAATGAACATATCACATCACGACTTCGCAATTTAAAGCCATTGATAGCTGATTGTGTAGAGGATGAGATGTTTGTGCCACAAACAATAACCATAGGGATAGTTCATACAGGCGGAGTGCAGAAAGGTCTCTTAACAGACTCACTAATTTCCGATCCGTTTTCAAGTACACCTCCAATTCCAATGATTGATACGTTTAGAAGAAAAAACCCAAATAAAAACCTCAAGATCATACCTACGATTAGTACTGGTTCTAATGAGTATTTTGGTGATGGAATTTTCGGATTAAAGTCGCCATTTTTAAATCACGAGACAAGAGTGTTGTTTGACGCTAAAGTTGGTGATGGTTCATCCAAATATCTCGCACTTCTAAAGGAAAGAGGCTGTTTTAATGACATATATTTGATTGAGGTGAATGATTTGAAATTTTCACCACTAGAAGATGTTGAAGGTGTTGAAGAAATTTCAGTGTCAAGTACTCAACATGTGCAGAAACTTATAGGACCAAGTGACATTCAGTTATGGGTGTACGTTACAGATGATTCGACCAACTTTAAACTTTTAAATGATTCACTATATACAGTTGTTGTCGATAGACACAATGATGTTTCTCATAAGCAACTGAAAATGGGAAAGATTCAAAATGACGATACAGCACAAGACGCAGTCGTGAACCTTGAGCAAATAAAAGAGGCTAATGATTTACTTTTGATGGATGTTAAAAATGTTTCTGAGTTCTTACGCTTATACAAAGAGTCTAACTTTTACGAGCTGTTATATGGCTTGATCATAATGACAAGCGGGTACAACGTTCAAATTGAAATGATTAAGTCTTTAATAAGGGATATTGCATCCATTGAAAAAAATGATTCAGTGATTCAGCAAAGGGTAATTGAATCTCAGCAACTTGAATTAAGAGAGAAACTTGAATTTGAAGTAAAGAAGTGGTCTCAGGAGGCGCATTTAGACCTTCAATCTAATATTGAGCCGTTTTTAGAGCAAGCACTTTTGCACAACTACTCTAGTCTTTTTCAACTACTCATCAACTCCGGTGATTTAACATCAGTTTTATCTAATGTAATACTTCAAGGTAAAAATGAAATAAAAGGAGGAATGTTTTTTGGAAAGGTTATTAAAGGACATGGATCTTTAAGAAATTCATGGATTTCAGCTAATTATTTAGAAGGTAAAATTGATGCAATTGTACCAATTAAAAAAGATGTGCCAGAACATCCTAATAAGCTATCTTCAATCGAAAAGGTTGAGGAAAATATGAACGACAGTCTGATGAATGAGATGTTACCAAGGTTACAGAGTAAGTTGAATAACATTTTGATTCAAAATTTGACATTACCGCCGCTGATTTCGGCTACTGTTACAAGTATTGGGTTTATTGAGGATTTCATTTCTTTGAATACGGGGTGTTCGATAACTTTATTTGCTATAGTTTTAGGTTCGTTTAGAGCACAAAGCGAGATTCTAAAAGCAATGAAGAGGTTTAAAGCTCAATGGATGGATGAATTAAGAAACAGCATTGGGCTGGTCAATGAATATTTATGGAAAAAGGTTGATATAAGTGTTGATCAAAAACAAAGTGCTGACATAGAAAAAGATTCTGTATTAAAAAATTTACGTATTCAATTGAAAAAACTGGAAGGCATTCAAAAGAAATTTATGAGCAAAGATTAGAATGAAACATATGAGATTATTTGTAATATATAAGTTTTAATTTCTTGAAATGAACGGAAAATAAAGATCAAAAGATTGTAATGAGTAAAAAAATATTTTTCGATTTGCTAAAGTTAACGGATCAGCCTACAAGATATAGAAGGAGCACGTTTTAACTCTTATATCATTGAATTAGATTAACGGATTGAAGTATAGATGAAATGTTTTTCTTTAAATCTAGGAAGTTTGATCCATTGACATTTGAAAAGACTTTACAGGGGATATCAACGAAAATTACGCACAATGAACGAACAACTAAACAGTTACAAGCTTCAAAAGGGTACTATGCATTTCATTTGCCATTGTACTTGATCGGAATTTATCTGGTATATTTCAGCTACATATATGCTACTATAGATTTGGGAATAGACGAAGGACTGATACACGCTTTACTGAAACCAAGGATTTTTGGATCGTTGGTTGGATTATTTTTACTTTTGATTGTAGTGTATATCGCTGTTATCAAAGGGTATACGTTTTTACTTGAACGTAAGATCAAGGCAGGAGAGCATTTAAAGCAGCAACATTCGGATCTCTTAATGCAATTGAAAGAAAAGACCAATTTTGATAAGACTAAGGATCTATTAGTGAGGTTTGGCGATGGAGAGGACATTGCGGGAATGGAGAAGGAAATTGAAGAGATCAGACAGAAAAAGGAGAAGTATAAGGCCATGTTGGCGGCGTCAGACTCGAAAAAGGATGCTAAGGCGTTAATTATGGAGGACTTGAAAAGGAACGAGGGTAAGGGCACAGGATACTATCAGATGTTGATCAATTCTATATTAGGAGACGATGAATTGAGTCCAGACCAAAGGTATGCGTTAATCTGTGATCAATGTGGGCAGCACAACGGGTTGGCGCCTCCAGGAGAATTGCCATTCAAGGTGAAGTATATTTGTCCGAGATGTGGTAAAGTTCATGGCGAGGAAGAGCAGGAGAAAGAGGACAAGGGAGCAAAGGCGGCAGTAGTAGGAGAAAAAGCAGTCTCTGACACACCTCAACAGCAAAGAAGTGAACTTTAGTTTAATGGATAAATAAAAATATTGATGATTATTTCATTACATATTAAACATATATAAATAAGCTCGATACAAGAATCTAACAATCAAGCCAAGGACATGATGGCGTTAACAACATCACCGTTGTTTTCTCTCAAGGCCTTGACAGCCTTTGCTCTGGAAACGTTGGATTGCTCGACAATGACAGCAATGTCAGATTCTTCCAAACCAGAAGCGTCGACGGCACCGTCTTCTTCGGTTTCGTCACCAGCGCTCTTGTCTTCTAAGGAGGCCTTGGCAAGGTCGTCTTGGATGGAGGAGGCCAAGTCGGTTGGGGCACCTTCCTTGTTAACGAGGGAGGAAGCTTGTTGTGCGGCTTGTTGTGCGGCCATGGCTTCTTGGTATCTTTGGGTCAAGTCTTCAACCTTGGCTTCACCAAAAACAATGTATGCACCACCTGGGGTCTTGTAGACTTCTGGGGTTTCAATGGCAATGATGGAGTTGTCCTTCTTTCTGAAGGTGACTCTGGAAATGTCCTTGATTTGGACCAAACCGAGCTTGATGAGAGCATCCTTAGCCTTCTTTTCGTTCTTAGAAATGACTTGGACTGGGGCACCTTGTGGGATTTCTTCAACTGACATTATTGTAATAGATTTAAGTTTTAAACTTTAATTCACAGAAAGAGCTATGAAGGGTAAACGCTGAATTTTTCACTTGGACGTTGATTTTCTTCAACGCCGGAATTTTTTTTCCCTCTTTTGAGGCTGTGCAAGCGTAATTACGTAATCGCACACGCTTACGTAATTATTTAGATTACGTAATCTTACGTAATCGACTTTTCGGCTTTTTTAGTCATTTCGGAAATAAAATATGAAATTTTCTTGTTTACAATTTCTGTTAGTAAGCTCAATCTTGTTAATTAGCCATTCATCAGCACTATAGTTTATTGAAATCTTAGTTTCTAATATGTTTGAGCGGTTCTTTGACCGCATGAAGCTATGGATTCAAAATAGAGGCAAGGGAGGCCCCAGTCAGGAGTCTCGGGAGATCTTTTTCAACCTGCCACTGCCAAATGAGCTGCTAGATCGCAAAACAAACATGCCAATTACAGTGTATCCACGGAATAAGATCAGGACAACCAAATACACACCGCTCAATTTCTTGCCGCTTAATATCATCTTCCAGTTCACTAACATTGCCAACTCGTATTTCTTGTTTATTATCATCTTGAGTGCGTTCCAGATCTTTGGTGTTCAGAATCCAGGAATGCAGGCAGTGCCGCTTATTGTGATTGTGATCTTGACGGCCATCAAGGATGGGTTTGAAGACTGGCGTCGTGCCATCTCCGATTATGAGATGAACAGCTCGAAGGTGCATAAATTGATCGGCGTGGAAAACCCCAATGTTGTTGTTGATAACGTTAGTCTATGGAGACGATTCAAGAAGTCGTGCTCTAAGGTCACCAAGGCTATGTTGGCCTTTTTGGTTGCACGCAGGAAAAGGAGGCAAAACAGCTCCGTGGAAGACATCGAGTCTTCCAATGACATTGACTCTTTCTTAAGCCCTGATGTTAACGACTTATCAAAAACCTCCACAATTAGAACAAGCTTCAGTCTCAGTAGAAGAAGGAAATCCACAACTAGTCGCATTCATAAAAAGTTGTCTGAATTTAAGGAAAACTCTCTCTGCAACCCCAACATTCAATTGTCCTACGGTTTGAACTTCAAGAAATCTGAATGGAAAACTGTCAGTGTCGGTGACATTTTGAAAATCAATAAAAACGAAGAAATTCCTTCAGATGTTGTGATTCTTACATCAAGCAATGAAGACAACATTTGCTACATCGAAACAAAGAATTTAGATGGTGAAACTAACTTAAAGCCAAAGAAATCTCTCAAGTGCAGTCAATGTATTAACACAATAGCTGATATCGAACGTTCTGCTTTCTCAATTGGTGCAGAGCCGCCTTCTAAAGAGTTGTATTCTTTCAGAGGTGTCATCAAATACAAGGGGTTTTCTTCAGTAAATGACACTGTTGGTACCGACTTAAATGAGCCAATTACGATTGATAATGTTTTATTGAGAGGCTCCGTGCTGAGAAATACTAAATACGTCATTGCAATTGTCATTGCAACTGGTGATGATACTAAAATTATTATGAATTCTGGTGTCACTCCAACAAAGAAATCCAAACTATCGAGTGAATTAAACAAATTTGTTTTAATCAATTTTGTTCTTCTCTTCATCCTATGTTTTGTCTCTGGTTTAGTTTGTGGTTTGTTCTATCGTGAAAGTAGTGGCGGCTCAAGATTCTTTTTTGATATCAAACCCTATGCTCCAACTCCAGCAGCAAATGGTGTCCTTTCCTTTTTTGTTAACCTTATCATGTATCAAACTTTGGTTCCAATTTCACTTTATATCACCATTGAAATTATCAAAACCTTTCAGGCATTTTTCATTTATTCTGACGTGGAAATGTACTACGAAAAATTGGATTACCCATGTGTACCAAAATCCTGGGGTATTTCTGATGACCTTGGTCAAATTGAATATGTCTTTAGTGATAAAACTGGTACTTTAACTCAAAACGTGATGGAGTTCAGAAAATGTGTTATAGGCAGTAAAACTTATGGGTTGTCTTATACCGCAGCTCAGGAAGGTGCCGATCGTAGAAATGGACACATTGACGTTGATTCAAAGAAATTAAAAACGATTTCAATGCAAAAAGACAGTCAAGAAAAAATGGATAGCTTTTTTAGTGAAACGAACCCTTACTACAAGCCAGAAAATTTACAATTTGTTTCATCCGAATTTGTTGATGATTTCAAATCATCGTTCAGTGGAAATGTTGATGGCCAAAGTTTGGAAAATCATGATTTTATGTTGGCTCTTTCTCTTTGTCATACAGCAATCATTGAGCGTGATGTGATAGGTAAAGCTGATATACAAGATGATGACACTAATTTCCAGTATAGTGCAGAGTCACCAGATGAAATTGCACTTGTTTCAACTGCTCGCGATATGGGTCTTGTCTTCTTAGGCAAGGATGGTGATGAGTATAATATCTTTGATTCAGTTGTTAAAAAAAACTTGAAGTTTAGAGTTTTATGCACAATTCCCTTTGATTCCACTAGAAAAAGAATGTCTATTATTGTTAGAAATCCGAATGGCCAAATTACAATGCTTATCAAAGGTGCTGATAATATCATTTTGGATAGATGTATTGCTGGTGAACATTCTAAATCTATTGAAGATGCCTTGACTGAATTTTCAAAAGAAGGATTGCGTACACTTTGCGTTGCTCAAAGAAGTATTGAAGAAAATGAGTTTTACAGTTGGTTTAATAAATATATGGAAGCTTCTGCATTACTAGATGAGAGTAGAGAAGATAGAATGAATGAGCTTTCAAATTCCTTCGAGCAAGGATTTCAACTAATTGGCGCTACCGCTATTGAAGACAAATTGCAAACAGGCGTTTCAGATACTATTGAGTCAATTAGAAAAGCAGGTATAAAATTTTGGATGCTTACCGGTGATAAAGTTGAAACTGCAATTAGTATTGGATTTTCGTGTTCTATGCTGGATAACTCAATGGATTTAACAATTTTGGAAAAGCTTGAAGATTTTAGTGTTTTAAATGAACAGTTAGATGAAATTCTATCAAGTAAATTCAACCTGGATGGTAATGATCCAAAGAATATGAAATGGGTCAAAACAGATCATTCAATTCCTAATGACACACACGCATTGGTTATTGACGGCAAAACTTTGACAACCTTATTTGATGAATCAACTCCAGATGAAATTAGAATGAAATTTCTGCTGCTTTGTAAATGCTGTTGTTCGGTTTTATGTTGTCGTGTATCACCAGCGCAAAAAGCAGAAGTGGTTTTACTTGTTAAAAAGACAATTGATGTAATCACTTTGGCGATCGGTGATGGTGCAAATGATGTTTCAATGATCCAAGCTGCCAATGTTGGTATTGGTATTGCCGGTGAAGAAGGTCGACAAGCTGCCATGTCATCAGATTACGCCATTGGACAATTCCGGTATTTAAAAAGATTATTGCTAGTTCATGGACGTTGGTCTTTCATGAGATTGTCCGAAATGATTCCATGCTTTTTTTACAAAAACGTTGTTTTTGTTATGCCTCTATTTTGGTATGGTATTTTCACAAATTTTGATGGTACCTATCTCTATGAATTTTCCTTATTGATGCTTTTCAATTTATTTTTCACTTCTCTGCCAGTTGTCACGATAGGGTGTTTGGATCAAGATGTACCTGATTATGTTTCAATGGAAATTCCTCAATTGTATCGAGCAGGTATTATGGGAAAAGATCGTAGGACTTTAAAGTTCATTTTATACATGATTGATGGTCTGTACCAATCTGTTTTGTCTTTTTTTTGGCCGTGGTTAATATTCCGTAATGGTAACTTTGGTACTCATAATGGTTTGGCAATTAATGATAGATTTTCCTTTGGAAATTTTTCTGCTGTGGCATCAATTTTTGCTTGTAACACTTATGTTTTACTAAGGCAAAGAAGATGGGATACACTAAGTGTGGGGCTTTTTACTCTTTCTCTAGCACTTACCGTGATTTGGATTCCTGCTTATTCATCCAATTTGTTTTCCTTTAACTACTACTACACAGGTGTCAATGTTTTCAGAAGTGCTTCATTCTGGGCAGCTGTTTTCCTTGTTCTTATATCGGCAATGTTGCCAAGATTTCTTTATGATGTTATCAGTGCCACTTTCTTTCCCGACGATATCGATATTGTCAGAAGCTTGTTGAACATTCACATTTTAGAGCATAGAGATAAGGACATTGAGAAAGATCTTGAAATTGCACGAATGATAGGCAGCAAAGAAAAATATCAGTCTAACGATGAAGTAAAAAGCACAGCAGATGCCACCTAAGGACACTCAACCAAGCAAGCGATGCTACTATCACCTAGAAAATTATGAGATCATTTGCTAGAAGCAATTGCCCATTCAGAAAAATTGGGAACATTTACTAAACTTAAAACAGTCACAAGTGTTTATCTTTTTAATCTTTTTATCTTTTCAATCTCGTTTAATTTTAATAAAATCAATCTTTATATATTTTGCAAGCGTTTAATAGAATGGAAGTGATGAGCACATATGACGCGAGAGAGAAAGGTATCAAACAAATGCAGATTGTTCTCTTTGATCTATCTTTGCCATGGCCAGTCTCAACAGTGAGGAGAGTGATTCCGGAACGTTAAGGAAGAGGACTACGATATTGAAAGATCATGATGACGAGGTCATCAAAGAAAATCAAAAACCGAAAGGAACAAAGAGTTTACCTGAACTAACGTTCAAAAATGTAATGATAGACATATTGCAAATACCATTCAAATTAGCATTGTCACCACTGAGTTTTGGAATTATACCGATCCCTTTATTCATTTTTGAATCACTTGCTATGAAGTACATAATCACTAACGTGCCGTACACTGAAATCGATTATTCGACTTACATGCAACAGGTGAGTTCATTTTGGCAGGGTGAGAGAGACTACCATAACATTGAAGGTGATACGGGACCGCTCGTATACCCTGGTGGGCATATTTGGCTCTATACCGCTATGCAGTGGCTTAGTGGAGAGGAAAGTCAGACATCAAATAAATCAAGACCGAGTATCATGCAAGCACTAGCAGGCTCCAAGTTTATGGGGCGGGATACACAGGGGTCTAAGGAGATTATTAAGGAAGCTATTGAAAGCAAGCTAGAGAGCGGTAGCAGTGATGTGTTGATCAATGGCATGCAAAACATTTTACCTGTGCAACATGCCTTCAGATGGGTTTTCTTGCTCACTCTAGTGTTTCTAGTTACTGGATACTGGATTCTACATGCCAAAGTACCATACAAGGGCTCTGGTTTCAAGTTTATTGATGACGAAGTGCTGGAAGAAGAGAAAGCAAGAAATAAAGGCCAAACTGAGAAAGAGAAGGTCCAGTTGCGGGGGTTTGCGCCGTATTTGCTTGTGCTTTTGGTTGCCAGCAAGAGAATACAGTCTATTTACGTGTTGAGACTGTTTAATGACTGCTTTGTGACGTTATTTGAGAGCATTTCGTGGGTTTTGATATTACTGGCAATTAGATTCAAGAGAAATGCAGCAGCGACGAAGGGGACCAGCGCTGAGGACCAGAGCCAGTTGTTGTCATCTGCGGCTTATTCCTTGTTGTCCTTCGTGGGTGTGTTGGTCTCTAGCACCTTCTATGCACTGGCGTTGTCGGTGAAAATGAACGCCCTGCTCTTTTTCCCTGGTTATGTCCTCTTACTGTACCTACTGTGCAGCGAGAACGCTGCAAAGCTCGCTGCCGTGCTTGCGCACCTGTCTCTGGTGTTTGCACTTGTCAACTGGCCCTTTGTGTTCAGTGGGCACGACAACCGCATGCATTTCCTCAGCAGAGCATTTGACTTTGGCAGAGTGTTCACGTACAAGTGGACGGTGAACTGGAAGTTTGTGCCCGAGGAGATCTTTGTGTCCAGGAGCTTTCACCTTGCCTTGCTGTGCTGTCATGTGCTGACCCTAGCTTGGCTTATGGCTCGGAGGTATCTTGCCCCACAGGCAATTCAAAAGACCATTTTCCAGTTTGTTATAACCGATGGTCTCAAGAAACCCCTTTCCAACACTTTGAGCAGTAGCAACATTATTATCAGTGATCTTGGAGAAGTGTATGCCACCTATGTTCTCTTTACGTGCAATCTTACTGGCATTTTGTTTGCCAGAAGTCTTCATTACCAATTCTTGACCTGGTACCACTGGACATTGCCATTTTTGCTCCACATTAGCGGGTTGTCTTGGTACATCATCTTGCCAATTGCGGCTATTCATGAATTTAGCTGGTGTGTGTATCCCTCCACTGCGCTCTCTAGTGCTACGCTAGTCTCCATCCTGGCTCTCTTGTTAGTCATGAGCATTCAGAATGGACTTTTCGGAAAAAACCGGCGTCCTGCGCTATTGGCACGGTCAACAAATGACAGTTGAGAAGCGTGCTCAGCGAAATTTTTTTGTAGATTCTCCCCTTGTTGCGCCCTATAATTCTCAATTATAGTAAATTTTTAGGATTAAACCATAGACAAGCAAAACAAGGTACTGGAAGTAGAGGTCTAACAGGAGTTTATAACAGCATAACGGGGGTCTAAGAACAGAAGTGGACACCAGAAATAATAAACAAGAACGGGTAAAAGAAACAGACGACACGGAACAGAAACAACAGGGGAAAATTGCACATTTGGCTGGCTTTAATAAGAGAACTAGATAGAGTATAGAGAGACGATAATGGACGATAGTATTGAATCGCCTGCACTAGTGTTAGACAGTGCGGCGTCGAATTCGAAGGAGTTGCTGAACGCGTACATCTATGACTTTCTGTTGAAATCGGGGTTTAAGTCCACTGCATTGGCATTCTTCAAAGAGGCACAAGTCCCGTTGATGAAGAACGACGAGAAGATATCGAGCAGCTCGTTTCCGGAGATGGACCTCGAGTCGCAGCTACCCAAGTGCAAAATGACAATGGACGCACCGCACGGGTTCATCTACGAGTGGTGGCAGATCTTCTGGGACATCTTCAACGCCAGAACACAACGAGGAGGAACCGCCAGCGCGTCGCAGTATTACCAGTACATCAATCTCAAGCAGCGACAGGAGCAGGCAATGAACCAGCAGCTGCATGTCACTTCCAACGGGCCCAATGCCTCTTCTGCTAATAATAACAATAATACCAATAATAACCAAGGGCATTCTTCCCATGCTCCGACTCCGCAGTATGTACAGTTGCCACAGCATGTTGTTATTCAGGGGAGTCCCTCTCAGTCTGCCACTGATGCCACGGCCAACAACTGGAGATTGCCTGGTGCATCCAGCAACAACAGGAACTTGAATGGTCAACAACAACAACAACAACAACAGCAGCAGCCTCAATCTCAACAACAGCAACAACAACAACAACTTCTACAGCAAGTGCAGCAACAACAGCAGCTACAGCAACAAAGAATGCGATCGCAGCAACTTCAGCAGCAGCAGCAGCAGCAACAACAACAACAACAACAACAACAACAACAACATCAACAACAGCAACAGCAACAGCCGGGAATTGTAATGGGAATGAATATGAATCAACAAAACATGAAAAATGTACCAAGAAGACAGCAGCCACCACCACAGCAACAGCAACAAATTCCAACTCCACAACAACAGCAGCCGCCAACCCCATTAAGTAATCTGAGGCCTCAACCGCAGCAGCAACAGCAGCAGCAAATTCCAACTCCTCAGCAAGTTTCAGGCCACAATCCTCAAGTGCAAGCGCAAGGACATATACAGCAAGTTCCAGCTTCTCAGCAAGTGCCTGCACACACTCCTCAAATGCAACAACCGCAACAGCAAAGACCTGGTATGACACCTCAACAAAGAATAAGTCAGCCTTCAAATCAAATGCAGCCACAAGCACAAAGAGTTTATCAAATGCCTAATCAACAGATGCAGCCTAATCAAATGGTTATGGCAACTCCAGGAAATGGTGTCAGCAACAATGGAATGATGAGAGGTCCAAATCAAAATGGCATCCAGCAACAAATGGTTGTTAATGGTCCAGGTATGGAAAATGCAAATCCACATATGCAAATGCGTATGCAGCAGTTGAACAATGATCAGCAGATGCCTGTTCAAATGATGCCTCAAGTGGTTCAACAAAGACGTCCAATGAATGCCGCCACTGCACAAGCGGCACAGCAACAGCAAATGAGGATAATTCAGCTACAACAACAGCAACAACAACAACAACAACAGCAGCAGCAACAACAACAACAACAACAGCAGCAACAACAACAGCAACAACAACAACAACCACAGCCGCAACAAGTTCAGCAGCATCCGCAACAGGGTGTCGGTATACAGCAACAACAACCGCGGCCTCAACAAATTATTGGAAGTAATATGATTCCAACTCAGTCTAATGGTGCTGGTCAACATCATGCAAAGAGACAAAGAGTTAGTATAAGTGCTGGTACCGCTGGAAATGGAATTGATCCTATTAGTGCTAGTCCACATACATTATCAGTTCCTGCTACAGCTAATATTGGCATGACACCTACCAATATGAGAGATTATGATGAAAATAATAACGTCCGTCGTTTTCAACAATCACAACACCAAGCAGCGCAACATCAAGCAGCGCAAGCTCAACAGCAAGTTCAACAGCAACAGCAACAGCCAACACCAGCTCAACAAAATAATGGAAACAACGCTGGGTCACATTTTGCAGAATTTTCAAATATGCTAGATCAACTAAGACAATCGCCATCAACAATTACTGGATCTGATTCACCTAATCTTCAATCGGGTAGTACAAATGTCTCGAGTAAAAAGAAGACAAATAGTCGACGTATTAGAAAAAATTCGTCTTCAATCCCGGTTACACCAAATACTCCAAACACTCCAAGTACAATAACACAAGGAACTCCTGCTAGAGTTGCAAACAAAAGACTGCGTAAGCGTGGGAATGGTGCATCCAGTAATACGACTCCTGCAAATATCAAAGAAGAAGAATCTTATGGTTTACAAAGCGTTATTGAAAGTAGCACTGAAGATAACAAAGAGTCTGATGAGAAGAAGAAAGTTAATTCTAACAGTAACTCCAATGATAGTGCAGGTAGGTCTACTATTGCAGATGCCAATGCTGACACCAATAAGAAGAAGAAGGAACATGATGGTAAAGAAGATGAAACGCCAAAGAGTTCTTCGGCTACTAAGCCTGAAGCATTACTAGTGCCATCTAACTCCCAGTTAAATTTTTTGAATGGAGTCGGTGATACGGATAATGATTTGTTAGTTGATTCTGGAATTGGTGATTTTGCTTCTAGTGATAACTTTTTTGATTTTGGCTTGTACAATGGAAATGAAGCTGGACTAAATGAGTTTTCTTGGGGTGATTCAGTCGAAGGAGCTAACCTCAATTAAATTTCATCTATTGGGGACAATTTACTACTATTATTATTTACCGTTATGAATATTGTTAAGGAACAATTTTTTAAGAAAAGGCAGGATAAAGGGGAGAAGGTTCAATGTCATGACAGAGTTTTAAAAAAATAAATGTTCAAAGTTGAAAAGATGAAACGTGTGATATTAGAAACTCTTAATTATCTTTTGCATTTTCTTTATTTGTGTTATATCGTCGATCGATTAATGTCTCATAGTTTGTAAGAAATATTTATACGCAACTATAAATTACAAAAAGTACTATTTAAACTAAATCTATCAATTTAATCATTTACGTTTTGGCTTCGGCTTCACTTCTTCATCCTTACAAACATGAATTCTTACTGAATTAGTATACTGAGGAGTATTAAAATCATAGCCTTTACTCCAATCATAACTTAAGGCATAGGCAAACAAAGAACCTGATTTATTAAAATTGACTACAGGAATAGTTGCACCCAACTGAGGGAAGGCTTTGATTCTGTGCCTGGAATCTTTGTCCCAGACAGAAAATGATCCATCAGAGCCAGCTGTCGCAAATGTTCCGTGAACCGGATGAAAAACAATTGAGTTTAATGCATAAATATTAGTTTCCTTATTTGGTTTGGTTTCTCTTTGACATTTGAATGCAAATCCCAAATTTTTTTGCTGCATATCATCAATATACTGTATACCACATCTACCTTCAATGGAGCCAATTGCAAAGCCTTCACCACCTGGATAACAGCCAATTGATCTTGTCTGGAGTTTTAATGGTGATATTTGTGTTTTGAATACCTTATCAGGTTGATTAAGGTTGATGATGACAACATTACGATCAGCTGTACCAACAACTAGTAGCTTTTGTGAAGCATCCATTGCATAAACTTTATCAGGCATGTTCAATGAACATATTGGTGATTGTTGCCTAGTGTCCCAATATTTGATGGTTTTGTCCCATGATCCACTGGCTACACAAGGCGTATTTTGAGGACCACAAGAAACATGTCGAACGTAACTGACTGAGTCGTCATGCATACCAATGGTTTGTGTTTGCTGGCTTGCCATATCGAATAGTTTAACCTGTTTATCAACACCACCTGAGATAACTTTAGTGCCATCCATAGTGAACCTGGTTGAAAGCACAGGGGCATCGTGAGAGTACATCGCACGAGGCTCAATCTGACCAGAGTTGGTTATTTCATAAATTCTGTTACCTTTGTCCCAGTTTGATATTGCTAAGAATTCAGCTTGTGGTGAAAATGCCAGATCGCTGACACTATCGTCACCAATATTAGGCACCACTAAATCATTTTGAAGATCCTGAAGAGTTCCTTGTGATGTGTTTGTAGTTGCAGGCGTTGCACCAAATGCTCCAAGTCTATTCCCATAAGACATTTGTCTTTTTAAACCTATATATTATACCTGTACTTCACGCTTCAGGTTCTCACTTCAGTAGAAAAAAATATTGCAAGCTCTAATAAAAATGCCGGGTAACCCAATAAGTAATGAAACTGAAATTGTGATTATAGACTCAATAGCACTTAGTCAGGAGTTCAAGATGAATACCTAAAGCTATTGTGTATACATAAATACATATATTATTTATTTATTTATTTATCTATTATTTATTTGCTATTATACTAAACTCTGAGAGAATATTTTATAACCTTAATAACCTTAATTTGAAAACAGTGTCATTAATGGATGCTTCCTCTTCACCAATAACTTCATGAGAAGTTTCAGAGTAGGAAACAATTGGTTGCTTTGAACATTTTGACAAGACATCTGCGTGTTTTGAAATAATATCACCAAGACTGATATCATCCTTAACAATTTCGTATTGCACTTCAACTTCATCAGTTTGCTCTAATCCACACTTTTTTCTCAATCTTTGGATTCTGTTAACCAATTCTCTAGCCAAACCTTCGGTTTGCAACTCTGGGTAGAGATTGATATCCAAAATGACTAAAACATCACTCTCAGATCTGAATTCCTGACCAGAATTGTTCTTGCTTTCTGGTAATCCCTTCAAGATATTTAGTTCACCAGCCACTAAATCGATACCGGCAACAGTGATCTTACCACTTGAAACAAACGCCTTAATGTCATCGGTGGTCAAGCTTGGTAATGCAGCTTTAACCTTCTTAGCATCTCCCTTCAATTTCTTACCCAAAACTGGCCAGTCTGCAACAGCTTTATATTCGACGCCATATTTCTCTTCATCAGACGATAGAACTAAATCTCTAATGTTCAATTCTTCAATAATATAATTCTTCAATGATTCGACATCTTTCTGGTATCCTTGGTCAGAATTCAAAACAACTAACTCCTTCAATGGAGTCTTTAATGAAATAGTCTTCTTTTCTCTAATGTTTCTACCTAGGTCAATGATCTTTTGCATTCTAGCGACAGCAACTTCAATCTTTTCATCAAACAAATCTTCATTAACTGTTGGGTATGCAAGGAAGTGAACACATCTGTGATCCTTACCAAACTTGTTCAAAGTTTCTTCAGTAAAGTATGGTCTCAATCTTTGATAAATACCATCTGCTAAGAATGGAGTGAATGGTGCCATAGCTCTGACTAATGTGAACAAGATTTCAGTTAAGGTGTTCAATGCCTTCTTAGCATCTTCAACACCATTTTCACCCTTTAATCTTCTTCTGTTCAATCTAATGTACCAGTTAGTTAACTGGTCAATCAAATTCAATAATTTTGGAACAACAGTGTATAATCTATATTCATCCATTTCTTGGTGAATAAATTTGATTAATGATTGAGTTGAAGCCAAAATCCATCTATCCATAACATTTTCTGACTTAACATCAGGGTCATAAATAAAATCGATACCTTCAGTCTTTTTCAGAAGAGCAACCTGACCTTCCAAAAATTTGAACGAGTTCCACCATGGTAACAAGACCTTTGAAACAACTTCCTTGACACCTTCTTCCTTAAATTTCAAGGTTTCAGCTTTCAAAACTGGTGAGTTGATCAAGTATAGTCTTAAAGCATCAGCACCATATTTAGAAGTAATCAAGTTTGGATCTGGATAGTTCTTTAATCTCTTCGACATCTTTTTACCATCAGCGGCAAGAATGATACCATTCACAATAACATTTTTGTAAGGAACCTTACCAAAAAGATGAGTACCCAAGATAGATAGAGTGTAAAACCAACCTCTAGTTTGATCTAAACCTTCAGCAATGAAATTAGCTGGGAATGCATCATGGAAGGTATCCTTACCTTCAAATGGGTAGTGCTTCGAGGCGTAAGGCATAGAACCAGATTCAAACCAACAATCAAAGACATCTTCAATTCTCTTTAATTCACCCTTACCTTGCTTCGAAGGAATAGTGATGTGGTCAATCTTATGTCTGTGAATATCAGTGATATTTGAAACACCGGATAATTCTTCTAGTTCAGCAATAGATCCCACACAAACAATTTCTTCAAAATCATCCGAAACCCATAATGGAATAGGAGTACCCCAGTATCTGTTTCTTGAAACGTTCCAGTCTCTTGCATTGGCAATCCAGTTTGAGAATCTCTTTTCCTTGATGTTACTTGGAACCCACTTGGTTTGTTCGACGGATTCAAGCATTTGAGGAATGATTTCCTTAACTCTAACAAACCAAGATGGAACAGTTCTGTATAACAATGGGGTGTCAGATCTCCAACAGAATGGATAACTATGTCTAATTTGACCAACTAAAAGCATATTTCCTTTGGCGGTCAAAGCCTTGATAATTTCTTTATCAGCGTCCTTCACGTAAACACCTTGGAAATCGGTAACTTCAGAAGTGAATTTACCGTCATCATCGACAGGGTTAGGAGGAGGATGCTTTTCATTGATAACGCCAGCTGATGTACATTCCTCAAAATCCTGTTCACCAAAAGCTGGAGCTTGATGGACAATACCCGTACCGGAGTCGTCAGAAACGTAAGAAGCACCAATAACTCTAAAACCAGTTTCAGTGAACTGGTCTTTGAAGTAATCGAAAAGAGGAACGTATTTAGTACCGATCAATTCAGAACCCTTGACCTTACCAACGATCTTGTACTTAGCATCCTTTGGCTTCTTGTACAAAGAGGAAATTAACTTTTCTAACATGATATAGGTGACTTGCTTTTCTTCGTCGAAAATCTTGGAATACTCTAATTCAGGGTTAACACAAAGGGCAATGTTAGAAGGCAAAGTCCACGGAGTGGTGGTCCAAGCCACTAAGAAGGTGGTTGGATCGTCAGCGAGAGCAAAACCAACAGTGACACAAGGGTCGTTGACGTCCTTGTAGTTTAACTGAGCCTCAAAGTTAGACAAAGCAGTAGTGACACCAGTAGAGTAAGGCATCACTCTCAAACCCTTGTAAACCATTTCCTTGTTGTAAAGCTCCTTGAATGCCCACCAACAGGACTCCATGAATGTTGGATACAAGGTCTTGTAGTCGTTTTCAAAGTCAATCCATCTACCTAGTCTTGTAATGGACTGTTTCCATTCCGAGGCGTACCTCATGACAATAGATCTACACTCTTCGTTATAGTTGTCAAGACCCAATTTCATAACGTCGTCCTTGCAAGTGATGCCCAACTTCTTGTCGATTTCATGTTCCACTGGCAAACCATGTGTATCCCAACCAAATCTTCTTTCCACATAGTAGCCATTCATGTTCGCATATCTTGGAATGATATCCTTGATGGTAGACGCTAGGAAATGCCCGTAATGGGGAGTACCTGTTGCAAATGGAGGACCATCGTAAAATGCAAACTGCTTATTTCCTTCATTTAATTTAACCGATGTGTGGAAAGCGTCAATCTCTTCCCAATGATTCAAGATTCTTTCTTCCTCCTTTGGGAATGAAAAAGGACCGGTTGATTCTTCTGTCATTGTGTTACTTTTATGGCCAAAAAGAGGGAATGATCTTCAAACCTGAAAAAATATTTCAGTATGCTAACCACTCATTTCGAAATGAGTAATATTTCAGTGGAAAATATTTTTCTCGAAAATTTGTATATGGTAAAAAAGTGCGAGAGCCGGGAATCGAACCCGGGGCCTAACAATGGGAATGTTAGATTTTACCACTAAACTACTCACGCAAATTTTTGACGGTAAAGTATATTGAAGGACCTAGTAGAGAATATCAATCCGCTAATTTACTTATTTCTATAGTATTGTGTGCCCAAGTTAAAGTTAGGCGTTTTTTTTTTTTGCACACTGTGTTTATGTATTTTGTAAAAAAAAATTAATATTATGAGTTATTATAGCAAAAAATTATATTTCAATGTAATTGCATTTAATACATGCAAGCTCAAAAATCATTTGGCTTGCTATGCTTGCTTCAGACCAGTGATAGTACCAGTGCTGTTTTTTCTTGTATATGACTGGGTGGCCAAGCTGGTTAAGGCGTGCGACTGTTAATCGCAAGATCGAGAGTTCAATCCTCTCCCTGGTCGTTTTTTTTACCTTCCTTTTTTTTATCTCTATTTTGAGAGAATGTGTGTTATAATCGCTCTATAAGTCATCTATAGTTGTTAAAAGACAAAGAAGAAAGAGTTATTAAAATTAATTAGAAAAAACAGTTTTGTAACGTAAATTACAAGGAATATCTAAAATGTAGATTTTCCTTATCAGTCAAATCAGAGAACTGGATGTTATCAATATCAGCAGTTGTTGAAGCCTCAGGTATTTGTAGTTTGTCCCTCTTAGCATTTGCGCTGTAGTAATTCCAGTAAATCCATAAGATTAACAAAGAAGACACTGAGTAACAAACAACAATTGCAGTTTCACCACCCACATAATTTGGAGCCTGTGATGCAATAAACGTTTGAGGACCAACCAAATTACCAACACAGTAGCCAATCAAATAGATTGCATTGACAGTGATTTTCTTAGTGTGACCCGTAACATTCGAACTGAAACATGATAAATTGCAAATCATCGTGAGAGGATAAACAAACATTAGATAGTAACCAGCCAATCTAACTTTAGGATGATCCTTTGCAAACGCCAACATACAGGAACAAGCTAAGGAAAGCAACATTGCTCCAAATGAAATAAGTAATCTATGTGGGAAATATCCGTATAGGTAGCCTAACAAAATACACCCTACCAATTCGACAGCACCTGTTGGCATGTTCATTAATAAAGACTCCTTTGCAGTATAATTTAATGACTCTTGTAGTAAAATGGTACCGAAATTTGTTAGAGAACCATTTGGAATGTTCGAAGCCACTGCAAATGCAAAGAACAACCAAGTATTAACATCCAAAAGCGCTTCCTTGAATTGGTAAAGCTTAAAGTGCTTGTTACCAAAACCCTGTTGATTTGTTTTGATTCTCAAAACTGTCAACTTTCTTTCACGTTCGCTTAACCAAATGGCCTTTGAAGGAACATCTGGAACCCAAATGAACATCAAAATACCCAAAAATATGGTGATAACACCAATGACAATAAACAAGACTTTCCAGGCAGGTAATGTGTAGGAGCCATCACGGGAAGCTAAACCGTATGCAATACCACCACCCATGATAGTACCCAAACCATTAAAGGCGAACCAAAACGAAGTTCTCAAAAAGTGTTCCTCCTTTTTGTACCACTGACTTGTGATGATGACCATAGCAGGGGTGACAGCAGACTCAAACACACCCAATAGAGTTCTCAAGGTGATGAAACTTGCGTAGTTGGAAGCTGCTGAATGTAGACATAGCAAAACACCCCAAATGACCACCATGAGTGACATTGTCTTGGCGACGGGGAACCTCTGCAAAAGCATTGAAAGTGGGAAGGCAAAAACCAAGTAACCAAGGTAGAAGGAGGAACCCGCCCAGGAGTACATGTTACCTTGCATGTCAAAGTAAGTTCTCAATCCCATGATTGCGGCATACGAAGTAGACGTCTTGTCCATGAACTGCACAGCGTAAAGCACACAAACTAGTGGCAAGAGACGAAAGTCGATCTTTCTCAATAACCTTTTAAACTCTTTTTCGTCGTAGTCTTCTAGGTAGTCCTGTTCGTCTGACGAGTCCAGATCGATGCCTAGATTTGCACCGTACTCTTTCTTTTCATTGTGCCCAGTTGTTGACTCACCGGTTTCTTCGTCCACGGAAGCGTGTTCGTTGACGTTGTAGTTTTCCTTACTCATTTTAGCCTTAACCAGCAGGCGATATAGTAGCGTAGCAGTAGTTGGTACTTTTGTGGGGGTTGTTTATTAGTACAGATCAATGAGTCAAAAGCAAGTCAGCTTTACAAGATCAAGCTGAAATTTTGATATTGCTTTTAGTATGGTAGATCTGAAAACAGTCTCTGTGTTAAGTTAAACCTTTGAAATTCAGTCTTAGATGAAATAGAAGCTTCATTATATATATACTCACCCATATCTGTTATCCGACTCCTTCGCTCCTCCTCACGTTTAGTGCAAGCCGCCGACAGCTGCGGGCCATTTGCAAGATCGCGATAAGGATGACTGCCTGCTGAAAGGAACGCCTTTGTTAAAATCGGAGCATTACCTAAACAAGTAACTGACCAGGATCTAGATGCGATGGTTTTACTAGTCATCACTCGTTTAACCCATAGATATGGCCGTTGCAGTTAGCAGTTTACACAGTCGAATCCAGAGCTGCACAGATAGGAAAATTGCGCAGGGAGAGAGAAAAGAGGAGATGCCGCTAAGCATGAGAAAACATGCTATAAAGATTTGAGCCAAGAACGGTAGCCAAGAAAACGTCCTATTTTTGCCACGTTAACACAGCTCATGGAGAGAAAGAAGGGAAATGGGCGGGTGATAGAAAACGCAGTGAGAAGGGGTTGTAGATGTTAAAGTATTGGTATAAACGTAATACTGACTACTAAAAGACCTGCAGCGGTATGAGGAGTTGGAGCGGTACTGATAATCGATAAGGTCCTGGGCCAAAATTAGATGCAATGACGAAGAGTTAATACTGTAGATAAATTATATGTAGATTCAAAATGATAATGAATACTTGGGATTTAGCACTAAAGCCCACTCATATGCTTACTACACACAGGTTATAATACCAGAAGAAAGTCGTAAATTGGCATGAAATTAAAAATGTAACGTATCGGCGATATATTACAACATCTCATATCCCCTAGAGCCTGTAGTGAAGCAGAAAACGGTTTTGGCACCAGTGAATCCACACTTCGTAACAATAAAGAAAAGACTTGCCGTTGCTAGAAGAAGCTGTGAATCTACAATAATCTATGTACTTTGGAAGAGTATAACATATTAATACTATAAGGAACTTCTAGTAAGGCGCTACAGTGGCAGAAACCTGGTATAACTTCCATAAAACCCTTGAGCCACCAGCACAATGCCACTCTCCCTTATTCTGTATGATATTATCTACACACCAAGCGGAATACCCCAAAACGGCCAGTATCGTCGATGGCTGAAGTCTCTATACGATAAGAGTGGCCATCAAACTGTTGCCGAAGCTGCCAGTGAGCCACACCCGTGAACCACACGACAGCAATTGCTGTCGTGTGGTTCAAACGTGGCGCAGTTACAGAAATTCGAACAGTACTTGTGGCGGTGCAGACGTGGTACCCTGAAGAGGGAGCAGAAACAAGGCATGGATTGTAGATAATCTTCTTCTTCTCCTCATAAACTGTGCATTACCTACAGTATCTAATTGACTTGGCAATAATAGTGCAGCATGTCAGATTATCAACTGTTGCCACCAGTCGCAAGTAGAAGTGTCAAGAGAAAGGCATCGATTTCAGAACAGCTTGATGCATTGCAAAGCGACAGAGATGTGTTTGACACTGGAAGCTATGAAAGTAGGAATGAGGAAGCAGACAAGAAGGAGGGGTCATATATAAAAGGTCAGGAAACTAGTATTCTTAAAAAGTTAGGTAATGGGATTTCCATTGCAGTTATATTGCTTGAGCACATAATTACGTCAATTGTGTTCTTTCTCCCACAAACGATAATCGATGGTTTCACGTTCGCCAGTAAGAAGATATTTTCGCTTTTCAAAGAGAACAACGATGAGATTTACAATGAGTTTTTGCAGGATAAAGACTTTCAAAACAGAGGAGATGAATTGAGAAAGGTTGAAATGCTTAGAAACGCCAGAACGTTTGAACAGATTTGCGAGTTTCACGGATTCAAAAGCGAATCTCACTTGGTTACCACCGAGGATGGCTATCAGTTGACTGTTCACCGACTCAATCCAAGAGACAATGGGTATTTACCGAATGGTAAAACCGTATATTTACAGCACGGATTAATGATGACATCCGATATTTGGTGTTGCATGTTAAACAGAAACGATAATTTACCATTAAGGTTGTGCCAACTGGGATACGATGTCTTTCTAGGTAACAATAGAGGTAATAAGTATTCTTGCAAGCATCTTCATTTAACCCCTAATCAGAATGAATTTTGGGATTTCTCAATCGATGAATTCGCTATGTATGATATACCTTCCAGTATCAACTACATTCTGCAATTTAAGAAAATATATCAATTAACATTCATTGGTTTCAGTCAAGGCACATCACAAATTTTATCTTCAATTTCAATAAATAAAGATTTAAATGATAAAATCGATAAATTAATTCTAATTTCTCCAGCAACGACGCCTAAGAAGTTAAGCAACTGGTTAATTAATTCAATAATTAATTTCAGACCATCACTGATATACATTCTATTTGGTAAGGGTGTCTTGATGAAGTCTGTTTTAATTTGGAAAAGTATAACCTATCCTCCTATGTTCATTAAGCTAATTGATCTGCCAAATGATATTTTGTTTAATTGGAAATCAAAGAATATTGATATTTCTCAGAAATTGATTTCATATTACCATTTATTTTCAACAACATCTGTAAAATGTATTGTTCACTGGTTCCAGATTATTAAATCCAAGAAATTTCAAATGTATCAAGACAATTCCTTGTATCAGCCCTTTGAATATCCAACAAAGCAAGCAATAAAAATTAAGAAGTTATGTTTGATTTTTGGTATGAATGATTCATTAGTTGATATTGATATTATAGTTAATCAACTACCTACATTTGAAACTATTAATTACACTCAAATGAAGGATAAGAAAGTTGTTAAAATTAGTCAAATTGATGGAGATAATAATTATGATACCAGTTTCAATGAAGAAGACAGTGAAGAAATAAATGAAAAGAGAGTTATTCTCATGAATAATAACAATAATTCTAACCTGGAATTTGGTTCACAATTCAAGATTTATGGTATTGAAGATCATGAACATTTAGATCTTCTTTGGGGGAAAGATCTTGAAGCTAATGTTATCAACAATGTTATAAATTTTTTGGAAGATGAATGAATGGAAGAAGGAATAAATAAATGGTAAAAAAGGCATTTATAAATGTTTATTGTTTATAAATGAATATATATATGTAAATACATATGCAAACATATGGAACTATTGATAAGGGTAATGAAAAGAAAATCTAATGAATTGTATTGATTAGTAAAAAATATTATTTGTCAGGAGCAGGTGCAGCGCCAAGTCCGTTTCTATTTCTGAACATCAAAACCCCATTGTCACCTTCAACGAACTCGCACATTCTAAGAGCCTTCCATAGAGTGACAAACATGTTTTCATCAGAGTGAGCGTAGTGAGTCCCAATAACATTTTTTATCGCAGTAGTTGCCTTCCTGGCGTTATAAAATGGAATTCTTGAGAAGTAGTGGTGGCAAACATGAGTTTCAATGATGTCGTGGAAAAAGAACTGACCAACAAACCCAAATTCTCTGTCAATAGTGCTACCTGCACCTCTAGCAAAAGTCCATTCGTTGTCTTCATAATGAGCCAAAGTTGTATCAGTATGCTGCAAAAATGTTAAGAAGACAATCCAGTGGTTGACCAACAAGTAAGGAACAAACCAATCAACACAGCAGTTGAACCAGCCAAAATTTTGGACCCATTGATAAACAACGAAACATTGAATTAGAATACCAATATCGGAAAGAATGATGTACCAGTAATCACCCTTATCAAAGATTGGTGCATTTGGATTGAAGTGAGAGGCAATGAATTGCTTGTACCAGGAGCCCTCACCCTCTAATTCAGGGTGTCTTTGACCAGTGGCATCAATTGCCAAATAAGTTTGGAAACCAACAACTTGTTGAACAATAAGCGTCAAGAGAGAACTGAAAGGAGATTCTTCAGTGAGTTCGGCAAACTTGGTGACGTTGTTCTTTTGCAAAAATTCGTCTCTTCTTGGTGGGATGAAGACCATGTCGTTGTCGATGTGGCCAGTGAACTTGTGGTGTTTTCTGTGGGAAAATTTCCATGAAAAATATGGGTTACCAGTGTAAGAATGGAGGACCCAACCAACAAAGTCATTGACATAGGTATGTTCAGAAAATGCTTGATGTCCACACTCGTGAGCCAGGATCCATAGACCGACCATTGGGAACGATTCGACAATTGTGTAGATGGTCCAGAGCGCAAATCTCACATGCTTATTTTCAAAATAGGGTATGTACGTGTGTGCGATGTAACCAAACAGGATCATGAAAAAGATATCACGAAACACATACGAAAGCGACTTGAGAAGTGGTCTTTCAAAACACTCCTTTGGAATTGCTTTCAGGATATCTGTAATAGTGTAATCTGGCACTTTGAACTCGTCACCATTAGTGTCAATAGCAACCAGGTTAGTAGAAACCTTTTGACGTTTCACAAACTTGCTTTTGTTAGTGATGAAATTGTCATCAGTAGACAGCGTTTCAACCCCAGTAACAGATGTCATCCTACTACTATAATTGATGATCAATAAAAGAAAGAAAGGAAAAATGCATAAATAGGAGAATGCGCAAGATATGATCAGATCTCTGCCAAAAGGAGAAAGAGGAAAATTTTTTTTTCTTTTTTTGTTCAAAAAAGAAAATCTCTAAATGTGGCGCAGCAACCACGTGACAACACGTGGCGCATGCTTTTTTTACGTGGCGCACGATGTAAAGGTTCTTTTGGGAGTTCCATTTTTCGTGTATTTTCCTATTTGGGGAAAAAAGCTGCAGAAAGGCCGAGCTGGAACTGTTCCATAAAGCGGTTTTTTGCATAGGCCGAGTTTGTGAAGTAGACTGTTAATAGAAAAGAGCACAATAAAGGTTGGGAACGAACAAAAAGAGGGGGTAAGAAGAACTTTTGATAATAACTATGAGTGTCGAGGTTGCCAGTAGCCACTGAGGTGACAGACTGCTTGATTGGGTTCACATTAGTGCCCGCAAGACGTCAAGTCAGTTTGCAGCTAAGTCCAGCGACTTCTCAAAAGGGAAATAACAAAAAAAAAAAGAAAAGGTGAATTATTTCCACCATCACCACCCATTAAATTTTAACTTTCTTCTTCCAGTATTTGACGACGACGACGACCAGATAAATGAAGGCTATTAAGTGTGTTGTTGTTGGTGACGGTGCCGTTGGTAAGACGTCGCTGTTAATTTCTTATACGACAAACCAGTTTCCAGAAGATTACGTTCCAACGGTGTTTGATAACTATTCGGCCAACGTCTTAGTTGGCAACGAGAAGGTAACGATCAACCTATGGGATACTGCAGGTCAAGAGGAGTACGACAGATTGAGACCGCTTTCATACACGCAGACAGATGTGTTTTTGATTTGCTTTTCGGTAGTGGAACCAGTTTCGTTCCAGAACATAACCCAAAGATGGATCCCAGAAATCAAGCACCACACCCCAAAGGACACCAAGATTATCTTGGTAGGTACTAAGTCGGATTTGAGAGACGAGCCTCACATTCTTGACTCGCTAGACGAGCAGGGCCTTTCACCAATAACATCGGAAGAGGCTACCCAACTTGCAAACTCCAACGGATTTGTTAGCTATTTAGAGTGTTCCGCTGCTTCTCAAAAGGGTGTCAGAGAGGTCTTTGATAACGCTATACAAGCGGTTTTGGAGCCAGTTTCTTTCGAACAGCAAGAAGACTCCACTACCAATATTAACAACAGTAAGAGGGCCACTGCAATTCCTGCAAACAATACCAAAACTGCCGTCACTGCTAATACCACTTTGGGTACTAATTCACAACAACATAACCTTCCAACAACTACCAGAATCACTGTGCCTAAGAAGAAAAAATCAAAAAAATGTACCATTTTGTAATAAAACACAACTCTTATAACTACTAATTCTATAACGTTTCTTTCTTTCTTTATTTAATCAAGCTCTAACATTTTTGCTCTTTCCGCATTCATTGTATTGCCTCCTTCTATTTTCTCACCATTTTCGTTAACGGTACCCTTTTCACCATCTGCAACCAATCCCTTCTTTAGGTTTTCTTTCAAAATTCTCTTCTTTCTGTCCTTTTCAGCTTCTTCGTTTTTTTTCGAAATCTTTTCCCTCCTAACTTTACTGTTACCTCCACCACCAGCACTGAGCTCAACATTGATTGTTCTATTACCAAGCTTTGTGTGATGCAGTAACAACCCCATTTGTGTCCTTCTGTGAATTTCAGCTCTTTCTAGCTGGTTGTCTTCCTTCGCAATGAATTCCAAAAATGCAAACCCTTTCTCTAGCCTCAATCTAATTTCAAACGGTTCAACTGCCTTGAAATGCTCACGCAATTCTTCTTCTTTAATGTCTTTTGGAATATTTCCAATGAAAAGTGTGGCCTTGAACCCAGTATTTGTTGTTGTACGTCCCTTTTTACCTCTTCTCGTCTTTCTCTTCTTCTTAACAGGTTCATTTTTTAACCTTTCGTTTTCTTCAATCTCTTTACGTTTCAGTTCATTGGCTTTAAACTCTTCTTCTTCTTTTTGTTTGGTTTCATATTCTTGCAATTTTAGTTTCGATTTTTCATCAGTTTTAGCCTTATGCTGTAAACTTTTGAGTTCCTTTTTACTTAGCTTCTTCTGATCTTCAGCTACCATATTAACTAACACTGAATATTTCAACAATAAAATATAATATCAAGCATCTAAAAATTTTTTTACAGATCTCTCTTTTTTCACTTTTACACAGCCAGTTTTCTCTTAGTTGTATATATCTTTTCTCGATTATTCACATTATACTATGGCAAGGAAGATAGCTATAAACTTTGGTCAGCGAGCTCTCAATAGTTCGAAAGGACGAAATAAAGAAAGCAGATTACAATCCTCTTCGTCAGCACCATCGTCATCTCATTTACCAGTAGACGAGAATAGTAAGATTTCAAAAGTTGATAATGAAGTTGGTTATGGGAAAAGTCATTTAAAAAGATCAGCATCAGATAATCAACATGAAAACAATAACACAGTGAAGAGAAGAAAAGAGGGTGTACCATTAAACAAAATTGAAGAAGAAAAGAGTGAAAATAATAAATTAAACAAGATTAAAGAAGAGAGTGTCCAGGATATACAAATAGTTATGGGATTTTCATCATTCCAATCAACCAAAAATAAGCATGTCATTGGTACCAACGGTTATGGGGTTAATCTCAACAAAAAAATTGAGTATAGGCAATATATGAACAGGGCCGGGGGGTTCAATAGACCCTTGAGTCCGACTAGAGGTGATAAAAAACCAAATTAGACCCGGTATCATGAATCATTTGCTACTTTAGGTTTAAAAGTACCAATCTTCAAGAAAAAACTTAGTAAAATTGTCGTACCACTCAATGCAATACCATAATAATAAGTATATTTTGTAGCTTTGAACAAAGCTTTCAAATTATCATTTTGATATACTGTGCCGTATTCCGGATATTTTGATGTGATAATTGTCGAACAGATTCCAAGAGAAACAGAAGAACTTAGCTGGATAATAGTATTAAATGTACCTGCACCTCTGGATTGCAACTCCTTTGGTAATGATGATAATGTTGTTCGGTTTGATATATTGTAAATCAAGTCAGCTCCAATGACGGTGAAGATGAATGCCCAAAACGGCCCCAAAAAGTAGTTCCGATCTATTGAGTTTGTAGCCCAAATTATTGTTGATATCAAGAAGCCTGTCGCTCCTGTTGCCATCAATATTCTACCAGGTATCAAATGCATTGTGAAACCTGCAAATATGTTAACTAGTGTTCCTGCTATTGGTTGTGTCAAGAAGAAGCAAGCCGTGATTATTTCACTATAGCCTCTAATTGTTTCAAAATACATGATTGCGTTATAGTTCAAAACACCATAGAACACCATCCACGATAGCGAAGCAATCATCATACAAATACAAAAGTTTCTATTTTGAAACAATCTCATTGGCATGAGTGGATTTTTTGCAACGTACATCTCAAACAAGACAAACATTGGCACCAGGCAAATACCAACAACAAGAAGTGCAATTATGTATGGAGTTTTCCATCTTTTCTCAGTTGCATCAACCTGGGTCAAAGAAAAGCAAATTAATGTGAAGGCAGATAACGATAGCAATGCTCCAATATAGTCTAAATCTTTGAAAACTTGTTTGATATGATTCCAATCTAACTTCTCTTTATCGTTTGGCATAAAGTGATACACCATTATGACCATTATACCATAAACGATTGACAAAAAAAAGTGAGTAGCTCTCCAGCTCAACGCAACAACACATACACCGGCAATGAAATATCCAGACGCTGCACCAACAGGTGCTCCTATACCCAAGATACTCATTGCCATATTTTTTCTTTTAGAATCTTTATACGTTGATCCAAGAAAACCCGCTGCAGCAGGAGTAGAGCAGGCCACTGAAGCACCTTGGAGCGCTCTAAATAAACATAGCAACACGAAATTATTCATGAATCCACCAATTAATGCAAATATTGCGTAACATGTAAAGCCGATCATTATCGCATTCTTTCTGCCAAATGCGTCAGCAATACCTCCCATCAAGAGCAAGCACGAGCCGTTTGCTAAAACAATACTACTCACTGCCCAAGTAAGTTTACCACCGTTGACATCAAAATGCTTAGATGTCACATCTAATAGTGTCTGATACGCAGAACTTGCTAACGACGAAGCTGCTGGTCCAAACAGGCACAAAACTACTGTCACATATTCCGAAGCTGCTGTCTTGAATACTGGCGGTCGCTGTTCAGGATCCACGTATAGCTTTGAGTAATTAGTCTTTTCCTTTGAGAGGTCCACATCTTCTAAACACTCAGGTCCTGTTGGAACTATATATAAATCAGCTATAGTGGTATTATGAGATATCTGCGAGCACTGATCCTCACTCAAAGAACTTACCGAGGCATTTGCCATCTCTGTCTTTGATCTAATACGGTGTAGTCCTCAGAAGAATAGCTGATGATCAGGATGCCAAAATCATGGCTTTATATGTCCTGTTAAATTGTGGAGTAATTTTTCATAGTATGGCGGCTTATGCAGAAAGCAAAAAATTTCCGTATTAATGACACGATGAGTGAGTACCTTGCTCTTTGAAAAGCCAAGATTATTGTTTAATCTTGGCTAAAAAAGACATAGACTTGATTGTGGAACAACATCAAGACTAATAGTGCACAACCATCAATAGTTTGAAAATCATTCTCGTTTGAAAAATAGTTGCTCTATAGAAAAAAAAGGACGGTAAGTAAAAGGATGGATACGATTATACAGATAGCAAGTGCTCATTTGCTCAATTCAGCAGAGAAGCAATATGAAGGTGGAATTATTTAGTAACAGATTCTGTGTATGCTCTCAAAAGTTCATCATACTTTTCACGTAGCTCATCAAAGACCTTGTTCTTTTCCTCGAGTTCCTTTCTGAGACCTTTGAGCTGTTCGTTGGTAGCACCCACAACAGCATTGCTGCCAAAAACGTTAGAATCAACTGAAGAAATGTTCACAAACGCTTGTTCCTCGCTTTTGACAGTATCTAACCAGGCAGACATGTCAAACTCATGTTTTTTACTTTCTTCGATGATGCTGTCATGCAATTTCAGATGAACCTTTTCCTTTTGTAGATCCTCTTCCTCACAGAGGTTTCTCTTCAACACTGGGATGGATCTGACTAGTGATTTGTCAACCCCAACTTTACGTTCAAACCTCTCGTCGTCAAATCTGAGAGTCCACAATTCTAAGTTGGCAATTGGACCATTGAGTTCCTTCAGTTTACGGCTAATTTGCTTGGTACTGATGTCGATGATAAACAGCGATCCTCTTGAATCACCGGAAACTAATAACGTACCATCAAAGGAAACCTTTAACTGCGTGATCGCAACCTTACTGTCTTTGTGAAAGTCCGGATGGCAGTTGAAAGTTTCCAGCAAATCGACATCGTCCTTCAAGGTGATAACTCTGCCTAAACCGCCCACAGCTTCAATGACATGCGACTTCAAGTTGACATTGTACAGTGGTATCGCACGAATGGATCCATTGTCCATACCGATGTACAGCGAACGAAATGCTGGGTCCGCTGCAAGCGCAGTGACTGGCTGTGGGGCTACAAACGTGGTGATCAATGATGCGCTGTTCAATGACAGAGAGTAGCAGCGGACTGTAGAATCGAGCGATGCGGAATATAGTTTAATGTCATTGTTCAGACCTTTAGAAAATAGCAACGATGTCACTGGCAACGTGTGGTCGGTCAAGATTGAGAACGGTTTTTCGTTTGCTGTAGACACTAGCAGCGACACCAGTGTCTGAATCACAATACGTGAGTCCTTACCGGCCGTGGCAATGAATCCCGAGTAGCACTCGATGCTGGTCAGTTCTTGATAGTGCGGCTGCTTGACGCATAGAAGCAAACCGGAGTGCAACGACCAGACATAAAGCCTACCGCTGACAGAGCCTCCGAGCAGCAGTGTTGGCTTGTTAAGATTAGTATCCTTGTAGACCTGCAGAGACGTTAGGATCTCAGGAATAGGGATTCTCTGTTCAGGTGTCTCCTTACCAAATAGGTACACATGTAACAGAGGCTTGTCAGGCAGCGCCGCAATGGTATGCGACCCGTTACCAATTGATAAATTGACTACACCGTTGCAGTGTGATGGTGATTGTCTGAATTGCTGATACGTTCTAGTTGTATGTGCTGATGATAGATACGCAAATGCGGTGTCATGCTTCTTGTCGGCGGCACTTCCGCTTGAGTTATAGTAAATTATTTCATCCATTTTTCAATAGCTTGCTTCTCGTAAACGCTTATGCTGTAAATGGCCCCGTATATGATCAGCGAGAGCTCTATACTATGCAATCTCTCTACTTAATATAGTAGATTTTCAAAATTATGAAAATTTTCAAATTTTTTTTTACAGATCTGAGGCAGTGCAAAAATTTTGCAGAGATGAGCATCTCTTCTTCTTCCTTAACTTCAGACGACGACGCGTAGGGTTATAGAGCTTATTAGCAGATTGCAATGCCTATTGACTTTTTAGGATCGGTTTTCATAGAGGGGACACACAGCATTCCGTACTGGGAGCAGATCAAGACGTTGACGCTGCCAGTTTTGGCGGGAATCGTGTTGAAACTATACACTAGTGGATCAAGTAATACGTGGGAAAGAACGCTTCATGGTAAGGTGTACATTGTTACAGGAGGTACCAGTGGTATTGGTGCAGCAGTGGCAAGAGGTTTGGCGTCGAAGGGTGCGCAACTTGTGCTTTTGACGTCTGCAATTGGCGAAAGTGCCGACCAAAGCGCCAGAGCGTGGATGACAGATTACGTGGAGGATCTACGAGAGGCCACAAATAACCAGCTTATTTACACGGAGTACTGTGACTTGAGCAACTTGTATTCGATCAGAAAGTTTGCAACTAAGTGGTTGGATTCCAAGCCCGCTAGAAGGCTTGACGGCGTGGTTTGCTGTGCTGGCGAATGCATGCCAGTGGGTAAGATGAGAAGCAACACCGTTGATGGTGTGGAATCGCAGGTGGCCATCAACTATCTTGGCCACTACCATCTTTTGACGTTGCTAGAGCCGTCATTGAGAGTGCAGCCTCCGGACCGAGACGTTAGAGTGTTGGTGTCGTCTTGCTTGTCGCAGAGCTTCAGCGAGGTGAATCTCAGCGACGTTTTGTGGGAGGACAGAAAGTACCCAGTGAGAGCACCATGGAAGGTGTACGGGACCTCGAAGATGATGTTGACTATGTTTGCGAAGGAGTTCCAGCGGAGAATCGAGAGCAAGGAAAGACCAGACAAACAACCGTGTAACGTGAGAGTGAATGTTGTGAATCCAGGGATCGTGAGAACGCCTAGCACAAGAAGGTTTCTCTCTATGGGGTCGGTCTTAGGACTTTTGCTTTATGTTTTACTGTGGCCTCTGTTTTGGCTCTTTCTCAAGTCTGCGGAACAGGGTGCGCAGTCCTACCTGTTTGCTATCAACTCGCCAGACCTGGAGAATATCAGGGGGGGCAATTACATTAAGGAATGTTCGATTGTCAAGGAAGCAGCTCGCACAGAGCTCACTGACGAGAAGCTACAAGCAGAGCTCTTTGACGAAACGGAGAAAATGGTGAAAGAGCTAGAAAAGGCAGGTGCAATCGAGCGAAACAAAAGGAAGCCAGAGCCTAATCCAAAGGGGAAAGTAGAAGCAGATAATGCCAGAAACAATAGTGCCGACAATGCTACAAATATCAAGGATCAACTATTCTCTTCTGCGTTTACAAACAGCGGATCTTTATATCCCGATTTGTCCAAGGCACACGAACCAGATGCCGCAAAGGACGTTAGGTTGCGCCGTTTGGATGAAAAGTTTCAAAAGCGGAAACAATAAACTCGGAAGGTGCAAGAGGAAATGAATCACCTGTGATAGCCGACTCGTGAATCGAATCCTATTGTGAGCGGCTAAGCTATGACACTTAAAAATTTTTTTTTGGTTAGTCAAGGTTATAAGAGATGAATCACACCGGGAATTTAAAAAGGTTTTAAATGCATCTTCGTTTGGTGAATTTTTTTTTCAACGTGAACTGTAACTATGCTTTCAAAGAGTATTCTCTCCAGAACTGGTATTAGAATGTCGTCTACCATTGCACCACTCGATGCCTCCAAGATTAAGATCTCCCTCACCTCCACACCAAAGGAGAAACTTCCAAATGAAGAATTGGTGTTTGGCCAAACCTTCACAGACCACATGCTACTAATCCCACACTCCAAGAAAACTGGATGGGGTACGCCAGAAATCAAGCCATACGGTCCGCTTTCTCTAGACCCATCTTCGTGTGTGTTCCACTACGCCTTTGAGTTGTTTGAAGGTTTGAAGGCATACAAGGATGCACAGGGTAACGTCAGAATGTTCAGAGTCGACAAAAACATGGCTAGAATGAACAAGTCGGCAGACAGAATCTGTTTGCCAACATTTGACTCTGAGGAATTGACCAAGTGTATCAGCGAATTGTTGAAAGTGGACAACAGGTTCATTCCAAAGGAAAAAGGCTACTCTCTTTACCTCAGACCAACTTTGATCGGTACATCTGCCGGTTTGGGTGTGCACACCCCAGATGAAGCGCTCTTGTTTGTCATCTGTTCCCCTGTCGGTCCATACTACAAGACCGGTTTCAAGGCCGTCAGACTAGAAGCTACCGATTACGCTACCAGAGCATGGCCAGGTGGTGTTGGTGACAAGAAGTTGGGTGCCAACTACGCACCATGTGTCAAGCCACAATTAGAGGCTTCCTCCAGAGGTTACCAACAAAACTTGTGGTTGTTCGGACCTGAAAAGAACGTCACCGAAGTCGGTACGATGAACTTCTTCGCAGTTTTCAGAGACGAAGCCACTGGCAAGAAGGAATTGGTTACTGCTCCATTAGATGGTACCATCTTGGAAGGTGTTACCAGAGACTCTATCTTGAGTCTTGCTAAAGAAAGACTTTCATCTGACGAATGGATCATCAGCGAAAGATACTGCTCCATCAACGAAATCGCTGACAAGGCCGCCAAGGGTGATCTTTTAGAAGCTTTTGGTTCCGGTACCGCAGCTGTTGTTTCTCCAATCAAGGAAATTGGTTACAACAACAAGGACATCAACGTCCCATTGTTGCCAGGTGAGCAATCCGGTCCTTTGACCAAGCAAATTGCGCAATGGATCCAAGAATTGCAATACGGTGATGTTGAATCCGACTGGTCTAGAGTTATCAAGATTGACAATTAAGTTTTCTAGTCTAGTTTAGTTTTATTTTTCCTAATATTTATTAACGAGCCAATTTTACAAATATCCATATGAATTTGCTTACTTGTATACGAATTAATTTCTTGTGCTATACCTTCTTTTCTGGTTTATGCCATTTATAATCCATTTTATCCTACTCCTATGATATATTCATGTATGTCCGAAAAAATCAAGTCACAATATTTTAGTGTGCATGAGGCTAAAATTTTTTCTATTATCTTAGAGTCCTTCTTTCCTTAATTGAAGGGTATTGATGTCGATTGCGAAAGGGATCAAACCTGTACTCGAGCAGTTCATCAAGTCCGGAGACCATATCAAGCTCATAAGTGGTAGCATGAACCATTTGGTGACTGCAATGACGAAGAACATGATTGTTTTAGACTCTTCGTTCAATCCACCACACAAGGGCCACTTTTCGATGATCAAGGGCGCCCTAACCCACAACACGGCGTCTAAGGTCAACGTTGCATGCATCAACACCAGCAGCGTCGTCTTGATGCTGAGTGTCAACAACGTGGACAAGCAAGGGGTGGAGATCGACCAATTTTGTGATCGTATTGCACTGATCACGGAAATGTCAAAATTGGTGGAATCTGAGTTGGGGGTCCAGTGTGGCATCTGTGTGACGAAGCACGGGCTCTTTGTGGACAAGTCCTTAGACTTGCAGTCGCTTTTTGGCCACCAGTACCAGTACGACTTTCTCCTTGGATTCGACACCCTGGTGCGTCTGTTCAACAAAAGATACTACCCAAACGGAAATGTCAAGGACTCCCTAGCGGACTTCATTGCACACAATAAATTGGTTGTGTTTCTGCGCAAATGCGACACACTTTCCATAGAGGACCAGACAGAATACTTTGCCAAGCTTAAAGCTAACGAAATCGATGGCATCCCCGCCGAATGGTCCAATTCCATCACCCTGCTTCAAATGAGGGACTTTTGGTGGATCTCAAGCAGTGAGATTAGAAATCTTCAGGCGTCACGTGACGACCGTTGGCGGGATATGGTGCTTACGTAATCATTGTGTGGGATGTTTTCAAAAAAAGGCTATTTTTGTTAGTGCTGAGAATTACGCAGGGAAAAGTCCTTTTTTGCGCGTAAACGTGGGTCTGCCCGCGGCCAAATTTAGAAATTTTGTTCTGTATAGAGACACACTGTAGGTGCGCGCGCGCGCGCGAGCATAGAGCATAAAAAAAAAAGGAGAACACTGCCAGGTGGCGTTCTCATTAACCCTTCTTCAGCAAGACTCGAGCAATCAGGGATCTTGAATAAGTGACCTTTCTCAAAAAAGAAAGCATCAGGTTGAACCTTAAGCAGTTCATTCTTACCTAAACTACTTATTTACTACATTTAGTTTAACTTTCTTTTTACTTAGCCTTAAAACGCTTTACATTTCTAGAGCAGCAGGTGTTTTAGTGTGTGTCCAGTCCCGTTTGAGAAAAAGGTTTTTTTTGCAGAGGCGCGAAATATTGAGCATTTTTTCTTAGAATCCAAAAATACCCCAAGATCCAAAAAAAAGTACCATTCGCGACAGATTACGTAAGACGACAAAATTTTTAGCGAAAATGATTATGTCAGCAGCATCAACAGCAAGTACTGGAGGTAATAAGAGGAGCAGTGATTGTTTAAAGAAGAGAAGTGGAGGGATTCTCACCACGCCGGTGATGAAGAGAAAGAAGGTGAGCAATAGACCTAATATGATGAGAAGCATGTACTGTTACAATGGCGGTAACAAGGACCATTTGTCGTCGTCAGAAGATGAAAGTGACTGTGAGTATGACCAAGAAAGCTCGATTATGAACATTAGGTCGCCAATTGTGGACCTAGACATCTCGAGGGCAGTAGGGCAGTACAGCGATGACGACGAAGAGGAGAATGTGGGAGAGACAGATGATGATGAGAATGAGAATGATAACAATAACGACAAAAGTGGTGGTGCATCACTGCATAACAAAACCTATGACGATTCCAGGTTTTTGCAAAGAAGGAGCAACTCGTCTATTTTGAACACAAACTACAATAGTAGTGATTCGAATGCAAATGAGTTTAAGGGCATTTTTAGCAACAAGAGATATTCCATTAACGTTGCTGATTTGGTGGCTGCCAACAACAATTCGAATGCCAACATCAATACCAGCAACATTCCAATGACTGCTGCAAGCAACGCCGCCGTCAATGTCAGCAGCAAGCACTCTGCTGGTGGTATTCCTAGTGAAGACTTTACAGCCAGAAACAGGTGTTTGGATTATCTTGTGAATGCCATTGATGAGGCATGGTCTAGATACTGCGATGGTACTAGCTATGAAGAGGAGATTAACTACGATTACGATAACACGCAACAACAGCAATGTCCTCCAGCTAAAATGCTATCCCTTTCACCAGCAAAATATTCCAGTGACGATGACGAAGGGTACAAAAGCGAGCTGTCAAATTATACCAGTGTCACTGAATACGATAGCGACATGGCAGCTTTCAAAAATGGTACCAGATCAATGAGTATCATGAATACACAAAGACCTGAAACGAACCTCGAAAATGTTCGTTTACAGGAATTGAAAGATAGGTTGACAAAGGCTAAATATTATTTAGAGGAATTTGTTGACAGTTGTAGTGTAAACGAATGCATCTCATTTTGGAAGAGATGGGATTTGATCAAATATTCAACTATTGAGTTGGTAGAAGATGACGATGAAGATGAAGTTGTTGAATTGAAAATTGATGAATTAGAATCCGGTAGATATTATGGTTCTTTTTCATAATAAAAGAGATATGGGTCTACAATGTATGAAGGAAATAAAATTTCCATAACTTTGAACAAAATGAATGAAAAAAATAAAGATTTAAAAGATTGATACAAGATCAATCTCTGTTTAATATTGCTGTATAATAGTTGGGTGGTAGTGTTTATCGTTTTATAAAAAGATAAAAATAAAAAAAAGAATATAATATGAAAACACCGTGAGCTTTTCAAAATTACCATAAGGTGTAATATTGATAACATGAATATGTAATTTTTGTAGCTTTCATTTTCCAAACTACATCAAGGCATATAAGGTAGAAAATACGCCGAGGGTGATGTTAAAATTTTGTTATTGCTGTGTCTAGTTCAGCATACTACTATTGATTTTAAAAGAAAAGTTGAAGCTCAAAACAATAAAAGTAATTTTGATAGTCTTTTGACAGACAACTAGTAACACTTTCTATACAACCACGTGATATTGAAAACAACATTGCTAATGATGCTTTTGTATACTGGTACTAATTAGCATGAATTTTTATACTAAGGTTGTATCACAAACATTTTTTAAAGAGAAAGAAAGCACCGTACTATAACGATAATATAGATAGTTTTTAACACAGATGGTGAACTTTTGCTGACAACTCTAAGCGCATATCTTTCAATATGAATGGTTTATGCAATAATAATATAAAAGCAAATTTAAACAAATCTAGCTAGGAGTTTTAGGACGAAGCTGCTCAATTTCGTCGTTTAGCGGTACCCTGTTGCCAACTAACTGGAGATTGTCTTTGTATATTTGGGGATCGAAATTGTCTAGAATGACGTCTGGCGAAACAATTACCCAACCAGGTCTCACTTTGACAGGCTGTTTGAGTCCTGTGGACGTTGGTATTATGTGGAGTCTTCTTGTTGAGCTGGAGAAGTTTTCTACCACTTTATAGATCTGAGAGGGCACTGCCGAGTTACCAGTGGCGATGTTTTCGATAGACAAGTCGGTGTTGACGTTGCAGTGGATCAATTCTTCGTCTGTGGATCTGCGCACCGTGCCGGTGATGCACATCCAGCAATGCCACTGAATTTCCTCTAGAAGCTGTGATTCCGGTATATTGGTGTCGGTTGGATAGTACGGCGAGTTCTTGTCTACTGGTATAAATACAAGCTCCTCAGAGCGTCTGAACCGTCTGGTCCATGTTGATTGGTCATTCAAGAGTCTTGAGAGCTCCGAAATCTTCTGGGTGGATGCCCAGATGAAGAGGAACCCCGGTCTGGCGCACAACTTGTCAATTGGCAACTGTGCTAGCAACGGGTAGATGAGCTGGTTTTCGCAGAGAGCTCCAATCATGATGACATCGAACTGGATCCCAGTGTTGATCCACGAATGCAACTTTGTGGTCAAGTCTTCCATGCCTACACGACAGCCATATGGCTTGGTAGCGTGCTTTGCCACCTGTGCCTCCTTCAACTTATAAAGCCTCTGAAGCTTCGGGTACCCTTCCACCTGCAACGCTGTGTTTCTCAAGAACCGGTGTGGTAACCTGGCTCCATGGATGTAGTGGTTGCTGTAGTCGTTTCTGTACCCACCAGATCCTGCGGATGGTGTCAAACTCATTTGCTGTGAAGAAGAAGTAGTTACAAGCTGTCTTTCAAGTTGCTGTTTGAGCATGAGCTTTAGTTGGGCCGAGGGTGTTGTACAGCTCTTGCTATATTTCGGTTTGGGCTTTTTGCTAGGATTCAAACTAACGAGAGACACTGTCATAGCACAAAGAGAACATCGTTATAAGATAAACGAGAAGCCGTTGCGTTCTTTTATATCCTTCTTGTTCTTGGCTCTTTGTTTCATGTTTGTGTGAAACAGGCAATTTTTCCTCACCAGTATCCTTTTGCAATTGCTTCTGAAACACACTATGTCTTACCAGCATCCGCCGTCCATTGGGTCGCTATGGAACTCGGCCAGCGCAGCGTCAAAGGCCATTGCAAACGTGCTTTCGCCAGTAATTATCAACACTGAAACCAACCTCTAGATAAAGCTCTATACTAACGCTCAGCACACACAGAACGCAGTAGTCAACGAAAAGGACGTCGTGTTGGCGTTCGACTCGCTTCTCTGGGGATTGCGAGACGACATCTCCGGTGACAAGGTGGCCTTCATCGTCTCGGACACCAAGTTGTTGAGCCAGTTTGCCAGTTTGGCAGATTCGCCGTTCACAACTCCATCCATTTTGTCTATGACAAACAAGGTGTGGATTATGCTTGTCGAGTTTGTAAGCGAGCACTGGAACCCACACGAAGAGTATCTGAGTTTGATCTTAAATGAAATCAACTTGTTTTTTAGTAGCTGGTTGTCAGGCAAGAGAAACAGACAGTCCAAGTCCGTAATCCAGTTCTTGCCTCTTGTTGAATTGCTACTCAAAACTTTCATTACCAACAGGGCTTCTATTAAAGCTTATAGTCTAGATTCACAGAATAGCCATTTGGCTGTCTTTGAAATTACGAGATCAATTATTCTCACAAAGCTACAGCTAACTGCTAACAACAAACCAAACGCTAGCCCGCAGTTTTCGACTTTAGATCTGACACTAAACTACATCTGCTTAATCAACACCAACTTCGAAGTGGAGCTCGAATTCAAAAGCTCCCATTTTATTCAAACCGTTACCGACTTAGCAATCAATGAAATCAATGGCAACACGGGCGTCTTCTATTATTACATGAAGGCGTTCAAATTTATTTGTGATTCAATCAAAATATACTCAGTACACAAGATATTTGTTGAAAACGCCCATCTGGCATTTAACACCGTCTGTGCATTATATACAGAGCTACCAAATCCCATCATATTGGAGTACTGCCTCAAAACTCACTCTCTGTTTTGTTCAAGCGAAGTACTACGCAAGGTGTCTCATGATCTGCTTTTAAACAGCGAACTGTTCAATAGAGTACTCTGGTGCGGCGCATTCCAACTCGATGGATCTGGTGACAACTCATCATTTTACTGCTGGTTTTCCAATTTACTTGAGAATGCAATTATTAATGACTTGGTCATACCTTACAAAACCAAAAAGCTTAGCTCTACAACATGGTTGAGTGAGATTTTATTTAACAATGTGAAAGTGATGCCCACCGAAGTAGAGTCAATAGCAAACTCAATTGCGGAGGCAGTGGCTGAAGCGGATACCTCTACAATCAGCAACGCAAACAAGCTTAATGACGAGGTCCCCTTCATCAAATTGTTGATTGCAAGATTGAATTTCCTGTACGTATTTGATCCACCTGAAAACGAAGAATTTTTAACATTTTTATTGATTCTTCTAAAAAAATGCAATTGTTTAACACTGCTTAAGAAAGAAAGCTGCATTGTGAAATCAATCAATGATTTGTCAACTTTCGATTTAAATCTTAACAAATTTAATATAGGCCTTTTGATCAACTACAACTATAGTGATCAAGAACAGTTGCCAAACCATTTACAGTTCATCAAATGGATTAGACTAATCAATGGCGATTCTAAAATTCGAGACAAGATCTTCTACGATTTCGGTACAAACTATCACTTATTGAAGAAATTTTTAGTCGACATTTACGTCATACTAAAAGCATTTGCCATTGTTTCACCCGAGGAATGCTACTGAAGTTCAACAAAGAGTCTAGAATCACTACTGGTAGAAAAACGATCTAGGTGGTGTATTTTTCTTTTACTATAATAGGCAAAATTTTGAGCAAATGGAACAAAAAAGGTCGATCTCAGATCTCGGTGCCAAGATATTCTAAATCTGTTTCCAATGACGTTTATGAAACGGTGCCTAGATCTCGATTTCGCATGCCCGTTAAAATGCTGGAAAGGGGGCAAGGCTGAGATCGAATCTTTTGTTCTTGAATAGGTAAGCAGTCCGGATACCATCTGCTTGCATTACTCCTTCTGCTAACGCAAGCATTTTAGTATGTTATAGAATTTTATTTTCTAGAACCACATATTTTATTTTTATAATAATACTTAAACAAAAGTATATCCAGTTGGTATGTGCGTTCTTTACGTGCTTTGGATATATTTTAAACAAAACTATAGTTCTTTCTACTACCAACATGCAACTATCTACCGCTACTATCTTATCCATTTTGTCAACAGCTGTTTTTGCTCAGCAGTTTAACTCAGCTGGCTCTGCTTCTAGTTTGAAAGATGTTTCTCATTCTACAAGTGAAACTTTGGCAAGCTCTTCCAGCTTCTATGTTAGTGATTACCCAACTACCTTGGTTACCCTAACCAAGACCGCATTCAAAGAAGCTGGCCACAAAGAAATTGAAAAGGTTTCCACTGCTTACGATTCATCGCTTGAAAAAGCAACTAGCAGTGCCGCTTTCTCATCAGTTGCTTCCACTGCATCATCATCGTCATCCTCTTCACTCACCAACGGTACCGCAACTTATTACTCAGTTAGTGCTGATAATTGTGGAACATCATCTTCGGACTCTGATTTTGTTTGTGCAATTTCCAAACAATTATACGATTCAGTTGCCAACTCGGAATCAATCTCATCTTATTGTGGTAAAAGTATCAACGTCCATTACAAATCTAAAACGATTACTGTTAAAGTTGTTGATTCTTGTGAATCTTGTGATGCTAGCCACATAGATTTGTCACCATCTGCCTTTGAAGCATTAGATTCTTTGGATGTCGGTGTTCTAGATATTACCTGGTCTTGGGCTTAAAAGTTTGTCTTTGTTCTTTTCATTTATTTATTGACTTACAAAAAGCGTTCATTTTCTGTCTTTCATACATTTCTTTTATAAAACCAAACTACATTTTTTTTACAGTTTAATATCTAAATCGACTCTTGTTCTTTTTCAGTGAACCAAATACTTTAAATATAAAACGTTTAGATAAAAAGACAAAAGTACTAATTTTAAGGTAGAATTTTAAAATGTTTAATTTTTAGCCCATGGAACGAACCTTGAAGCTGGGGTTTGGATACCTTCTTGAATTGGGACGTATTCGATTCTGTGGTATGAGTTCAAATTCTTTCTTAAAACAATTTGATAACAAGTTGCTGAACCTTGTCTTGAAATGATGGTTGAGTAAGAAAGGAAGTATTCCCAAATTCTGAACCACTTGACACCATACTTGTTGACAACTGCTTCTTTGTTTGACATCCAGTTCTTGTACCATTTATACAAAGTGGAAGAATAGTGGACACCGATGTTATCAATAGAGACAGTTTCAAAACCAGAAGCTTCTAATCTTGCAATAACGAAATCCAATGGGGTGGAAGCATCAGCACCTGGGAAAATGTACTTGTTCATAAATAAACCCCAAATCAAATCTTCGTATTGCCATGATTTTCTAAGACCTGCGTATTGTAAGAAGAAGATACCATCATCTTCTAACATGTCGTAAACTTGACGAGTGAAGGCAGAGAAATGACGAATACCAACGTGTTCTGACATTTCTAAACAAGTGATTTTGTTATACTTCTTACCTTCTGGAGTTAATGGAGCGTCTCTGTAATCACAACAAACAATGCGTGATTGTTCAGAAGAAACACCGTATTTCTGCAACCAATCGTTACCCCATTTGGTTTGATTCTTACCGAGAGTGACACCAGTGACATTAGCACCATATTGGGAAGACGCAAATGATGCAAGAGTACCCCAACCACAACCAAGATCTAAAACGCTATCACCCTTTTGCAAGTTGATCTTTTCACAAACAACCTTCAGTTTGTTGTCTTGCAATTGTTCAAGGGACTCTTCCTTGTTGATATCATGAATAATACCAGAGGTGTAGATCATTCTTGGACCAAGGAACCATTCATAAAAGTCATCACCACGGTCGTAGTGATCTCTAACTTGTTCTTCATCTTGAGATCTGGTATGCATAATAACTTCTGGGATCATACCAAATAAGAAAAATTTGAAAAGACCCAAGGTGAAGGAAAATTGAGCCCAGTCGTGTCTGAACTCCATAACATCTAGTGCATCACCCTTAAAGGAGACCTTGTTAGCAAAGTACAATTCATGGAAAGTTTCCATTGGGATTTTGTTGTTACCCTTGTATTTTTGGGCCAATTCTTCGTCGTGAAAGTCTAAGTAGTATTCAACGCCTCTGTTTGGCAAAGTGACCTTTTCGTTCAATCTAGGGGAATATGTAGACATGATTGTCCACCATGCCATCAAGATTGGAAGAGCCAAAACCAATGCAAAGAATAAGAATGTGTAAAAACCACCACCAATTTTTCTAGATAGAAACCAAGGCAGCAAAATCAAAGTGGCAATTAACGCAATGTTGTTGAAGTGTTTGCTACCGGCACCGTCGGCCGGCAAAGGAGCATTTTTGATTGCTGGATACTATAGGAACAATGATAAAGATACATAGATGTTAGTAAATGACAAAAAAAAGGGGGAAAAATGCAGGTATAGAGGCTGATCCTACAACAAAACTAGCCCAGACAAACAAGCAACATACGCTAGTGGTTCTGTATCCACAATCAAACTTTTCAGCAGTCATTTTAGCGGATTGATTTGATCTGGAAAGAAGGGAGTGTGAAAATAGGGGTGATTGGGTGTTATTTTTCAGATTCTCGCTCTTTGTCCAAAACTGGGATCGAGCTTACGTGGAAGCAGGGTGCTCAGGAGGCTTGAGAACAAGCTGTAGAGAGGTTTGGGATGAGTGTGCTGCCTGAAGTAAAGTCTGCCGTTGACTACAAGTTTATTTGTAGCCTGTTCTAAAAGTAAACAAAAATACTCGACTTTGGGTTAGATGTGGAGAAATTTGTCTTGTGATTCTACGATATATTGGAAAAACCATAAATGTAAACGAAGTTGCGTGATATTAACATGATAGCACATATAGCCATGCCAGCCGTTAAATTTGCCTATTTCTATGAATAGAATTTAGATATCGGGTCATTAGAAGCGCTTTATAAAAACAGGACTATCGAGCTACTCACAGAAGATACAATCATCGTTAAAGGTTGGCCAGAAGAGAAAGAATTCCAAGAAAACAATTCACTTCTGCTCTACTCTATTCTTGATTATTGCAAGACTTAAAGGAGACAAGTGGATTAAGGAATATGCCTAAAAATCATGAAAAGTAAAATTTCTCTTTTTAAACGACATCGCAATTCGTCACTGTACCCTTAAAACAGATATTAAGCCAGCAAATATCCATTAAAAAGCTTCAAAAAGTCTGTTTCCAGCTTGCGCTGTGCTAACATCAGGCTAAATCAATAATAGGATGTAATTTGAACTTTGAAGGTGTATCTACAAGTAACTCAGGATTGACATGATGATTTGCAATCAATTCTTCGTAAAATCTCCTGTCCTTCATAGTCATCCATTTGATTTCCCTGGTTATCTCATTTCCCTGTTCATTAATTCTTTTGTAAAACTCCCTATTATAGTCATTGCAGTTGATGGTTCTACCGCCTAGAGTCAGTGAATTAGGTGGCATTTTATCTAAACAAATAACGTTTTGCGAACTGTGTAACTGCTCTTCGCTGACCTCTATACTTGCATAGACTCTCTCGAGCAAAATGTTCTTTATGTTGTCAGTAGTGGGTATCTGCTGATTGATCCACCAAGCAAACCAATTTGGATTTAGCTTGTAGTTGGGCAGCAATTTTCCATTTTCCAAGGCCAATTGGTTTAGGTTATAGGCATTGATATCAAGATAATATAGCGTCAAATTTGATAGACCATGTTTCATTATTGCGTTCACTTTTATCTCAATGGGTATTAATGTGGTCCTCAAGTGGTCAGGAATAGACTTGTCACTGATTGTGCTTTCTTTCACTTCAAAATCTCCCATATTCAACATAAAGAATTTGTTATCAAATATCAAATCTTTCAGATGAGTTGGAAACACATATTCACAAAGAACGCTGTTATTCAACTTGTTGATAACAGAAAACCCACCACTAATTGGAGCTTTGTTATCGTGAGCTATTTGCAAGGCAGCTGCAAAATTGTACACTCCTGGTGATAAATATATCTTTTTTGAAAACACTCTAGTAGGATCATCTGTAAAGCCGAAATCATCACCGCTTAAAGAAACCCTGTGATTTTTGTATATGTAATAAATCAGTTTCCATGAATCCTTTATAAACTGGAACTGCAATCTCTCATACGGATCTGAGACCATCTTTGGTGGTTCTAGTTCATAGTAATCAGAAACAATTTTTCGCAAAGGTCCTCTCCAGTAGTCCAACCCTTCAATGTAATTGATGATACTAACATAATCATGTTTGACTAAAGCTTCAATGATCCCTTGTCCAAAGTCCTTTAAAAAAAGTTGATAATAGCAATCATTGGACATAACGTAGAACAACTTGCAAGTCTGTTTCAATTCATTAGGAGTTTCCACAAAAATTTGGTTAAGTATTTCAACCGGTAACTCAGTCAATGATTTGACTGACATTTAGACAATGTAAAACTGGAAGAGACAATCTATACTACAAATTGAGTTTAGTAGATTAAAAAAGTATTGATCTACTGAAAAAAAGTTGGCATTGTTAAAGAAAGTTTATGGCATTGAATTTGAGAATTGATTTGCATATAAAATAGAAAAAGATGCCAAAAATAAATAGAGCTATCATGTTGTATATGCAGCGTAAACAATTATAACAAACAAAAAAGGAAACATATGAGGAGGAGATATAAATGATTAGTGATTATATAAGAAAAAAAAAATAGAGATTTATTCCCCATTAAACAGTAAAAATAAATAGAACAAGATGTCTGACATAGCGGAAACAAAAATGCCAACTAAAATATTGAAGGGAGAGTATTGATTGAGTTGTTTTTGGGTAGTTTTATTCAATAAAACTGAACTTTTATATTTTGATATTTTAATTTTGCTCTTCTTCTTCTTCTTCATCATCGTCATTGTCCTCTTCTCTTTCTCTCTCATAGAATTCATCTAAGATTTTTGGAGAAATTCTGTTTAACATTTCCTTAGGGTAGATTCTCAACAAGGACCAAGCTAAGTCAAGAGATTCAAAAACAGTTCTGTTATCATAGGCACCTTGAGAAATGAATGACTTTTCGAATTTTTCCAAGAATTCTAATGACAATTTGTCTTCAGTTGACAAAGCTTCCTCACCAACAACGGCCTTCATAGCAGCAGCATCTCTACCAATGGCATACTTAGCATATAGTTGATTTGAAACATCACCATGATCCTTTCTAGTCATACCTTCACCAATGGCGGATTTCATTAATCTTGAAAGTGATGGCAAGACGTTAATTGGTGGGTAAACACCTCTGTTGTGTAATTGTCTATCAACAGAAATTTGACCTTCTGTAATATAACCAGTTAAATCTGGAATTGGGTGAGTGATATCATCATTTGGCATAGTCAAAATAGGAATTTGTGTAATTGAACCATTTCTACCTTCAACTCTACCAGCTCTTTCGTAAATGGTTGACAAATCAGTATACATATAACCAGGGTAACCTCTTCTACCAGGAACTTCTTCTCTAGCAGCTGAAACTTCTCTAAGTGCATCGGCATATGAAGACATATCAGTTAAAATTGTCAAAACGTGTCTTTCAGTTTGGTAAGCTAGATATTCAGCTGTTGTTAAAGCCAATCTTGGGGTAATAATTCTTTCAATGGTTGGATCGTTAGCCAAGTTTAAGAACAAGGAAGTTCTTTCAAGAGAACCATTTTCTTCAAAATCTTGTTTGAAAAATCTTGAAGTTTCTAAGTTGACACCCATGGCACCAAAGACAATAGAGAAATTTTCTTCATGACCATCGTGGACATCCTTAGTTGGTCTAACCAAACCAGCTTGTCTACAAATTTGGGCGGCAATTTCATTGTGAGGTAAACCAGAGGCCGAAAAAATTGGAATCTTTTGGCCTCTAGCAATAGAGTTCATTGTATCAATAGCAGAGATACCGGTGGAAATCATTTCTTCTGGGTAGATACGAGCGTAAGGGTTAATTGGAGAACCGTTGATGTCAAGGTAATCTTCAGCGAAGACTCTAGGACCATTGTCGACCGGTCTACCAGAACCATCGAAGACTCTACCAAGCATATCTTCAGAGACTGGGATCTTCAAATTTGAACCAGTGAATTCGACTCTGGTCTTCTTAACATCGATACCCGATGTACCTTCGAAGACTTGGACAACGGCCTTATCACCTCTGACTTCCAAAACCTGACCAGCTCTGGTGGTACCATCAGGAAGGGTTAAATCGACAATTTCATTATATGATGGGAACTTGACGTTTTCTAAAATGACCAATGGACCATTGACACCACCGACGGTGTTGTAGTCTAATCTTGGCTTGATATTAAAACCTTCTGTAACGGCTTTTTTGTTTAATTCGACTGAATAAAGTGTTTTGGCAAACGCAGTTTGACAAACTATGTTAGTAAGTGTTCGTTATCGAGTTATTAAATGATGCCCTTTACAACACAAGTGCCATTGTTGAAGAATCTCCTGACAAATAGAATTTTTGTCAATGCCAACAACGTCAATACTTTTAGACAAAGCAATATATATTCAATACTCTGAAAGCCCCCTATTGAACCTCCTCAACCCTAAATCCACTAAAAGTGCCTCTATGAACGACCCTAACAATAAAGAAAACCGGCTGTAACCCCCATTTCTTAGGCTACAACTCGGCTATTCCCCGTCTGGCACCACAGCTGTATCGGCAGTCGCTAATATTCATCACTATACATACATAACTCCTTATCAGAGACCATTGTAGCTTTCAATTGTTGTTTCCCAATGAGAAATGGAATGTTAGCTACCGGTCTTCGATAACTAACACGCGCAGTTAGATTCAAAAACTGAGAACACCTTACTTTCCGCAAAGGGCCGGGTAACAAAGTCACGTGACCCTTTAATATCCAATGATGAAGATATCTCACACAGCAACGCTGTGGATATCACTGTGACTTACAAACACTCCACCGCTCATGCTGTTAATGTCTGAGCTTGTTGGAGGCGTTTTGGTGCTGTTTGCGTGGCTCGAAGACAGCTTTGTATCAAAATACCTGTATAGCTCCATGGCCAAAGACTTTGAATCGTCTAGATGAATGGTGTTGATAATGTCAACTTCTTTTAAGGGGTCCATCAGCTGGGGATCAGTAGAGTTGAGCTCTTCTTTGTGAGTCTGTAAGATAGTGTTATAGTATTTTTCGTTGTAGGGGGTGCCATTTGCAGGCAGCAAACCAGGTGGCGGAGACTCAATTGGCTTCTTGTAGCAGAAGTTGCTAAACCAACCTGTCAGTGGAGTGGGATCTTCCTTGGCAACATAGGGTGGCTGATCCTGTCTTGGTATGTGAAATTTATCACTGAATTTGAGTAGAAGTTGGTCTAAATGCATGAGGTCGTTTAACGTCAAACTGGTGGACCTGGTGAGACACCTAGCGTGCAGCAAGAGTGTGTATATATTCATGGCAATTTTAGAAACACACCAGCAGTATTCAATGAGGTCTCGTTTGGGTAAGTCTCTTATCGGGGACTTCAGATCACTTTTCAACAAAACGACACCCTCGATCACTAACATAGCGTTCATTTCGCTGATCTGGAAAGGAAGCTGCACCTGCAACAACTGAGCCAGTACGTTAGTTAGCAGTGCCACGTTTTTCATGGATAATGTCACCAAATCAACAGAGTGGTTCCAAGACACGTCGATGTTGATGACGGGTATGAAGAGGATTGACAGTTTCCACTTGCCGCTGTGCTCAATCCTACTCACCCCCCATAATCTGAGTGTGTCATTTATCAGCTCTGTCTGCGTCCTTACTATCAGCTGGTGCTGGTAAACTAGAGTTTCATTTTTCAATGTGCCAATGGTGCTAGAGATCCTGTCTTTGGCCTTGCTGAAGTGTGTCCGTATGCTATCTTTCAGCGGCGCTATTCGTTTGGTCTCGCTGGCCAAGTGGGCCTTTTGCTGCTGAAGTCTCTGTGCCAATTGATCGTTCGTGCTTATCTGATCAGCTAGCAGCTGCACTATCGAATCGATGTCTTTCTGCCTTTGGATGTTTAACATTTTCAGCAACACAGAATTTAGCTTGATGGAGACCGATGCGTTAGTGGTACCACCGGTGCCCGCCACATACTCCCTCAATGACTTTTCCATGTCATCAGCTGTGCAATGGCTCAAGATAAGTGAAACCGACTGCGAATACGAGTCTGTGTCCGACTGCAGCGGCAGCATGTCTACCTTGTACTGTAGTAGCCGTGTAAACATGCAATGCGAGCATATCTCTGGTCTCTGAGCCATGCAGAGGCCGCAATGCTGTGCTTTGTTCATCTCCACCTCTACTATATACACTGTCTAGGAAGGAAAAAAAAGTTCACTAAGGAATGGCACTCTGTTATAGCTATGATAGCAGGTGTCAGAGTGCGGAGATGGTGCTTGGTGATGCTAGCAGTCCTTTGTGGACCGGTGGTATACCTAGGCGTGGGCAACGTCTCGCTCAAGCACGACAAGGTGGTCCATTTCACGGTGTTCACAGTCATGTCAGCATTAGTATATCTGAGTTTCGACTTTGAAGTGCTATTGCAGCGAATGCTGTGGCGAGTGGGGGCACTGCTGGCATGTATCGTTGTAGCAGCAGTGGGGTCTGAGTTTGCACAGCATGCGTTGAACTCTCAGAGAGCTTTCGATCCATACGACATTGTAGCCAACACTCTAGGATGCATTAGTGGAGCCGTTGTGAATATATTGTACTGCTATAAAAGAAGCAATTACGAAGCGCTGGATCAGGAGTCCATAGAGTTTGCAGACGTGTGAACAGCGTCAAAGACACAGGTGTCAGCAATGTGCTTGGCAAGAATTTCAAGGTACTTGACATCTGTGTGGTCAAAGCCGTTAAGATCGAGACAGTCGATGTCGATAACAGCAACAACGGACCCGTTCTGGATTACTGGCACCACGATCTCGCTCTGGGTCTCGCCGTCGCACGCAATATGACCTGGGTACTCGTTGACGTTTGGAACCAGCTGTGTCTTGGCGCTGGAGGCGGCATTGCCACACACTCCACGACCAAACGCGATGGTCTGGCACGCCACCTTGCCCATGAACGGCCCCAAGACAAGGCTACTGTTGCTTTCCTTGACGTAGAAGCCGGCCCAGTTGACATTGACGTGGTTGTTGGCGTACAAGTGCCACAGCAACGACGCACAATTGGCCAAGTTAGCCACCCAGTTAGTCTGTGACGACGCGAGCGCGTCATACGAGTCCACAAGTTGCTGCAGCTGGTCTTCTTTGGATTCACTTGCCGTGAAACTGGCGTAATCTGCGTGATGTACCATTAGTATTTGTGAAGACAATGTGTGGATTGAAAAGTTGAAATGGAACTAAAAGGCTTCATTACCGAATCAGATATGGATGTATATACAACTATACTTATATGTAAGCTACAACAATAACACTAGTAAATACCAGTAAATCAGACTAAAAGGAACACCATTGGGTAATATTACGGCCATTTGTTTCGTATAATGATTGTTAACTTCATCAAGTATGGATGAAATTTGATGAAACAAAGTGCAATCAACGTGTCTAGCTACAACCCAGTGCACCAACAGAACAGCTACACTGTCAGATCCCCCAACCATTGCGCAAACAACTCGCAGAGACTACAAACCAGCGCGCAGCATCTTACTTCCTTTCCGTATTGTTATTTTCTCAGCTTGGTGGTGACATTGTTTTTGCCCCCAGTGGCAGAACCAGCTTCCTTAGCAAGAGACAAACCATAGGGCTCGTATACGGTGGAATATACGTGTATAAAGAGAGCTGCTATAATGTCATTGAATACGGACAGTGTATTAGAAACAGAGGCCAGCGAGGCTACGACGTCAGCCAAGTTGGCGTCATCATCGTCGTCGTCTGCAAACCCGATCACAATCGATCTCTCAGGATCGCTGATCAGCTTCAGAGTGCTCGTCTCGCGTAGGGAGGCCGGAGCCATCATTGGCAGAAACGGAGAGAACATCTCAGCGATCAGGGATCAGTATGGCATCAAGGCAGGTGTGTCAAAGGTGCTTGATGGTGTCATTGACAGAATTTTAACTGTTAGCGGTGCCTTGTCTCAAGTGCCTGATGCATTGGTGGCTATTGCCAGCGCCGTCAATAAGGCTAACGTCGACACCGTTAAGGAATCACAGCTCAAATCACTAGACCCAACAAGACTCATTAGTTACGACTACTTCCCATTGAAACCTTTAAACCAAAGACCAAGCTACATGGACATCGACAGCTACTCCAAGACGCTATTTCTCAGACTATTGATTCCAAACTCACAGATTGGGACCTTGATAGGTCTCTCCGGCTCTAGAATTCAGTCCATTCAGGAAAAGTACGATATCAAAATGGTCGTGTCCAAGGGCTTCTTGGAAAACTCAAATGAAAGGTTGGTGGACTTGCAGGGTGAAGAAGCAGGACTTAGAAACGCTTTAAACGAAATTGGTATTTATCTTTTGAAAGACTACAATGGCACAACATCAACATCGTTTTACATTCCATGTGCTTCGTTAAATTCACCATATGGTGCCAACACACATTCCAACAGAAGCGCCCGTCACAATGTCAGCACTAATGTCAGGGAAAGCGGTAAGGAAATCATCAAGAAGATATCCTTTCCTGGTGACTACCTTGGTGCGTTGATTGGTAAAAAGGGTATCAGAATCCAAGAAATCAGAAGAAGTTCCGGCTCAGCAATTGCAGTTGACACTGAAGATGGTGAAGACGGCGAAAGGGAGATCACCATCATTGGTGTTGCCTCTGCTGTGGAAAAAGCCATTGAATTACTAAATATGTATTATGAAAGAGAACAAAAGAGAAGGTTGAATGCTGAATAAAAAATCTCTTTTTCATGGGAAAAGAAGAAAGGAACAAGAATTTTGTTATTATTATTGATGTTAGTGAATACCTTTAGTGCCTATTCTGTTACAATTCACTTCAATTTTGTTTTTATGTTTGTCTGTTTGTTTGTTTGTTTGTTTGTTTGTTTGTTTGGTTTTTTTCTTCCTTTATTGAAGCTCTCTAAAATAATCTTTACTATCAGAAACTAATGCTACTCACTCACAAAAATTGAACTATCTTCCTTCTACAGTTGTATCAAACTTTGTATTATTTTAACGAATTTTTCTTGTTTGGGATTTTATTCAGGGTATTAAAAGTTTTTTAAAGGATGCCATTTATTTATTAATTCAGATATTTAAACTAAAAAAACATTTAAGCTTCAACAGCAGCTTCGGCTTCAACAGCTTCAACTCTTTCCTTGTGAACAACGACACTTGGTTGAGCAACTTGTTCTTCTTCCTTTGGTTCGAAAACCTTGACGTAATCTGGCAAGGCTCTTGGACCAACCTTAGCTTGAGCTGGGTCCTTCATAATCTTGACCTTGATACCAAGGACACCTTGTCTCAACAAGACGTGTCTGGTAGCAATTTCAATGAAGTCGTAGGCTGGTTGACCAGAGTGGATCATGAAACCGTCACCGAACTTCATGGCCTTGGCTCTAGCACCCTTGGCCTTACCGGAAACGACAACTTCGACACCCTTAGCACCGGCTTCCATAACGAATCTGATGACACCGTAAGCAGCTCTTCTGACAGCCAAACCGTTCAATAACTTGAACTTCATGGATTCACATTGAGTGGAAGCAGAGAGACCTCTGTTGTTGACTCTTTCAGCGTAAAGCTTGACGGTACCTGGAGCGTACTTGAATCTCTTTTCAATCAAAGTGGTCAATTCTCTGATTCTTCTACCCTTTTCACCCAAAACGTCGTTGGTCTTGGTAGCTCTGACAATAATGTCAGTGACAGTTGGGGTGATTCTGACTTCACAACCAGCGTAACCTTCTTCGGACAATTCTCTGGTGAAGAATTCGTTCAATTCAGCGTACAAGACACCATCAGCAACAAGCTTTCTCTTCTTAGAAATAAGGGCAGCAACCATTTTTAAAGTTTCGTTGATTAAAGAGTGTTCTATAGTGAAACTTTTCACTTCGTCGTCAATTTTTTTGGTAGATGAAGACGTAGAAAAGACAAATTTCCTAATTCGGCACAGCGACGCAAACAAAAAATAAACGTCCCAAATAGGAAATACTAAGTGACTGCTAAAAGCTCAAAACTAGCTTACGTAAACATTTGAACCCTGGCTCAAAGCACGTGACTGGTTCTGGAGGGTTTTTCAAAAACAAAAACGCGCTAAGCGCGTCGCAAAAATTAAATTTCAGTGGGAAACGATTGAAAAAGAAACAAAAACACGTTACTGGAGTGGTTTGCAACACAATGCGTTATTGTTTGAGGTTCTAGTACTAAGCTATTGTGCAGAAAGTAGGCTTGTTAGGTGAACAGGGGTTCCATTTTTGGAAGTGGGTATTTTTTTTGGTGCAACAGAGCAATATGCAAGATCCAACGGTGTGTTGATCTTTTTCAGCTGTCCACTGCTACTATAGTAAAGTAAAATTTTTCCCGTGTCGTTTCCGTGTGTTCTCTCTTAGTGAAGCTTTGGTGGGTATCGTAAGCAGATAGCAGTGAGAAACTTGGTATTGACACTATTTAGCTAAAGACACGGTCCCCTTAAAATTGCGTTTCTATTCTTCATCTTTGACACTAGTGTATTAATCTATAAAAATCATCGTTCCTTTATATAATGTCAACACACACGCAAGTGACCTTCAACGTCAGTGATTACTATGAGATCAAGGAAATAGTAGGAGAGGGCGCCTACGGGGTGGTGTGCTCGGCAATCTACAAGCCCAGCGGCCAGAGCGTGGCCATTAAGAAGATCCAACCGTTCGAGAGACCAATGTTTTCGTTGCGTACGTTGAGAGAGCTAAAACTGCTGAAGCACTTCAACCACGAGAACATCATCAGCATCCTTGACATCCAGATCCCCTACGACTACGAGTCCTTCAACGAGGTGTACCTCATTCAGGAACTCATGGAAACGGATCTGCACAGAGTCATCAGGACCCAAAAGCTAAGCGACAATCACTGTCAGTACTTCATATACCAGACACTTAGGGCCTTGAAGGCCCTCCACTCTGCAAACGTGCTGCACAGAGACTTGAAGCCCTCCAACCTGTTGCTAAACTCAAACTGTGACCTCAAAATCTGCGACTTTGGCCTCTCCAGATCCGTGGCTTCCAAGGAGGATAACTCCGGATTCATGACGGAATATGTTGCCACGCGTTGGTACAGGGCCCCCGAAATTATGCTTACCTTTCAGGAATACACCACCGCCATTGATCTTTGGTCTGTGGGCTGTATATTGGCCGAAATGCTAAGCGGAAGACCCTTATTCCCAGGAACAGATTATCACAATCAATTAGCTCTTATTATCGAAGTTTTGGGCACTCCAAAGATAGACGACTACAATTCAATAAAGTCAAGAAGGGCCAAAGAGTACATCAGAATGTTACCTCTGCGCCATCAACAGAAGTTCGGTCAACTAATACCAAATGCGAATCCCGATGCAATTGACTTATTAGAAAAGTTGTTAACTTTCTCACCAACAAGCCGATTAACTGCAGAGGAGGCATTGAATCATCCTTATGTGTCATTCTATCATGAACCAAATGATGAACCCGATGCTGAGAAGATACCCGCCGACTTTTTTGACTTTGACAAACATAAAGAAGAATTTACAACTGAACAGCTCAAAAGAATGTTATACGATGAAATCATGAAGCCCTTACGTTGAAAAATGAGGGCTATGTGGCGCCCTGGTGGCCTTTTCTTTCTGTCTTCATTTTTTTTCAAAGCTTTTACCCTTTCAACTATATTTCACCATTTAGTAGCATTAAATAAAAACTTTATATATATGCATTTCTTTCCATTAACAAAAATAGGTATAAATGTAAACTGTAAACTGTTCATTCCTTGAGTATTGGTTTGGCGTCAGCAGGTACGCTTCCCCATCTTCTAAATCTCGATTCAGGAATAAATTTCAATGGTAGATATTTGTCTAATAGAATATTTTGCAGTAGGGAAAACAGGTTAGAACAAATCCAGTACCACACTAACGCAACAGGCGCTTGTGTACTAACGGCTGTCAAAAAAATCAATCCAGCTCTTGATAATGTCATTATCACATCAAACACCCTAGGTCTATGAATTTGACCAAGTTGTTGTTGCTTTGACTGTGTCCAGTTCATTAACTGTGCTGTTTTGAAATTCCATTCGGCATTCATCAAAACAGTCATTCCTAGTATTATTGGGGCAATGAAATATGGATCTGCCAAGGCCATGTCGCTTATATGCAGAAAGGCCTCATGAGCTAGTGTTGGATCAAATGTGCCACCTTGTGAAATAGGGACAACGTGAGACCCCAATTCACCCCATCCTGTGATTGATCTGTATGTAAATGACATGGACACCCATAGTGGGATTTGGATCAATGGAAGTAACATAAACTTATATGACTGGACACCGTATTTCTTGAAAAGAGACTTTTGACGTTTCATTCTTTCCCTAGCAGTCAAAATCGCAATCTTTTGGGCGTCCAACTCAGCAAGTGGGTTTGGTGTAAACTGCTTATTTGAATTAGCTTTAATCAGTATATCTCTCTTCGATTGTGCATCTTGAGCTGCCTGTGCCAATTTCAATCTAAACACAGGTGCCATTGCTTTGGCAATTGGCCTGAGTTCATTTTGCTTTTGTAGTCCTCGCCTTTGAACGATTGCAATTGGCAAAGTAACCATTGCACGCAGTGCAAATGTTGTTGCTGGTATGAATAGCCACCATGGCAGTCCTGACATTGTGTGCAAAGTTGATAACATTTCAGTTGCATCATGCATTGAAAATTTCCTTTTAGCTCCTGAAATATCGCATACGCAAGAACGTTTCAAGCTAACAAATGGTCTATAGGTTCGTGACAAAAGCATTTTGCTATTTTTAATGTATATAGTAGTAATCTAGGTCAATTTTTCATGAATTCAATTCAGGTTTTCCCTATACTATATTCATCGCTCTTAAAAATATATTTGGCTTCCTCACCTTGTAGAAACTGAAAAAAAAACGTGTTGAAGATCTGTAGTTGAACCAACTAGTTTAGGTCAGAAGAACAGTTGATATGAGTAAGAGACCAAGAGCACCACCTAAATTCAATAGAGCATGTATGCTTTGCGGGTTAGTGCAGTCAGTGACCCAGTTCAGAAACGAGGGATGCCCGAACTGTGAATCTGTGCTTCATTTCCAGGACAACGAGGATGTTGTTCGTGAGTGCACTTCGCCATCGTTTGAGGGTCTGGTCGCAAAGAGTAGCAATGGGCAAGAATCTTGGGTTGGACGTTGGTTACGTGTGGAGCGGTTTGTGCCGGGTATATATGCGGTGAGGATTGTTGGTAAATTGCCAGATGACGTTAAAATGGAACTTGCTGCACAGGGGATCGAATATAGACCAAGAGATGGATCTGTTGAAGACTGAAGACGCGGTGTCTGTATATGTATAGCTAAAAATATAGTGGGAACTAAATGCAATTAATTTTGTATAAATGAAAAAGATAATTAGAACAGAAAGGTGGTTCAAACATTCGCAGTGAGCCATCTCCAGATTAAGTTCACCTAACTCATTCACTTTTGAGCTTGCTTAAATGTTTCTAATCAATCTGAACCCTAAATAGAAGCGCATTGTTTGATTTAATGTGATTTCTAAATTCAAGCTTCCAAGGTTAAAGTGAATTGACTATACCATGCCACCAGTGACCCGTGCTTTCTTGTTGCACTGCACAAATTGCAAAAGTCAATTTGCCTTACCTTAGCCACTATAGTACATCTAAACCTAACCTGATTCTTTCATTCCTTCGGGCAACCTGCAATTGGCTATACTGATAGGGGCTAAGAGGTGATAGTGGGAAGCCTCTACTCCAATCTGGCATTTCCAAATATGAGTCCAGCATTTCGCTGATGGTACCCGCAAGCTGATGCCTAGCCGAATCTAAAGTTGAAATGATACTAAAAGTGAGATCTTCACCAAAACCACGGTTGCATCTGCCGGCGTTGGTGTTAAGCTGTTCAGCGTTAGAACCGTTTATGTGGAGCGTCACATAATGGGTGCCAACGTTGGTGTAGACATTTGTGTCATTACCGAATCCGACATGTGTCAAACATAAAAGAAAGTTGTACATATCCACTTGGCTTGTATTGTCTCTCGGTAAAAACTCCCATGCTAGACCTATGGAGCCATTCAGCAAAATTGCGAGTACTAGGCCGAGTAAATTCATTTAATTTATCTCTTGCAATACAAACTTTGTTCAAAAGCGGCATAAGTGACTCAAGTAAGCCAGACTCCACTAACCCATGAGTAATCTTATCAATCCATCCCACGTAAAGGTTGATCCACAACACATATTTTGTCGTGTTCAAAATGTGATTCCATACGCCACCGCATGCGCCACCGCTATCCCAAACTAAGCTTTGAGCTGAAGTTGTCATAGCTTAATCTACTACAACAAGGGCATCGTTATCACGAAACCTAGAGCCTTGTATTTTTGAGGTTGAGCAATTCTTTTTGTACTGAAGCTCTCACGATCCCCAAGTGTGAAACCTATGCGCCAATTAAGTCAGCATAAAATGCTACAAGCATAACAGTGATTGTACAGCCTATTTCTTATTGACTTTGACTTGTAAAGATTGGCAAGAAGCTTTGTGAATATAATCTTGTGCCCAGTCAGCTTGCTCAAGATAGGTTTCTCATTTGTTATAATTTAGTCTGATTACCTGATTTACTTATCTGATTTATCAATGCTTAGCATATGCCTAGCGTGGTAACGCATAATAAGTATTCTCGACAAGCTCATGCCCAATGCTTGTCCCATGATATCTGATAATCCTACCTACACGCGAAATTCTAATTTCCACATCCCGTAGAATAGTAAAGGGCAAGAAGCATGCCAACTGAAACGGAGCTTTGGTACACATGTATACAATACGGTTGTAAGCGTACACCTGAATTCTTCTATTCTGAAATTCAGTACACGGAACAGGGAAACACCAAGACTACAATATTTTCCAATCAGCTTCCTTCTAGTTGCAGGTTTCACCCCCACACACCTTAGCTGAAATCCAATAATCTGATAGGCATCATCATAGTAATTTTTCACAAATCTCATGGGTATTTCGTTTGTTCAAGTATCAAATACATAGAAACGCGTACACGACAATCATCCCGCAATACCTTCATCCCGCGCACAGAAGCTCTGCCTTAATAGGCTCTGTCGTGGTGCACAGATGCCTTTTTATAATGCGCCACGCTCCGTATCGACAGTGGGGGCGCTGCGCCACCGTCGTTCCGCCTTCTGGTCGCGTTTCTTTTTTGGGGATTTTTGGCATGTGAAAAAAAAAAACGGTGCTGAGCGAAAATGGAAAATTTTTCACATGGGAATTTTTCAGCTGGTATAAAAGAGAGACATTGTCCAACATTAGGAGATTTAGGGGAGAGATGGGAAGAAATTCACATATAACACGTTATATTAACAATGGCTAACACTAACTACAAGGTCGCAGATATCTCACTTGCCGCATTCGGTAGAAAGGACATTGAACTGTCAGAAAATGAAATGCCAGGTTTGATGTACATTAGAAAGAAGTACGGACCAACTCAACCACTTAAGGGTGCCAGAGTTGCTGGTTGTTTGCACATGACCATTCAAACCGCAGTTTTGATTGAAACCCTTGTTGCGCTCGGTGCGGAAGTCACCTGGTCCTCCTGTAACATCTACTCCACCCAGGACCATGCTGCTGCTGCCATTGCCGCTGCCGGTGTGCCAGTTTTCGCGTGGAAGGGTGAAACCGAAGAAGAATACGAATGGTGTATCGAACAACAGCTCTTTGCGTTCAAGGACAACCAAAAGTTGAACTTGATTTTGGACGATGGTGGTGATTTGACCAAGATGGTTCACGACAAGTACCCAGAAATGCTTGAAGGTTGTTACGGTGTCTCCGAGGAAACCACCACCGGTGTCCACCACTTGTACAAGATGCTCAAGGACAACGCTCTTAAGGTCCCAGCCATCAATGTCAACGATTCCGTCACCAAGTCCAAGTTCGACAACCTGTACGGTTGTAGAGAATCTCTTGTCGACGGTATTAAGAGAGCCACCGATGTCATGATTGCCGGTAAGGTTGCCGTTGTTGCTGGTTTTGGTGACGTTGGTAAGGGTTGTGCCATGGCCTTGAGAGGTATGGGTGCTAGAGTCATTGTCACCGAAGTCGACCCAATTAACGCCTTGCAAGCCGCTGTCTCTGGTTACCAAGTTGCCACCATGGAAGAAGTTGCTTCCATCGGTCAAATCTTCGTCACCACCACCGGTTGTAGAGACATCATCACTGGTGCTCACTTCGAACTCATGCCAGAAGACGCCATTGTTTGTAACATTGGTCACTTTGACATTGAAATTGATGTCGCTTGGTTAAAGGCCAACGCTGTTGAATGTATCAACATCAAGCCTCAAGTCGACAGATTCCTCATGAAGTCCGGTAGACACATCATCATGTTGGCCGACGGTAGATTGGTCAACCTCGGTTGTGCCACTGGTCACTCTTCCTTCGTCATGTCTTGTTCTTTCTCCAACCAAGTCTTGGCTCAAATCGCTTTGTTCAAGGCTGATGACGCTGATTTCAAGAAGGAATTTCCTGAATTCGAAAAGACTGGTCCACTCTCCATTGGTGTTCACATCTTGCCAAAGGTTCTTGATGAAACTGTTGCTAGATGTCACTTGGACCACTTGGGTGTTCACTTGTCCGAATTGACTCCTGTTCAAGCTGAATACTTGTCTATCCCAGCTAAGGGTCCTTACAAGCCTGACCATTACAGATACTAAGTCTATAATCTTTACTATAAGTGGCCAATATCTCAACACATTGGTCAACATCGGTTTCGTTCCCATTATTACCCATCTTTTTTTGTTAATTATTCCCAAATCTTCTTTCATTATGAGTGATGCTCTTTTTTTTTACTCTTGTATAGTCTTCAACAACGATGCATTAGAAACTTTATTCACCTTATCTTGTAACTTGACATCTCTTTAGATATCAACTTTTTTTTCTCTTCTCTTCTATCAATATTCTTCTTATTAATTGAAAAATGGATAAGCTGCCCCAGTACATTCAAATCCTCCCCCATCGAACATACCAATCGAATAGGCAGCTCAAACAGTCGGAAAAGTGGTCAAGGTTGATATTTTTGGCCAATTCAGGCTGGCTTGGCACCACACCAAGCAGAATATTTAATAGCCAAAATGAATCTTATATCAATAACTTACTAGCTTTGCCGCTTGGTATCTCAGAAGAGGACTATAGTAATCACAAATCAAACAATTCTGCTTATAACAACGACTCTCAACTTGGCTGGTCAAATGGGCATCACCTACATGATGATAATCCAGGAATAATGGGATATTACTATGGAGGAGACGAACCGAGCGATGACGATACTGATCTTGACTACGTCAATGAAGACGACGGTAATAGTCATGATTCTGAGTACCTTTCAAATGTCAATTTTCCTGATGAGTACGTGTCTGATGAAGACTTTATTGATACCCATGATTTATCTGACGATATGTCAGATGACATTGTTATTGGCCCTTCTAATAACAGATTCGAAAACAGTGTGCAGATATCGAATTTGTTCCAAAGGAATATTTCACATGCTCCTGATACCTCAATTCATAATGGACTCAACATCGATAACAATTATCCAAAAGATAGCTATAAATTTTACGATAAGCATTTGCAAACAGGGGAACTTAACGAATTATTGCCAACGAAACTTGTCCCACATAGAGATATATATATATCCAATGATAGTGATGAAATTCCATCAATCACACTTACTGAAAATGGATGTCACATCGATGTACATAAGATCTGGTTAAAACCTGAATGTGCATTGATTAGTTCTGAGGCGATTGATATACGAGACAAAGTTCAAATTTCTTCTTTGTACAGTTTGAGATCATCATGTATTTCTTCTTCCATTCCTGTTCTTACATCAACACAGAATATCAAGTTATTTGAATCTAATGCCATTAATAAGAAGTTAAATCAGGAGAGAAGGATATCAGATCAAGAAAATATATTTACTACATTTTTATCGTCAACCAGTGTATCCAATGACATTGGAATTTACTACTTCGAAGCACAGCTATTGAACACACGAACAAATATAAATGACGGATTTTCCATTGGTATAACCAACGTAATTGCCAATTCACAGGATGAAAACTGGTGTGATGAATCCATCAAATCTGAAAAATCAAATGTCGTCTGGGTTGCCAAAACTGGTCAGCTTTCTTATTATCACGATCCCAAATGCATTGAAAAGGACTTGAAAACTTCAAGATATCAAGCAACAAGTGTTGAGCATTGGCCAAAATATATGCAAGGAGATATTGTAGGGTTCGGTATCGACTTTTCAAAAAAAACTGTGTTTGGAACCAAAAACGGCATATGGATTGGCGAAAGCAAGCCTGTGGCATTGCTAGGTGATGATAAAAACGTTGCATTGAGTATTAGTTGTGGCGTATATACTGAGGCTAAGGTAAACTTGGGTCAAAACGAATTTTGTTACAATATTTTGAATCATGTTAGAGATAGGAAAAAATCGATAAATAGAAGAATTCAAAAGGAGAAATTCACTCCTTTTAAGTTGCCAAATGGCGAGCAGATTTACAATGACATAGGGTTAAACAAATTTGTTGATGAATTAGTTTTAGAATATTTGAAGCATCGTGGATATGTTGATACAGCAAAATCGCTAGAATTTGATTTATCGAGTATTTACAATGTGCATCAAAGAAAAGTAGAATCTGATTGGGAGGATATCTCTTCATTTAAAAAGAAAATCAAAGGTATGCTGAGAAATGATGAAATAGATGAGATAATGAATCAGATAACATTGAAATTCCCTGAATTCTGGAAAAGATATGAAAGGATCGAATTTAACTTACTCTGTTTGAAGTACGTCAAGATGATTGACAATAGCAACGGAGAGGTTGACATGAAGAAAGTTTTAAGATTTGGTAAATTGTTACGACGGAAGTTCAGTGGGAATTCTACGTATATCAATGAACTGAATAACGTTTCTCAATTTCTAGCCTACAAAAACCCAAGAGAATGCCCGCAATGGTGGAAACTTTTTGTTTTGGAGAAGGAAAGGGTGTCAGAAGCTCTGATAATGGCGATCAGTGAAATTGTGGGGCTCTCGTGTTTGACGGGCATTGATTTAGGCTTGCTGAGAACAGATGTTAATCTGGAGTCAATGAAAGTTAGCCATAAGGATGTTTCGTTAATTGATATATTGAATGATTATATTTGCTTATAAATTCTTTCTGAGCTCTTCCAACATGAACTCACTCAATGTGATGACACCGTCAATATTGCAGAGGGTGTACATTTCATTAGGTTCGTAGCTATTTGGGTCAATTATGCTGTCCATGCCAACATGGACAAACCCCACCGTGTTAGGCATCTCCGGCCTCTGGTTCATGTAATCCAAGATGTTTTTGTAATCACCAAGGGCCATGAAGGAATTTGGATAATTCAAAGCGTCAATGATGTAAGTTTGGTCCAAATGTGCCTTTTGCGCAAAAGTGTCATGGAGTGTACTGTAGAACGCTTTGTTCTCAATAAACGTCTTTGGTGTGATATCTGATGTGGCCAGCTCTGTCAATGGTCTTTGCAATTCCCCAATGTGGAGACCGTTAGGGTCCTCTGAGAACGAAACAATCGTTTTTGAAGGTGACAGTTCGTGAAGAAACAATTGTGGTTGTTTCGTATACCTGATGGTGTGTACTAGTCTTCTCTGCGCCTGTCTATAAGCTCTCACTGTTGCTGTTGCGTTCCACATTGTCTAATTAGATAAAGAGGGAGTTGCTTCAAACAGTGATACTTTGCGCGCAAAGTGCTTAGCAAGATCAGCTGCGGTGTCTGGATCCAAATGAACGCCCTGTCGAGCTCTCTTGATCTCGGTGACAATTGGGAGCATGCTGGCAATGTGAGATTCCATGTTGGTGTCGTCTGCTGCGTTCATATCCAATCCAGACGGCACGGAAATTGATTCTATAGATCTCCAATCCGTGGAATGGACGCATTGGATCAATTCTTTGAAAGAAGCAGCCAGGGTGTCTCCATCAGTATCATCTATTATTGTAAGCTCAAAGGTGCTTGGATCCATTATATCATACAATTCGTCTGCTTTCTGTTCCGTTTTTGACACTTTTGCATCAAATAGTAAAACTGATTTTATGCCATCCCATTGTAGCACCTGCTTGCCCCTGTTGTCCTCAATGAATTCATCGTCTAACAAGTATGCCAACTTCTTCAATTGTTCAGATAGCTGGCACAACAACTTCGGCGACCAAGTTTCATTTATGATAAGAATCACTCCCTGCAATGCGTCTCTTAACTCCTTCATCTCTTCTTTGCAGAGCTCGGTGACCCACTCCAAAGCTTCTCCTATGTCAAGTGTGTCAGCAAAAAGTCCCAGCCGGCATTCGTAGTACTTTGATTTCAACACAATGTTAGATTCAAGTGCCTTTTCGCCATTAAATGCTATATCTGCGTCAAACAAGCTTTTCAAAACAATTTGTGTAACTTTCTGGTCTTCTCCTGCAACTAAAACCCTTGCTATTTCCGTCATAGTTGTCTGAATTTTCAGCTTATCCAGTGAAACTGGTAATCAATAGAATAGAATTCACCAACTTAAAATTTTCTACTTAGTATCAACACGATTTCATAGCTATACAAAGCTTGAGGAAACACAGTATGTCGGTGGTTGACCAGCTGGACACGTCCTTACTTGACTATGCACTCACCACGGATGATTACATGGATCAGTTCATGCCATTGATCCGTGCAGAGCTAGAAAAGAACCAGTCGCTAGATATGTTGATCGAGGCTCTTGAAGATCAAGCGCAGGAAAAGGCAAAGGATTTGGGTAAGACGTCACTGGATTCAGTCAAAGACCTTGTTGGAAGCATTGACGTTATCAAAAACGTTGTCGATAAAGCAGATGATCTAGGAACAAAAATCACCTCCATTAATAAACAATTATCAGCAACTGGGCAAAAGGTTATAGATCAAAGACGAAAAATGAACGAGCTTAATCAGCTAGAAAGTAAGATTATGGATACTCAGGACACTGTTGCGTCTTGCCTAGAGATTTTAGGTAAAACCGATAAGGTTCTCAACTTAGTTCAAAACTTTGAATTTTATCGTGCTTTGACTCAATTGAAATCATTGAATAACGAACAATTGAAAAATCTAGAGGAGTTTGAATTTGTTAACAAGATTTATGAGTCAATCCCACTATTCTGGAAAATGATTTCAGAAGAATCGCTAGAACAACTCAATTCTTGGCTAAACGTCACAGTTGCAAAATCAATCATTGATATTGGTGAAAGTATTTACAAAACCATGGAAGAAATAAATGATAACTGGGAAACTAAACAATTAAGTGATTCCAATCTATTGTATTATAAGGTCAATTCAACTGTTGAAAAGGCATTCCGAGAAGGTGTCTATCTCAATTTCGATCCTTTAGAAAAGCTTCAGATTGATCTAACACCGCTTTTCCATGCCTACTTAGTTTTTAAGGAAATGAATGATATAGAAACATTATCTGATAATCTCTCTAATGGGTTGCTCAAACTGAGAGATACCATTTTAGACCCATTTAGAGATAATTCCATTTTGAGTACGGATTCTTTGGAAATTAATATGTACTCAATATCAGCATTTTGCATCCTAGATCAACTAATATCATCAAAAACAGAATTTTCGATTAGGACCAGTCAAACAATTGAAATATCTAATAAAAGTGTGCTAAGTAAGTTAACCCCTGTTCTCACTCAGTATATTAAAAAAGTTTCACAACAACAGGACAACTTAACCAGTTTTGAACAAATTAATGAAACTTTGGGTATTTTTCATCAAATATTGACAAATTGGGGATTTGATTCATCGTTAATTTATTCAGTTTTATTGGATGGATTCAACTGCTACTTGGTTTCTCTATTTGAAAATTTTATTTATGAATATAATATATTGATTAACGATGAACTTTGGCAAGGATATATCATCGAAAGTGAGGATCATTTCAAATTGATAAAGTCGCAAGTCTTTCACATGTTTTCGGTTGAAAATCCACGCTTCCCAATAACTGCGCCATTTTCCAAGATATACGTTGATACTTGTAAGTTACTAAGAACACATATTTTGAAAATGTTCAAATTTGTTGGTAGGTATTTTGAAGATAGTATCAATTTAGTCACAAAATTGATTAACGATTTTATCGATAAATGCCTCAGAGATGTAATTTTGAAAGATCTAGCTTATCAAATAAATTCAGCATACGAATCTGTCAAATCACAAAATTTGATCAATTTGGATTTCTTCTGCAGCTCAATCTACGAAATTGAAAATTGGGTTAATCTATCAAGTAATGAAACATTGATGAGAGTGAGATCACCAACTAAAACAATCAAATTGAAGGTTAAGATGGAATTTGAAGCTACAAAACACTCAGCTGAGGTCAATTTACTACAGAATCTAAATGAAATGATGCAGAATTTGATTGATCCAAATGATAATGAATGGGTTTCATTGTATTGGTCAAGTGAGACTCCCGAAAACACTGCAAGTGATAATATTGAAACTGCGCTTGGGTTTCTTTATGATACATTTTTATTCAAATTTTCTTCATTACCGGGGCATACAAAGGCATCTTTGTTGTTAGAAGTCATTGACAAGGTATCGCAATTATTAATTGAAGGTATATTCAGAGCTAAAATGATTTCAATTGTCGCCGTGAACAATTTTAAGATTGACGTTAAATTTATTGAAGCTACGATTGATCGCTTTTATCAAGAAGGTCATATCATTGAAAATGTTGATATTCACAATGAGGTTTTGAAGAACTCATTGATTGAGTTACATCAAATTATTAGAATTTTAACAGAACTAAACATAAATGTAATAATGGATGGTGGTACTAAAATGAAGTTACAAGAGACTGACGCAAGATCACTATTGAGGAAGTACGAAGGATACATCAAGCATAAGGAAAAGGAAAGAATGAACAATATTGAAAACGGTAGAGTAATGTCTCCATCTCCAGGGCCATCATCAGATTATGAAAAGGATGATGACAATAAAAGTATATTTAAAGCTGCATCAAGTGTATTTAACTTTTAGTGTGTATTTATGAATGTTATATAGTTAAATATTTACTTAGTAATGGTTGTTCCCAGTGTAACCAATCGCTTTGCTTTGAAGGTATTAATCCAATTGAATTCAATTTCCATATTGCAACTCCTAAATTAGCTAAACATCCTCCTATATATATGATTTTCATCAATGTAACATCATAGGGATCAATTTGGCCACTTCCCTTAGGCAAATTGAGCTTGAACTTTGAATTCACAGACATTATATCTTTGAAGGTATTCATTATTAGTACTCCTACCATTCCAATGGTGATAATAGAAAGTCCACTTGGAGCCATATATGTCATTATTAAATTCAATGGTATTGATTTCCATGGCGATTGTGAAACTTGATATAGCTGATCCTTTATGTACTTAATAGTTTCATGATCTATCTTACTAACATTGTGTTTGGTACATTTACCGGCGTTTATATCATCAAACGCGTTGGGTGTGTATCCTTGTGGCAATTGCGTTAACAGTTTCTCTTTGGCAGGCTCTAGCTCGTATATATCTCTCCAGTCGTTCATTGATTGTAAAGAATGAAATTGGTTCTTCTGTTAACTTTTTTTTCATTTCCATGATTCTGAAAGTTGCTTTGTTAAATAGGGTGAATATGGGTATCAAAAAGCTAGAGAGGTATGAAGATAAAAAGCTTATAAAGCATGGAGTAGCTAAAAGGTACACATATTCAAACCGTAAGAGCTCCACTGTCATGAATGTTAAATCAAGTACTCCGTTTGTCAGTGCTTTGAAAAGGATAGATAAAATGTTAGAAAACTTGAATGAACAGCCCAACAAAAGAGGACAGATGGTCACAAGACCACCAAACAATAAATTGTACGTGACAGTGAACGGAATGGGTAAATGTATTTCTAAAGTGATGAATTTATCGATCGAATATCAAAGAAATGGACATAGAGTTGAACTATTCACAAAGTCAGTGACGGTACTAGATGAGTTTGTTTCCAATAAAGACGGAATTGAAAACGAAGAACAGCAAGACGATGATGATGATGAAATTCTCCGTAAAAGGAAAGTGGGATCTCTACAAATTCACATTTACCCTGCGTAACGGAAACAGCAGTTATGTGACTTCCAAACACTTAATTTTGGCTTTAATATATGTTTTGGTTACCAATAAGAATCAAAAAGAATACATAGAGCCTTTAGAGAGACGTCTTGCTTATATTCGATATGTTTGTGGAATGAATCTTTTCAATACATCTCTCTTCAAGATTTTTCAAGTCAGTGACCGTCCTCTTTAGAACCTTGTTCTTCTTCCCCTCCATACCACCAGCCGGGACCACTATACTATTTTGTATTATTCTTAAATACTCAAGGCATTCTTTGTATTGCTTCAAGTAATATAACCTTTCTAAACCATGAAGAATATGCTCCTTTTCTATTTTGGTTTTTGACTCAAACCCAGTCAATTCAGAGTCCAAACCAAGTAGTGTGTAGTTTTTTTCCTGAATCAAAGGTCCTTGCTCCTGAAACTGGGTCAACTGGAATTGGAACTCTTCCTCTGATTGACCTTTACGTACTTTGATCAAACCGCTAGATTTCTTGACAGCAACTTCTCCGTCGTTGTAGAGAACCTGTGTTTCCTGTGTTTTTGGTGCAGACATAATGTTCTTAGTGTATTGACGACGGATACTGTGACTCAAAGGTCTTAGCATTCATACAGGAGGAAGGAATAAATTGATAGTATACCAGGATTTTTTTTTTCGCCTATATAGATATATATCTAATCATACTTTGCACCATTAAAGGTAGCCAAGCAATGACGTGTGTGTCTGTAATCCCTAAACTCCATTAAGTAGATCCCTTGCCACGTTCCAAGAGCCAATCTGCCATGAGAGATGGGAATGTTGAGAGAAACACCTACAATTGACGACTTTGCATGCCCTGACATGTCATCAGCACCTTCATCAATGTGTTTGAACACCTTACCAATACCGTCATCAGGAACCACGTTATTCAAGGCTGTAGTCATGTCATGGCGCACGTCTGGATCGCAGTTTTCGTTTAATGAAATAGCTGCTGAAGTGTGTTGCAGGAACAAATTGACCATTCCAACTTTGTAACTCTTAATTTGGGGTAAGTTTCTGACAACCTCGTCAGTTACAAGATAGCAGCCTCTTGATCTTGGGGAAAACGAGAATCTCCCTTGGTCCCACGAAGAAGTAGAAGACATTACAAAAGTTTCAATTGAAGAAAGAAGTGAAACTGCAATCGAAAAAAGAGAGAAACAAAGTAAGAGAGAGATAAGTTGTTACACTAGATTAAATGATAAATTGAAGGTGTATTAAAACCCAGTTCATATACACACACTAAAGAGTAGAAAAATTTATATATAGAGAAAATAATTAACACATTGTGAAGAAACAAGAATGATAGAACTGAACAAATAAATAGAAGACCAATGATGATTTTGCGGAATTGGTGAGAGAAAGAGCACTGTGAATTATCTAGATGTATCAACAACATATCTGCCAAGAACCTTACCTTTTTCCATCAACTCATATACTTCAGGTAAACTTGACAGACCGACCACCTTGATTGGAGATTTGACTTTACCTTCAGCAAAAAATTCTAGTGCTTCTCTGGTGTCTGCTCTGTTACCAACGTAAGACCCCTTGATTTGGATGGATTTGACAACGTGATTGAACACATCTGAGGCGCAGACGGCATTAGAAGGCATACCAACAAGGACAACTTTACCAGTTGCTCTGACATATTCTGTGGATTGAGTGATGGCAGTTGGAGACACTGAGACATTGATAACACCATGAGGACCTAGACCGTTGGTTGCAGATTTAATAGCATATATGATTGAGTGTGGTTGATCGTCTGGGTGTTCAGTGTAATCGATAAAGACGTCACCACCGCAAGATTCAAAGAGTTCCTTTTTACCTTCACCACCGTCAATGCCAAGCACTCTTAGACCCATTGCCTTTGCATACTGCACTGCGAGGGAGCCCAAACCTCCGCTTGCACCAGAAATGGCCACCCATTGACCGGCTCTCAAGTCAGCGGTCTTCAATGCTTTGTAGACGGTGACACCGGCACATAGAATTGGAGCCACTTCTGCCAAGTCGGTTCCGACTGGAATTTTAGCAGCTTGAATGGCGTCTGCAGTGGCATATTGCTGAAATGACCCGTCGTGTGTGTATCCTGAGAGATCGGCATTTTCACAGTTGGCTTCGTCTCCCTGTTCGCAGAACTCACATGACATGCAGGAGCCATTGAGCCACTTGATACCTGCTAAATCTCCAATTTCAAAGTTGGTGACACCTGCACCTTTTGCCACAACGACACCTGCGCCTTCATGCCCTCCTACTAATGGCAGCTTTGCTGCCAGAGGCCAGTCTCCCTTCCACGCATGGAGATCAGTGTGACATACTCCAGAGTATTTCACATTGATCAGAATCTCGTTGGCCTTTGGCGTTGGCACTGGTATGTCCTTGTACTGCAAAGAGCCCCCGTGCGTTTCGAAGATCACTGCTTTTTGCAGCTGTGGAATTGTGAATGTTGACTGATGTCTCCATGCAATCCTACTAATTCTTATTCTGGATGCAAACATTTTGTATACTAATTCTATTTTATTTTTATAATGTACTATTAAACGGTGCTATTTTGCAACTGCCAATGTGGTTTTATTGTTATCAAACGATAGTTCAAGTATCCATTTCCCGTAGTACAAATTTTAATGCTACGATGTAGGCCTTATTATATACAAAAATTTCCAAATTTTGCTGTGCAAAGATATCTTCGGCGTAGACTAAGCTACCTTCCCCTTTTGCGCCATGGTGACTAATGAGTAAATGGCTTTATTTGAATTTAATGATAAATAATTGGTCAAAAAAACCCGCCGCAATTGCAGCCTTTTGTGTATTGATACAGCTGCAATTACAGACAGAGGTCCATGCTACACTCCTCTAATTACTAGTGCACTCACCACTAGTTTCCTGCGCAAGTCTCTAAATTTCATCGGAAGATTCTATCTCTCACCCCGTTTATGTGCACCCCATGATTCCTTCTTATTGTTCTATTGGGATGAAAAAAAAACGGCCCAACCAAGAGGCTGATATACAACTAGGAGCATTTGAAGAGGTTCCAGTGAAGCCAGCGGCGTCGGTTAAAGATGAATGTAAAGGCGCATTTAAACTTAGTACATGCAAGAGCTTCAAGTAGCTCAATATCAGTACGTTAAACGTCTTTCTTCGCCCGTTAACGTTTGACGCTCATCTTAGCCGCTACAGACATTTCAGATGACCACTGGACCGTTTGTCGTCATCACTTGGCGACGTGGACCCCCCCTCTATTGAGCATATTCGTAGCTTTTTGCCGTAAGTCTACGTATCCCTCGTGGGGTCTGTGGTGAGACGAACTGAGTCACTCTGTCAATGACTCTGGAGTGGGACTACTTTTTTCTTTAGGAAGGTTTAACGCGGCCTGCAAGAGGGGGTGCGAACGTTGAGCCACAAAGAACACTTCGCCAGCTGCTCGTAAACACTAGTTTCTGGGAAGAAGTCATGGCTACTCGTATACAGGTAGCTGTCGAGAGGTGAGGGGGTGGTAGGGGCCAATGTTATCCGTTATCTTTGTGAGCGTGCAAAGCGGAGCTGTTTGTCATATCGGTTTTAACGACGCACCAGCTTCGGATATATCTACTTAACGACCATCACTGATAGCAATGAAAGTAATTGTAAAAGCTTATTGTAGCTTCAAATGTGTTCAGGCGGTTTAAGAACGATTTTAAGTGGCGTTTGGCACAATTACAAGAATTATGAAAGTTGGACCTCGACCAACTTGTAGTACCTGCAGAGTTAATACTTGAAAATGAAACTATTAAAGTAGAAGTTATTAGGTAGACAAAAAAAGCGTATTTGTTGCCGGTTATATCTTTAAGGTAAACGTAGGTGACATAGTAAATTGCATATATTTATATAATCGGCATCAGCACACCGGTAATGCCTTTTTCTGTATTACAAGCTGTAAGGAAAAGAAGCTTTGAAACAAAACCGTTTTATTATATACTGTTTTGTGTAATTTATTTGCAGGGAACAAAATATGAGGAGTATTTGACGTTATTATCTGCTGAGCTTTTTCTTATCGTACGGTAAACAAATATAAGTTTTTCTTTTATATTCCGTGAACTTAAAGAACAAAACCTTTTGGTGTAATGATTCAGCCAAAAAGAGCATCTTTTTCAACGAGTTTTGACAATCAATGCACAGTAATTTGAAGTTTTGTACAATTAACATCATTATCAAAATGGCACTCTGTAGCAATTGAAAAAAGTAGATAATTTTCGGCATCAGAAAAACTGATAAGAACGAAGTTTAAATCATAGAAGGTGCATACTGGCATTCATAAAAAACATTAGATTTTTTATTCACAATAACAGCAGACAATACAAAGCATTATGATTAACTCCGTAGCAGCAAATTAAACTAAAAATCATTGAATTCCTGCAGAATCTTATTTACTGTGGTACTTTTCAATTTGTTTTTTTTTCGTATCCTCAGTTCTATCATCAAAGTAGATCAAAGAATAGAGAGTCTATAAATTAAGCATCAAGTGTTTAAATTAATTTAGTTTGAGCAAAGTAAAATTTCATTTACCAAGTCTTCTGGCAACTTTGCCAAATGCTTTTTCCTGCATTCAAAATATTTTATATACTTTTAGGATATTGACTGAACTACAAACAAGTTTCAGTTCATTAAATGAAAAAAAGGTATAAACCTCTGTGTAATACATGATTCAAAAATATGCAAAATTAGGCACCGATTCTGAAATTGCTAAGGAAAAGCACAGAAAACAAAGGTTCACAATAATAGTCTTTTTTTTTCTCCTTTGGTGATCTAATCTGTTACTCAAAAACCAAGCACTAGAGCGTGATTGATAATACAATTGATTGGATTCATTTCAACATTTAAGCAATGTCAGAACTAAAGCATTTTCTATTCCAGACGTGATAGTGCAGACCCCATACCAGGATATATTTTTTTGTCAAACATATGCAGAGCCTTGTGTATGTTAAATAATAATTATATTATAAAGTCAAAGATCAATACTATGAATATGTCACCAGTTTTTTTTAAACAGAAACTGACTGGGTGGCCAAGCTGGTTAAGGCGTGCGACTGTTAATCGCAAGATCGAGAGTTCAATCCTCTCCCTGGTCGTTTATTTTTTTTAATTAGTCAATCTCGATAATTTTTTTTTGGCCAATCAATTGGCTTTATCGTTTTGAATTTGATTAGACTGCATTTATGTTCCAGTTCAATTCATTTAAGTTATAGTATATCTTTATTATCAAATATAGAAGTTGAATTATTAAAAATTAAAAAAAAGAATTAGAATTCCATTTCTTCTTTTATATAGATTTTAGAGAAAAAAAAGATCCTATTAAATAGTAATAATAAATGGTCCCCCCAGACCAAGTACTAAAATATTAAAACAAAACATCAAGAAAAACAGGATAATAGGCAAATAAAAGAAGAAAAAAGAAAGTCCAAATCTAATAGTTTAAATAAAACGTTATCAAATTAAAAGGACAACAAAAACAAAAAAAATATATTAATAACTTGTTGGATTTTCTGTAGATTAAAAATGTTCAAATAAAAGAAAGGTTCCCCCCAATCAAGCCATAATAGTGTTGATAATATTGTAATTTAATAAAGAAAAAAAAAAGGAAGCTAATTCAGTACTTAGACCTTGTTAGCACCGGAAGATTTCTTTGAGCCTGAAACCTTTCTGTTTCTTAACCACTTGCTGATCATCAAGAAGGAAACAAGACAGAAAATGACAAAGACAATACAGAAGACAGCAATAACACCACCTGGGAACATCTTTTATTTAATTAGTAGTTTATTGAATAAGAAGAGAAAAGGATGTTAACGAACGTGGGTGGAAACTCGACTCTTATGCTTTTTTTTTCCATGGCACGGAAAGTCGCAAAGCGTGCGTGGAGGGCCTCGAAAAGTTACCGGAACGGGGAATTTCACGGAATGAGACCCCAGAGTCGCCAGGTTGCCAGTTCAAGTGTTTGTGGATGTTGCCACTAGACGGAATATGATAGAAGGTTTAATTGTGTAGCGGCGGCTCTTCCCTCTGGTCTTTACAGCCAATTCTCTCTGATTTTGCAAATATTATTATTTACACTTGCGTGAATTTAGACGTAAACAAACAGGCGAATGCGGTAGCGGCCTTTTCAATAGAGAGGGTAACAATACGTCATATTGGAAGCTAGTTAAAGCTGAACATAGGACTGTTGTAGCTGAGTATAGATAAAGTGGGTATGAATAAGCAGGTAATAGACCTATCAAGCGAAAGCAGCTTTCATAGTAACAATAATAGTAATTATATTATAAACGAAAATAATAATAATATAGGTAGTATAGAATGTGTAGATGAAGTTATAGATCTCACGAGAATTGAAGATAGGCAAGTAATTCAAATCGACTCGGACTCGTGCGTCAGTAGCAACAACTCCACGAGTCTGCACATCATCAACGACAAGGAAGAGAGACCGCTGCTGTCATCGCCGTGCTTGGAGCAATCGATTTTGCAAATAAACGAGCTGACGTCGGAGCTGTCAGAGCAGGACGAGGGCGATAGCATAGAGATACTAGGATTGAAGAGAGACCACAAGATTCCTGAGTACATGGCTAGCTTAGACAGGCCGAAGAAGAAGGCGGTGGAAGACTGGGTTCCTCAAAAGAGGAAAGCTGATCAAAGTGTCCGCCGGAAATACACCAATGTGGAGCTGGACATGATCTACGAGAGGGAGAAGACAGTCAATCTGAAGAGACTCCAGCTGATCAATAAGAAGAAGTCGAAACAGGATATCATTGACGAAATGAAGATTTCGATTTCAACCAAAGCTCATGAGTATTTTCAGACTCTGAACCCAGACTACCTCAGCAATGTATCCTTGTCCCACGAGCTCTTTGACTACCCATACCCCATTATAAAGTTCAGCAGATACGTCAAGGCCGTTTACAACTATAACAAATTATCTTTCATACCCGTCGACCACCACTGGATTGACGAGGACATCGTCTTGTTGGTCTACGACACCGCTCATTTTGTCAACCTGTTGCCGGATCACAAGTTCAGACAGATCTTGAAGTTTATCAAGCGTGAAGACGACACCAGGAAGGTGATCATTTTTTTAAATAATTACGACAAATATACAAACAAACTAAAAGCCAGATTCAACAAGAGATTTAACGACTTGGCAAACAAGCATCTGAATAAAAACCAGAAAGAAACTGTTCTTGCAAAGAAAAGGAAAGGCAAGTCTCCCTCCGTAGATGACACTGATGATAAATTCAAAAATTTGAAACCTGAACATATTTCAATTCAGCTGAAAAAATACGAAGCCAGAGGCTTCACTTTCCAACAGGTAAACGGTTTGATCCAAATTTTAGACTGGCTAAATTCTTACACCTACTCCATCGGTAAAAAAATCTATGATAACTTTGAGTTGAACAAGGATATTGCTCATTTGAGTGTCGAAAAGAGTGGAGATGGTCCCGCTGACACATTCAGAAAGATTTTGATCACAATACCAAGACTATCAGAAAGAAAGTCAAATGATATTCTGAAAAACAACAAATTCAACTCTTTGCAAAAGATGAACGCAAGTTTGAATAATCACAATGTCAATGACTTGAAAGCTATTTTGCAATCAGATGTGATCAAGTCATTGGAGAGATTCTTCAATTCAGTAAACGAAAATGAATTGATTTGATTATATAAAATAAGTCATTATAAGCTAAATAGAAAATAAATAGAATAAAACTAAATTAAGAGAGAGTTATAGTTTTCAATATTGAGATTGTCCTTGATTGAAGTCAAGCCAACCAATTGTTTCTTTAACAAGGCAACCTCCTCTCTAGTGAAATTAAATCCAAACTCTTTCAAAAAGTTAAAGACGTCCAATATGCGATCAATGACATCAATGTTCGAGTCAATGTTCAATTTATGAATTAAACTTATTATAATCTCATTATTCCTCAATAATTCAATTTTAGCTTCTTTGGAATTCAGTTGTTGACCCTCTTCAATGATCTCCTCATACAATAACGATTTTAGCAAATTGAGCAATCTTAATAAAACTTTATTTTCCAATCTGTTATTCTTATACTCTCTTTTGATACTCTTGGCAATAGTTTTCCACCCATCAGTTTTCTCAAATAAGCTGTAGTTTGATCCGTTGTGTGAAATTAAAGAACTCAATGCATATATAGCTTTGGCTTTCACGTCATCTGTATCGTTCAGTGTTAATTCAAGTAAATTTTTGATACCAACTTCACCAACCTCTTTGTAGAAATCCATCTGTGATTTGAGATTATTTTGAACTGCTGTACCGGTAATTTGTGCAGCCAAAGATCTGAATTCTGGCGATTGCTCAAAGTCTTCTTCTCCTTCTTTTAGTCCATATGTGAACAAATCTGAAATTTGTTTCCAAAGTCCTAGTGATGCAATATTATTGGCATTATCTAAGTTTTGAATTAGCGCTTCAAAATCTTCTAGCGCTGTTAATCTATCGTCTGTCTTGATATCTGGATGATTTGAGCCTAATAAAAACATATCTTCCTTCATCATAGTTGCATCATCTTTGATATTTGCTCCAAGGACTTGTGCTAACATCTTTGGGTCTAACTCTGGGGCCTTTGCACGTTCATTTGGATCGTTTGATTGCTGTGCTAATGACCACTGTAAAACCTTCTCCATTCTTAGTATCTATATGTGTGTTATATGAATTTGACAGTATCAATCTGCACCAAAAATTTTTCAGCTGAAAACTATCTTTCTATATATATGTAAAAGAAAAAATTTCGAGAAGCTTCCAGAATATACTTCAGATAATTCACCTATCGGGAGATATGAGAAAAGCAACAAACTATTGGTAGCTATTGATCGCTGGTTATGGATATAATCAATTCCATTAGTTGTATTCACTATCAATATCAAGCGGAGATAGTCGTATGAATATTTATTGATAAAAATGTCTTAAACTGGAAAATTCAATGTTTACAAATTTATAACTGTAGAGGTAGCGTTTTAGTAACATTTTATTATCAACATTCCTTACAAAGTCTTTTCCCCACTCATTTCTTCTTTGTATGAGTTTTTGAATAGAAGTTCAATGAGCATTTTATTTTGATCATACTTTGGAGTTGGATTTGCAAAGCGATGTTTGTATGTTAAGTAAGCATAAACTTTTAACAGCGTTCATCAGCAAATGTATATACTCACTCATATACACTTCAACAACTAACCACTTAGCTAGATGCAATGAGAAGAAAATTGATATTAAGAAGAAAAAAAATTCTAACTATCCTGCCTCTCTATATATTATCTCTGTATATAATAAAATGGATGCTATATCGGATAGAAATTTCTACGATAATCCAGCCAATGCGGCACATCAAATGCATAAGTTAATAGATGAAACGCCGTCATTATTGACGGTGATTCTCGATGTCAACCCGTTAGAATGGGGTAAACTTCAAGAATCAAATAAAGACGTCAACTTTAAAACAGTGTTGAGTTCGATACTAGTTATGCTAAACTCACATTTAGCATTGAACTCAGGGAATATGGTCAGACTATATACAGGAAACAGCTACACAAAGGGAGCACAGCTAATTTGGCCATTAAATAGTAATGGAACGACGTCATTAAGTAAAAATAAAGTTATAAATAAAGGTATTTATGGACAGTTCAAGAAGATTGATGATAACATATTGAATAAACTAGAAGAAGAGATAATTCAAGAGCCGAGTAGGTTAAAAGATTTCATAAATAAAGATAATTATCACATCAGGGGTACGATTGCTGGTGCCATTTCAATGGCATTGAGTTCAATCAATAAATTACAGATATCTGAATTGTATGGAAACATGAAGGCGCGTATATTGATACTAAGTATTAGTGAGGACAATACGTTACCATATGTTTCGATGATGAACACAATCTTTGCTGCACAAAAGATGAAAGTCTCACTAGATGTTTGTAAATTAGGGAATAGATCAATCTTTTTACAGCAAGCATCAGATGCAACAAATGGAGTTTACATCGATATCAAGCAACCAAAGGCACTAATTCAGTATTTAACAAGTGCCATGTTTATTGATCCCATGCTCCGAGGTATTGTGGTTTTACCAACGAATTCTGATATTGACTTTAGAGCTTCATGTTTTGTTACAAACAAAGTTGTTGATATTGGGTATGTTTGCTCAGTTTGCTTGTGCATCTTATCTATGATACCTGATAATGACAGATGTCCGACATGCCATTCCAATTTTAATGAAGAAGTACTTGCAAAACTGAGAAGAAAACCAAAGGTGTTGCCATTGCAAATGGCAAAGAAGAAGAAAGAGTAAAAGGATGATATAATGGAGTTTATAGATATGGCGAAGTAATGATTAATACATTATTCACATTCATCAATCGTCACTCATAAGAGTGTTTTGAAATGCAAAGCTATTATTAGTTAAGGTTTTTTTGACAGGTTTGTTCGTCAGATTGTGTCATTTCTAGTGCTTATCATAATCGTACTTTGTCAGGCAATGATTCAAGACATTTTGTGGAAGTTTACTTGAGCTTAATTATGTATATTCAACTTAACGCTTTGAGTATTATCACTTCAATGTGAAAACCAATTTTCAAATTCATCTCCACTTGGGTGAAGCATAGTTCCATCTAACTATCCTTCTCTGATCTGTTTTTTTCTTTTAGTGATCCAATTCTATCTTTTTGCTTCAGTACACAATAGACAATACCGATTTCTCTCTATCTGATTTACTGCGCAAAATCGGTTTACATACCTTAAATCTTATATAATCTTGTTAATTTTACATAAACACCCTATACAGTCTCTATACACACTACCTAACTGTCTGCCTTCTGCACAGCAGGGGCAGCATTACCCATATGTGGGAAAACTAAATCTAAGTACGAAACTACAATAGACACCAGTGCAAAGAGCACTTTGAAAATTGCAGGCTGCGATTCATCGTTAGGGTCCTTGATCAATGGCTCGTTCAAATAGCTTTGAACTGAAACGAACAGACATGCCCATGCAATAGGTTTCGACTTAAGAAACATAGCAACCAATGGCAAATTTTGTGCAATCATCGAAGATGCTGCATTACGAGTCGCTAGTGGTGTGTGAACGTATCTACGCAGGTTCTCCCTTCTAACTACTTCTCTTGGTGCCATTTTCAATTCCCAAATATATCTTAGTTATCACCTCCAGTTGTTCATTTGCCCTTTTTCCAACAATTTTTGAAAGCCAGCTCAAAACGCTCAGCGTGGATTCGCGTCGTCGTTCCCTTCGTTTAGCTGAGGGGAAAGCTCAGCGGCGTATCTGAAGGCGTCAGCAAGTCCTCCTGTTGATGACTACTATTTCATTTGCCACAAAGTGTAAAATAAGACTCTGTAGTTGTATATAAGGTTTGTTTAGATTGTACTTGTAAGACGTAGTTATATAGCATTACGTATATATATATATATATATACTTTATAACACAAATTTGTATCGTATACACAAAAAAGGAGCAAGCTCATTTTTTTTATATAAAGAAAGATCTTCATTGGTTGAAAGGTATCGACTGGTTTCAAGCGTCAACAACTAAACGTCAAGGTGATTATTAGGTTGTGAAAGGCTTACTGCTCTACTAAGCATTGTTTTTTTGATCATTGCATAGCTGATTTATTCACTTATCATACGAATTTTTAAGGTTTCGGTTAAAATTTGAAATCAAATTCAAACATAATTTTGGGCTTCTTTTTGGCTAGTTTTTAACATTAAGTTACTGTTGTTGCCTACATTATAACAAAAGGCTTTCTCTGGACGAATTATATTCAAGAAAAATCAATACTCCATTTCAAGTCATTATTATTTTAACCTGGAAAAAAATTTTTCCTTCTATTCTAACACCATTTAAGGAAAAAAACAGTTTTTTTTTCATCCATTGAGATCGGGTATATATAGATAATATACCGTGTTTTTTTTTGTGAGGTTTTCTTTTGGTTGAAGTGTGGATTAGATTAACCCCCCTCAAAAATCCAATTGTTCACAAATGACATATCTATTTTCAAATATTCCTGCTACATTGGCAAGAATATGTGCTAATAGACCAATTCATTTTATTGTTGCAACGGTTTTGTTAGCCGTTTATGCATACCATTCGCTTTTGGAAACTTATATCGAGCAGACCTATAGTGAAAATTCGCCAATTTCTTTTTATCATAGTGCAAACAAGTACTCTAATTGGGAATTGGCTAGCGAGAAGAGTGAAAGTGCTGCTTCTAATCACATCTTTCTTACTCCAATCAAGTTCAAGGGTTATTCCTCAGATTTGTTTCCAGAATCATATGATTTTATCCAAGGAAATGATACCTCCGAAGTTTACATTTTATCTTCAACTCCCGAACTGGAACTACCAGAGGTATTCAACAATGAACAGGAAGTCAAATTTAAATTCAGGCCTGGCTCTAAAATTGGTAAATACTTTGAATTTTTCAAATTTATCCTACTAAGATTGAAAAATTTGATTTTAGGTGCTGAAACATTTGATATCATCTTAATGACCTTAGGTTACTCAGCTGTTTTATTTACCTTTGGTCAATTATTTTTTGATTTGAAGAAACTTGGTTCAAATTTTTGGCTATTTTTTGGTTCCCTATTGTCATCTGCTTTCTCATTTTTATTAGCTTTAGTCATTACAATTAATTTATTTCACATTAAGGTGCCAATTGTTTCCTTAACAGAGGGTTTGCCATTTTTAGTTGCAACCATTGGATTCAGACATAAAGTGTCTTTCACAACTCCTGTTGTTCATGCTTTGAATCTCAATACTAAGAAGTCAATTCCTGATGTTGTTTATCAAATTGTTAAATCAAGAACTGCAATGCCTCTTATTAGAGACCAATTGATTATTTCTTCTGCTTTTTTGGCTTGCTCACTGGTTACTTATAAATTACCAGGTTTAAGAAATTTCTGTATCTTGTCGGCAATTATCTTAGCAATCGATTTGTTTTTCACTTTCACTTTTTACGCATCCATTATTTCTTTGAAAGCACAAATTGCTAAGGTTCATCAAGAAATTGAAATTAGACAAGTTTTAGAAGAAGATGGTATCAGTTCTAAAATTGCTCAAGATGTTGCTACAAATTCAATTGATACTTCAAAGATAACTTTCAAGAAGGGTAATGCAATTGTTTATTTTAAGACGTTACTGATTGCTGGTTTTATTGGCTTGCATTTATTTGTTTTGGGAACTTCATGGTTGTATAATGATTCATCTGATGTTGTGCCACTTACTGTTTCAAATTCTAAAACTTTGATCACAAACGTTCTTTCTAAAATTGATACTAAATCATCTTCAACAATTGTTACTTTATTGCCTATCAAACTTTACAGACAAGTTTCAACTTTAACAGAAATTGAATATTACCTATATAAATTGTTCTCAAATCTTTCATCTGCGATTACTGATCCTTTGGTCTCTAAATTTATGATGCTGATTACAGGTATCTCAGTTGCAATGAATATTTATTTCTTGAACGTTGCAAGAGATTACTTTTTCGGTGACAAAAAGTCTGAAAAATATCAAAAGAATACAGTTATCACATCAAAGCATCACCAAAACAAGAAACCATTGAAGAAAGTTTCAAAGGCAGCTGAAAAGAGTAATGATAAGAGAGTTATTAAGAAATCAAGCACTACTGATACCATCATTTCTGAAACTTCAACAAATGCTGATAATGTTAAAGTTGGTCAAATTATTGAAGATTCATCATCAGAAACTTTATCATCAACTGAATCAAGTACTGATTTAACAACTTTGGAATCAACAACTATTCGCCCAATTGAAGAACTTGTTGAAATAATGAAGGCTGGTAATGTTAAAGAATGTAACAATGCAGAAGTTTGTACATTGGCAACTAAAGGTAAATTACCATTATATGCTTTAGAAAAGCAACTAGGTGATAAGACCCGTGCCGTTTTAGTTAGAAGAATGGCCATTGCTGATATGGCAGATGCACCAGTTTTGTTGACAGAAAAATTACCATACAGAGATTATGATTATGACAGAGTTTTTGGTGCTTGTTGTGAAAATGTTATTGGCTATTTACCATTACCATTAGGTGTTGCAGGTCCCATCATTATTGACGGTGTACCATATCATATCCCAGTTGCCACAACCGAAGGTTGTTTAGTTGCATCAACAATGAGAGGTTGTAAAGCGATTAACGCAGGTACTGGTGTTCAAACAGTTTTAACTGCCGATGGTATGACTCGTGGTCCATGTGTTCAATTCCCAGATTTATTAAGAGCCGGTGCAGCAAAGAAATGGCTAGATTCCGAAGAAGGTCAACATAAGATGAAGAATGCATTCAATTCAACATCAAGATTTGCAAGATTACAACATATTAAGACTGCAATGGCAGGTCATTCCCTTTACATTAGATTCAAAACAACAACGGGTGATGCCATGGGTATGAATATGATTTCAAAGGGTGTTGAACATGCGCTGAAATGTATGGTTGAAGAATTTGGATTTGAAGACATGAACGTCGTTTCAATTTCTGGTAACTACTGTATTGATAAAAAAGCTGCGGCAATTAACTGGATTGATGGTAGAGGTAAATCGATTGTTGCCTCTGCGGATATTCCAGCAGAAGTTGTGCAAAAGGTGTTGAAGTCGGATGTTGATGCGCTTGTTGAACTGAACATCTCGAAGAATTTGGTTGGTTCTGCTATGGCAGGTGCCATTGGTGGGTTCAATGCGCATGCTGCTAACTTGTTAACAGCCGTGTTCTTGGCCACAGGTCAAGATCCAGCACAAAATGTGGAATCGTCAAACTGTATTACCTTGATGAACAAAATGCCAAATGGAGACTTGAGAGTCTCGGTCTCGATGCCTTCTATTGAAGTTGGTACTATTGGAGGAGGTACTGTTTTGGATCCACAGAACGCCATGCTAGAATTACTTAATGTCAAGGGTCCACATCCAACGGAGCCGGGTGCCAATGCCAGACAGTTGGCCAAGGTTGTTGCATCTGCTGTTTTAGCTGCTGAGCTATCCCTATGTTCCGCGTTGGCAGCAGGACACTTGGTCCAGTCTCACATGCAACACAACAGAAAGGCTCCTGCTGCTGGCGCCCCTGCTGCAATTACTACTACTACTGCTGCTGACACTAATGCTGTCGTTCCTAAGGAAGAAGACGTCAAAAGGCTCACTGAGGGCAGCAAGATATGTATTAGGTCATAGAAGAGAGAATTCTTAGTGCGGAAAATTTTTTTTCTTTCCACACAAGAAGAAATCCGGGGTGAAGAATACCGAATATTATTCTAATCAATCTACTTTAATGTCGTTAGAGGCACAGAACACAACGATTGTCTTATGTATGTGTATATGAGATAGTTGAATTTATTTTTTTTGTTTCCGATTATGCAAGTGTTACCACATACTGCCGTTCACCAACGTTCTTCTCTCTGCGTTATCGTTCTCTTCCTCTCTCCATATCTATATCAATCCCATATAAATTAATTCTATTGTTCTACTGATGTAATGCTACGCAATGCAGAGCAACGCAGCGCACGCTCCGTGGTACGTTCGCAGCGGGGCGGAGAGGGGACTGGTACTCCGGAGCACACACTCAGGGCGGCGACGACACTGGGCTGCTTTTTTTTTTCGTTGGCGGCGTAGATAAATGGGGGGCCTTCCCCGGGCGAGCGATAGGGGGGAAGAGAGTTGCGGGAAGCCTCTAGGGTTATAGATCTGTTAAAGATTGAAAGTATAATTGACAGTACAATTATAGTATAGTTGACAGTGCAATTATAATATAGCTGATTGTATTAGTATAGTATAGCCGGTAGTATAATTAAGGTAGTGCTATAGCAATAGCCATTGAAAGTTTCAGGTATAAGAATAGAGTATTATTGTGTTAAGTGTATATTGAACGGTAAATGTCAGAACATATAGATAGTACGTTTGAGCATCACCACGGGTCCGAATGGATCAAGCCATCGGACTACCCGACGGAAATGAAGCTTAGTGGGCGTATTTTGAACTGTATGACGCAGTTGCCTAACCAGATCTACAAAGACGTGAACGGGCAATGGGGGGTGAGTCCGTTGAGAGGGTCGTCGGCGTTGTATGCGTCTAACAAGTTCCTCACCAACGACACGGAGTGGGAGACGCACCACATTGCATGGACGGGAGAGATCGAGTCGAACTTCGATATCAAAGCGCAGATCGAGCGGATCAAGATCAACAGCAAGGAGGAGGACCCAATGTACTTGACGGACGACGACAAGGACACGGTGACAAGACTCATCAGGGAGAAGAACAACAACGAAAACATCCACCCGGTGTGGTTGTTGCGTAGAGACCAGGACAAGTGGAGAAAGTATGCGGAAAACGTGTTGTGGCCCGTGTTCCACTACATGATGAACGAGCCCAACGATGGCAGAGAGGAGAGCAAGTGGTGGTACGACTACGTCAAGTTCAACGAAGCGTACGCGTCTAAAATCAAGGAATTGGTGAAACCCGGTGACGTTATCTGGATTCACGATTACTATTTGCTGCTTTTGCCTCAGATTATCAGAATGCAGTGTCCCAACGTCTACATCTGCCATTTCCTACATATTCCGTTCCCATCCTCCGAGTATTTCAGGTGTCTTTCCAAGAGAAAGGTGTTGTTAGACGGTATGCTTGGCGCCAACCAATTGGGGTTCCAAAGTTATTCGTTTGCTAGACATTTCATCAGTTGTTGTTCAAGAGTCAACGGTTACGAAACGACTCCAACCTCGGTGCATGTGCACTCTTTTGAAACCAATGTCGTCTCTTTACCACTTGGTATCGACGTCGGCGCCTTTGAAAGGGGTGCTTTCACCCATCAGGTTGAAGAGAAAATATCGAGACTCAGAGCCTTGAATCCTGGTCGTAAGATCATCATTGGTAGAGATCGGTTAGATTATGTTAGAGGTGTTGTTCAAAAGCTGCAAGCTTATGAAATGTTCCTAGACATGTTTCCTGAATGGGTTGGCAAGGTTGTTTTAATTCAAGTCTCCTACAAACCATTTTATCACAGTATGAAGTTAGATAAACAAGTTAACGATTTGATTACAAAGATCAATGGTAAATACGGTTCATTGGAATACACCCCACTATTGCATTACAACATGAGAATTGCAAAAGATGAATATTACGCCCTTTTGAGAGTAGCTGACCTATGTTTAGTCACCTCTGTCAGAGATGGTATGAACACCACCGCTTTAGAATATGTCGTCTGCCAAAAGGCCTCTTGCTCCCCATTAATTTTGAGTGAATTTAGTGGTACCACCTCCTTCTTACCAGATGCAATTCAAGTGAATCCATGGGATTCTGTTGGTGTTGCCCATACCATTAACGAGTGTTTGACTATTCCAAGTGACAGAAAAATTGAACTTGAAAACAAGCTGTACAAGGCCGTTTCAACAAACACTAACCAAGACTGGACTTGTAAAGTTTTGAGTAATGCATTGGACTTCATTTCCACTGAGACTTCCTTCCATGGTACTCCATATTTGAATAAGCCACTGTTGTTTAAGAACTACAGTTGTGCAAATAAGAGACTATTTTTGTTTGATTATGATGGTACTTTGACACCAATTGTTAGAGATCCAAACGCTGCAATCCCTTCTGCTAAGTTATACAACATTTTGAACAAATTATCAGCTGACCCAATCAATGAAGTTTGGATAATCAGTGGACGTGATCAAGCATTTTTGGAAAAATGGATTGGTGCTAAATTTCCTCAGGTTGGTTTGAGTGCCGAACATGGTTGCTTCATGAAAAAGGTTGGTTCTAAAGATTGGATTAACTTAACAGAAAGTTTTGATATGACTTGGCAAAAAGTTGTTGAAGATGTATTTTCCAAATATACTGAAAGAACCCCTGGTTCATTCATTGAAAAGAAGAAGGTCGCTTTAACTTGGCATTATAGAAAGGCAGACCCTGTCTTTGGTTCTTTCCAAGCCGAAAAATGTAAAGAAGAATTGGAAGAAACGTTGGGTGACCATTATGATGTCGAGGTTATGTCTGGAAAGGCCAATTTAGAAGTGAGGCCTAAATTCGTTAACAAGGGTGAAATTGTTAATAGATTAATTACAATGAGTGATATCGTTAAGTTGACACCAAAGCCAGTGGATGAATTATCAGATTTTGTTCTGTGTCTTGGTGACGACACTACCGATGAAGATATGTTCAATGCAATGAATACAATTGAAAGTAAGTGGACCACCGATGGGAGAGAAAAGAATCAGTTCAATACTTTCGGCTTTTACCCTGTCACTGTTGGCCCATTTAATAAAGTTACTGTTGCAAAGGCGTATTTAGCTGATACCACCCAAGTTCTAGATACATTGGGTTTGTTAATTGGTACGGTTTCTCTATTTGATACTGCTGGTACTGTTGAATTAGACGACCGTGGACATTTGAAGAATTCTGAGAGTGCTATCAAGAGTATGGCCAAAAGAAAGCAATACAACGATAGTAAAAATTCAACATTAGCTTAGGAATAGCATAAAACCAAAAAAATTCATATCAGAAAATAGTATTACGAAAAGTTTTTCCTCTTCAATTACTTTGATAGCTTGCACATACGTGTTTCCATATCTAACATATAAATATATAGAGTTTAGTCTTTTTATAATCATATGAAATCGAATATTTTTAAAAATTACTTGTTTAAGAAATATGTAAATATTTGAATTTTTCTAGACGTATTGTGTATATTATTTTAAGGTGAAGCAAAGCTAACGTGAATGTCTAAAAAGATCACACTGTGATTGATACTGTTTTTGAGCGCACTGTATATACTTCAACAATTAGCTAGATTTATTTGGCTTTTACTTTAAGCCTTCTCATTTGTCAACAGGGGAATAGAAAGGGTAAAAGATGTCGCAACCCTTCACTTTCCACTCGATACCTGTTATCGTTAACAAATATGTTGACATAATACAATTCGAATCAGTCATTGACATGGATAAACTCAAGACTGCTTTGACATTACAAGAAATGAACAAGTTTGAGAGGCAAAACAAAATCAATAACCTAAATGATAAACTGAGTGGTATCAACAGGTTCCTGAGTGCAACACAGAAAGCAATTGATTTGGTTATTAAATACGAAGCACACGAGTTTGGAAATATGCAATGGCTATATAACGGAGGGAAAGAGATCATCACCATTTACAAAATCTGCGGAATTTTGGAATTCAATATCGCTGATATACTGAGAAGTCTTGATACTGAATTATATCACGACAATGAACTGAAAGAAGTGCTAGATACATTTAATCAGCTATTGGAAATGAATCTACAATTGAAACGCAATATCCATGAACTACAGCTGAAACTAGAAGTTGCAAACCAATATCACGAAATCAATGAATGTGTTCTAAAATCACTAAAAGATGAATTAGAGTCATTAAAAGAGAAATTCAGTATCATGAAAAAACACACAGCTGATTTGAATGTTGCAGAGCAAATTAAGGACTTTTCTTTCAAAGAACTAAGAAGTAAAATAAGGGAGAGTGACTTGATTACAAACTGCCATAATGAAATTAAATTTATTGCATTGACCTCCACTGATCAATTGATGTTTAATATATTTATTGAACTAAGAGAAAGATTCAAACATTTAATTGCTGCTATGAAATACATACCCAATTCGATTGAGATGTTTTTGAATACTGCTAAAAATTACTATCCAAATGAAATATTGAAATTTGTCGAAAAGTATGGCAGCATGATAAAAGATATTGCTTCAATGAAAGAAAAGCTCAATAACTTTCAAAGTGAGATCATCATCAGTAGACTACGTTTGGCTTTTCTGAGCATAATGGAAATGGTCAATCGTTGTAGTGTTGACAAAGACATTACAGAAATGGTTAATCAATTAGAAACGATAAAAGATATCTGTGAGTTAACTTTTGAAGAAAGACAAACTTATGGTATGCTGCGAAGTAAATACGTGGATAATTCAACGCTTGTCGGTTCTATGAAACTGAATATGACTCGTCGACGAGTTTTTAGCAATCCTATTTCTGAAACACTGAAGCTGAAACCATCACTTTCTGCAGACGTTGAGCACTTTGAATTGTTTGAAAAAGAATTAAAGTTAATTGAGAATGTTAAAAGTGAGCTCAATGCGTCTATCAGTGATTTGAATAATGGGCAAAATAACATGTTAAGTGAAATAACAAATACAATTTCTTCACTACCGATGCTGACGCCAAAATCTAATTCCAATTTATCAGCTGCTAGTTCACCAGACAATTTGAAAATCAAAGACATCTTTGATTCACCAGATCCATTTGTCACACCCACAAGCAAAAGAAACAGAAAATCAAGAATTCCTGTAAAAACGCCAAACACCACACCCAACACATCGAAATATGTGGCATTACCTACCAGTACAGAACCAATACAAGTCAATAGTACTGATAGCGGCAATAACATGATCAACACTCCACAGCTGTTAGATTTTTCATCGTCGAAGCTAATATCAACATCCTCGTCACTGTCACCGCCTTTGAAAATATATACCCCGCCTCCCAAAATTCAACACAGTTCTGTATATAAGTCTCCAAGAACAGGGATGAGGCCGTCGCTGATTCCGTTACCAGTAAGACCTGAATCGAGACTTGAAATAATCCGAGCAACTTCGAGGCTAGATATGAGACAGGACTACGAATTCAATGATAGCACAGTCCACGAGCTGGAGGAAAGGGCTGACAACATACAGCAGAAAACAGAGGGGCCCAGGTCCCTTGGCAACGGACAAGTGATTATCCCTAAGGTGAGAAGCACTCATGCAAGAAAAGGATATTTTAGCTCCGCTCAAATGAAACCAAGAATAAGCACTCTGTGACTGAGAGCTTTTGTATTTTATAGTGTATTTGGTATATTAATAAATAAGGGATATATAAGTGTAATGGTAATAAATAGCAATGATCAGAGGTGAATGTATTAAAGATGGTTAATCACTTTTCACCAAACAACTTGGTTAGCCAGCTTTTCTTGAAGTTTCTAATTTTTTCCTCTTCATCCCATTCAGTGTAAGTTCCATCTGATGGGTTGAACGTACCCTGTTGAAGCTTTCTTTCACCACCTAGATATAACCTACGATACAATTCAATACCTGGGACAATCAAAAAGAGCGCTCCAGCAACCATGAGTTGTATGCCTTTAATTTTTTTCAACTGCGCAGGACTGACATCGGCTGTCTTCGACTTATACAAGGTGTCAGGGCTCTTTGGTGGTGTTTGCTTCATCTGTTAGAAAGATAATACAATTGAAGGTAAAGATTGGATCAACACAGCCTTGAAAAAAAATATTCAAAAAAAAATTTTTTCAGGTATTTCAGATCTCTAAATCTACACTGTGAAGATTAAAGTATAGAAATGCCAAAGGCAGCAAAGAAATCGTTTGGCTCGAAGCCGGAGCCGACTGGAAAAACGCAAATCAATAAGGTGTTTAAGTTCAATACAGATCTTGGTCAGCATATTCTTAAAAATCCACAAATTGCTCAAGGTATTGTGGACAAAGCAGAGATCAAACCAAGTGATGTGGTGCTTGAAATCGGTCCCGGTACAGGTAACTTGACAGTGAGAATATTAGAAAAGGCCCGTAAGGTTTATGCGGTGGAAGTTGATCCTAGAATGGCGGCTGAATTGACGAAAAGAGTGCAGGGTACACCTATGGAGAAGAAACTTGAGATTATCATGGGTGATTTTATGAAACTGAAGAACTTACCACAATTTGACGTGTGCATATCCAATACGCCATACCAAATTTCATCGGGTATTGTGTTCACGTTGCTTTCAATGCCAAAGCCACCAAGAGTTGCCGTGTTAATGTTCCAAAGAGAGTTCGCATTGAACTTAACTGCTAGAGCAGGTGATACCCTTTACAATAGATTGAGTGCCAATGCGCAAATGTGGGGTAATGTCAAGCATGTTATGAAGGTTGGTAGGAATAACTTCAAGCCTCCTCCAAAGGTTGAGTCAAGTGTTGTCAAAATTGAACCAAAGATTCCAAAACCTGACATTGACTACAACGAATGGGACGGCTTGCTTCGATACTGTTTCACGAGAAAGAATAGAACGTTGCACGCAATTTTTACCAATAAGAAGATTCTGCAAACTTTAACCTCCAACTATAAAGCGTTCTTGAACTACCTCGAAGAACAAAAAGGTGAAATGTTACTAGACGACTCAGCGGACTATTCAGCAATTGTTAAGGAAAAGGTCGAAAAGGTTTTGAACGAGACCGAAATGTCTGACAAGAGATCTGCAAAGCTAGATCAAACAGACTTTTTGAAATTGTTATATGCTTTTCATCAAGTTGGTATTCATTTTGCATAATTTTAGTTAGTGTACTCTTTTATATATTAATTACTAATCTTAATTAAACTTTTAAAATCCATATCATTATTCCAAACTTTTTTTCTCTTGTCAGCAAGCCAGTATCATGGTGCATGTTATGTCTATTATCTTCTTTTGGTACTGCCCTTTGAACTGAAGTCCTTCTCAATCACTTGTTCAACTCCGCGTTCTTCCAAATCGTCTTCCTCAAGTTGGATGGCTTCTCTTCTGTCCCACCATCTAGTTTCACACATATCGAAAGACTTTGCTTTCAAATCTTTACCTCTTGCATCCCTATTTTGATCAATAACCCATTTTAAAAATTCTGCACCTGTTCTCAGGTAGAAATTACGTAGCGATTCAAATGCCTTTGGATGTGGCAACCATGGCTTATCATCAGGAATGGCTTCTTCGTCCTCACTTTCTTCTTCTTCTAATTCTTCTTCCTCTTCCTCTGCAACTAACTTTTCATCTTTTTCTTCTTCTTCTTCATCATCATCCTCTTCATCATCATCGTCTTCATCGTCATCATCATCAGAATCATTATTGGCTCTTTCAATTTCACTGAGATCTTCCCAATAAACTGTAACACCATCCAACTTAGATAAATCGATTGAGTAAAAGGAATCAAGGTTACATTCTATGTCATCATTTTCCCAAATACCTCCGTAAATGTACAAATTATCATCCAAAACGGCAATGAGTGAATTAAAACGCTCATGAGGAAGTTGAGACTTGATAGCATACACTTTTTTAGATTCATCTTCTTCGCTATCACTTTCTTTTTCTTCTTCAGTTACTTTGATAGCTGCGTCGGCATCTTCCTCATCATTCAAATTTGCTCCCTTCAAAATCTCATTAAGCATATCTTCCAGTTCTTTATCTCTGTTAACTTTTTCTCTTTTGACAACTTCCTTCTTCTTTCTAGGTCTTAGTTTCAAATTGAACCATCTGTTTGTTTCACAGTTGTAACTGAGTAAGGTATTGTAAAATTCAGATTGCAGAGTTTCCTCAGTTTCTTCAAAATCATAAACACCACCAAACAGCATACCTCTGTTTTTATGTAATTGCATGGAACAACCCACTCTGGCAGATGGTTGCCAACCTTGCTTTCGTTTTCTTTCCCATCTAATTTGTTTTATGTCACTTTTCATTTTTAAGACCCACGTATCATTAAGAACTTTACCCTTTTGAAGGCCTTTTGCCGCTTTGACTTTGGTATAGCCTCCATAAGCAATGATTTCGTCATTGAAACAAATGAGGGAATGACCAGATCTTGGATCAGGTTGTGTCATTGTTGTTGGAAATTCGACTTGATGCCATTTGTAATCCATAACATCAAAGATCCAAACATCATTCAAGTAGTTTGTATGATTACCTAGATCCCTGAAACCACCAAACAGAACAATATAGTTTTTCCAAACAGTCATTCTAGCACCAGATCTACCACTTGGGCCCTTTTTACCTTCAGCTTTAGCCCACTCTTTTGTTTCGACATCCAATACCCAAGTGTCAGAATAATGGTGAAATGTGCTTTGCTTTGGTGAAGAAAATTCACCACCATGCAAGACCATGATACCAGATGGGTGGTAACACATCGTGTGAGAAGATCTAGCTAGCGGTGAGTTCTTAGAAATGTATTTTCTCCAGATATCACTATCCGGAGTATACACCAATAAATCGTTGTGAAAGTGAATAGTTCCTTGATTTGATTCCGTTTCACCACCAAATAAGAGAAGTTCCTTCTTCTGTGCCATTGGGGCAGCAACTAAGGTAGCGTTGGTTCTTCTAGTAGGTTTTTCAACTTGCGATACATGGACGGCTTCAAACTGCGCCTGCTCGTTAGCGAGCTGCTCAAGAAGAGTATCAATATCAACGTCGTCTTCGATGTCATCACCTGCCTTTTTGGACTGCTTTTTCAGTTTGGTTTGACCTTTGGCAGCATTTTTTGCTGCCTTTGCGGCTTTCATTGCCTTTTTAGCATCTTTACCCTTTTTATCTTTCTTTGCCATCCTAAATGCCAAATTAGTTTAATTTTATGCTATATTCAGCTAGAGATTCCAAAAAAATTAGTGAAAAGTTGAAACAACTTAAATTTTTTGTTGCAGATGGATAGAGTCAAAAAGAAAGACGGAAGGAAATAATTTTTTCCAACTTCTTGATAACAAAAAAACAGAATGGAGTTTCACTTTGATGTGGCATAAGAAATAATATTATTGCAAATGATTGTGCTAATGGAGTATGTTGCAGTTTAAGGCCCTGTAATTTTATTTGCTCAATTTTTCTTAGCGGTACCATGATAATTCAGTCATTGCAGTAACCACCTTCCTAATACAGCATCCGACACAAACTGTATAGTTAAACCTGTCATCGTTCCTATTTGGTTAAAATTCACACTTTTTGCTCTTTTAATTTTTCAACTTGATCCCTTTTTTTTTCAGTAAAGATAAGCTAAAGGATGTCAAACGGTACAACAGAAAGTGTGTTGGCTACGATTGGTACCGTGCTATGGTGCATCCAACTAATTCCACAGATTATTGTGAATTACAGAAGAAAGAACACAGAGGGGTTCCCTGAGAGCATGTGCTTTCTATGGGCGATGTGTGCTCCGTTTTTCGGTGTATTCATGGTTTCGCAAAATGCCAATATGGCTTTGATGATTCAACCACACTTGTTTGGGTTCTTCTGCTTCATTGTGTATGTGCAGGTGATGTACTACCCACCGGTATCGAGATCCAAGAAGGACTTGATCTTGCGAGCAGGCGGGTATCTCGCCTTTGCGGTTGCGTTAGAGGTTGGGTTTATTATTCCGCTTCGGAGATTGCACAAGAGGGGTGTGGTGTGGCCAACAACGGTCTTTGGTATTCTAGCCTCTGTCGCGCTAGCTCTGGGACTCATTCCACCTTACTTTGAGCTTGCCAAGAGGAGGGGCCGAGTGGTTGGCATTAACTTCTTGTTCCTCTTCATGGACTTTTCAGGTGCCGTTTTCTCTCTTGCATCTGTGTTAATCGACATAAAGCACCTAGACATCATGAGTTGTGTTCTTTACAGCATCTGTGCAGCGCTAGAGCTGGGTATCTTTGTATCGCATGGCATATGGTGGTTGAGATTCAGGTTGTTCAAGGACCGCTCAGAATGGGAGGACAAAGACGAGGAGAACGATATTGCTAGCATTGTGTCCTGTGAACAGATTCACGATAAGCAGCCACCTACGCACAGCAGCTGTTTATGATATTATTAATGAGAAGGAAAGAAAGCAGTTAAAGGCAAAGGATGAGCTTTGAAATCAGCTCCATGAATTATTTATAGAGAGAACTTGAATGATATACAGAGTAATATAGAGAGATAATAATAAATAACATGAGTCTAACATGCGTCGGCCTGGTGTGAGATGTATTCAACAGCTTGGCCAACAGTCTTGATTTCGTCGGCTTCCTTGTCAGGAATCAGAATGGAGAATTCGTGCTCGATCTCCATAATGACTTCGACGGTGTCAAAGGAATCGTAGCCGAGGTCCTTGGAAAACGACGTCTTTTCTGTAATGTCCACAGCTTCCTTCGTTTTGCCGTAGGATTGTAACAAGTCGACAATTCTCTCTTGGATGAGGGGTTTCGTTAGAGCTGGAGCGCTGGAGTAGAGTCTCTGAGAGCCACGCGTGAGGGTCAATGCACGCTGGGCACCTCTAGAGGTGGCAAGAGCAATCACGTTTCTGAACATGGCGGGTGGCTTTCAGCTGGTCGTGAAGAGTAAGTTGGTGAAGAGAAAAGTTATTTTGAGAGGGGAGGAGAGAGAAAGGAAAATTTTCAACACAATTGGTGAATAAAGCAAGTTAGCTAAGAAAAGAACGTTGTTGCGATGTTTAAGCTGTTGAAGACGCCTTTGGGCGCAATGTCTGTGCTTAGAAGCAACCTGCTGGCGTCGAGATTAAGCAGAGCCAGTTCATTGATTAATATAGCAGGCCAAATGCAGCACCAACAGCGTTTGAGTCCAATTTCGTCAAGTCTTTTCCAGCTCCAGCAGCAGAGAAATGCCACACTGAATCAGCAAAGGAAGGGCGAGGGCAGGATCACACGCAAGGAGAAGGTTACCAAGTCTCCGCACTTGGAAAAGTGCCCTATCAAGAAGGGTGTTGTGATGAGAGTGATGATCTTGAAACCAAAGAAACCAAATTCAGCACAGAGAAAGGCAGCAAGAGTCAGACTATCCAACGGAGAAGTCATCTCTGCCTACATTCCAGGTATTGGACACAACTGCCAAGAACACTCGGTGGTGTACGTCAGAGGAGGCAGATCGCAGGATCTCCCTGGTGTCAAGTACCACTTGGTCAGAGGTGCGATGGATTTGGCAGGTGTGGCCAACAGATCCACCTCAAGATCAAAATACGGTGTCAAAAAGCCCCAGGCTAAGGAATAGTGGGGCTTTGTTGCGCTCACAACGTGTATATAAACAGTATATTTAATTACCAATCTCTATAAATTGTTTTCTAACTCTTTTGAACTTCACTTTGAAGCGTGTCTAGACAGTTTTGATATAGCGACTTCAAGTAGTCGTTCAGCTCGATTTCAATGTCTAGCGCCTGGATCTCTTTCTTGTTTCTGTTGATGACACCTCCGGAATATACAATCCTCTTAAACCACTTGTACTCACCGTCGCCAAAACACAAATTAAGTGCCCGACCGGCTTGTCCACCTCTTGCCGTTCTACCAATACGATGAACGTACTCCTTGGTCGACATTGGCAAGTCGTAATTGATAACAAACTCAATCGAGTTAAAATTCATACCTCTACTTAACAAGTCTGTTGACACCAAGACACCACCAGTAGACTCGAACTGCCTCAAAATTCGTTGTCTTTCATTTGGCTTCATATGTGAACTAATGTACATGATGTCAATACTACAATTTAGTTGCACTGCCATGTTACTCAGCAACCTGCCAAGTCTAATTGCTGATTCGTTACTTTTTGTGAAAACTAGACCATGGTCATTCCAGTTGCTGTTCAATATCATGAATTGAATCAATAGCAATGGCTTATAAAATGACATGGAATCATTTTTCTTAATGACAAATTCATCCAAACCCTGTGGCAATTGGTAAAGTTCGTTAACAAGACCGTCATTATCATTAACCACAACAATTCTTGGTCTAAACAATCTCAAATGAGTTAGCTTCTCGGAGCTAGTCGTAAGTGTTGCTGATAACACTATCTTTGTGCATTTTATTTTGAATACCTGATCTAGATCAGTGTTATTGTAAGAGTCAATTTTATCAATGAGACTATCACACCAATTTTGGAAACTTTGATTCAATAGCTTGTCGGCTTCATCAACAACAAGAAATCTCAAGCTTGATAGTTCTAAATATTCCAAGTGCTCCATTAGTCGACCTGGAGTGGTGATTATAATGTCAATTCCTTGGTTTAACTTTGTCCTTTCTTCCAAAATGCTCATATCACCTCTTAATGCTCTAACGTTGATGTCTGTACCTTTTGTCAACTTCAACGCATCTCCATAAACTTGTGTTACCAATGGTTTTGTTGGAACCATGACAATACACTTTAGTCCTAAATCCTTTGCATGTCTTCTTGTCAGAATGCTTTGAATAATTGGTATTAAATATGCCAGCGTTTTACCTGAACCAGTAGCTGCATTTACCAAATAATCTCCCCTTGGCATTGGGTCCAAAATTTGTCTTTTGATGTCCTTCAACAACTCTTGGATCAACGTAACTTGAACTGAAAAAGCTTCTTCAATGCTAAATTCCTTTTTCAAGTTCTTCAAAATATCTTCATGTATACTGGGTTTGAACTCAGCAAAGGATTTAGTGGTATGTGTATCATAATATGCAGGTTTAGTTAGCCAGTCTAAATTCTTATTTTTTATTGCTTGGGAGTAAAGCTTCTGGTCTTTTGGTAATGCTGGTTGTGGTAATGGTTTCACTTCATTGATGACAACGTCTGCTAGTGGATTTATTTCATCTTCCTTAGTAGTGTAGCCAGCACTCTCTAATTGTGGCTGCAACGACATTGTTTGCTTAAATCTTGATATGATTGAGGAATGTGGTCCATTGGCAGTTTCTGATTCTTCTGGCTCTTCGTTCTCTGATCTCTTTCTTTTGAGTAAATTCAAATCAGAAGCTTCATCTTTTTTTAATTCTGCTTCTTCTTTCATCTCTTCATCTTCTTCATCTACCTCTTCCTCACTGGATTCTTCACTACTAGATTCATCACTTTCAGACTTTTCTTCTTTATTATCTTCTTCCTTTCTTTCATCTTTTTCTTCATGAAGATCTTTAACAGGTTCAATTTGCGTCAAAACTTCATTTTTCCCTCCTTTTTTCTGTTTCAACTTTGCCAAAAGAAATTCCTTGCCCCTGTTGCTTCCTGAACTATTCAAAGCAGCTGCAAACATCCTCTACAGTCTATTTTCACACCTTTTGATAGTTGATAAAAAGATCAAATTTTTTTCTCCTATGTTTCTCAGGCGGTGTTGAAATATTTTCACTTATACAGAGATCTAGTCTTAAAGTTTGACAATAAACGCTGCATAAGTGGTGAAAAGTAGCATCGAGATGATATCTTTGACTTTTTTAGGACGAATAAGAGTTTTTTCATCCTTAAGTAAAGTGAAGGTGCCAACTATCAGCCCATTCAACATGAATTTTAAAAAAGATGGTGAAAATTCATCTGATGAAACTTGGTTTGATAGATTAGCAATTGAGTCTGATTACAATTTTACAGAGGATTTGGCTACTGTTATACACTGTCCACGATATAGATCGTTTGATAAATGCTTTTCGAAAACACTAATGAAATACAGTAGAGGATTATATAAGGAACCTCATACCATTGAAAAGTTGAGGAGAGAACGGGAATCAAACAACGGACAGCCCGTTGATAAAAACCAGTTTATGCTAGATTTTATTCACAAATCTCTGAAAGCAAATAATGACTCGCTAGTTATTCATGAAAGATTAAAAATAAGCAGACTAAATGCACCTTTTTATCTTCATCAGCAATTTCAACTAAACTTGGTATCAAAAGATATAAAGACATTGATTCAGCTTTATTTCGAGCTTCCAAAGCCAAGAGCTAAACACTTGAAAAGAAATGAATTAGAGGGGTTCTTGTCTTTATTGTTGAAATTAAGGTTCCAAAAGGAGAATAAACATTTAATACCAGATATAATAAAGATTTATCAAGATATCATTTACAATGGACATGGAATTAAGTTGACAAAAATAGAAAAGGTTAAATTTTTTACACTACTTTGTTTGAATCTTGGTAAAAAGGTAAACAAATCCTCTTTTGATAAATTGATGATAGTGAAATCCAATCTTGGATTGAATGAAATATGTGAAAGCTGGACAATTTTGCATTCATTTTTTCCTCAATTTTCCGAAATTATTAATAGGAAAATGTCGAATTATATTGGTGTGAACAGGTTGGTTCTCCCATTACTTTTGTCATCTGTTTCAAGTATCAGTCAATTACAAAATTTAATAAAAGTTGTCAAGTTAAAAAATATTCATATAGATTATGAGTTGATAGACTTGATACTTTTGCAGTATCTAAAATTGGGGAAGATTTCTGATGCTGCAAAGATTGTTACAATTTTAACTCATGAGTTCTCAAGCTTTAAATCTGCAAAGGTTAGACAAACGGCCATTGAGTCAATGAAAGTGGTGAAAACTATGAGACAAAAGTTTAACACCATCAACTTGGCACGAAATGCAATTGTCAACTTCAAATCAAAAAATAGTGAGAGAATTTTATTTGAAGATAAACTAATTCCATACCCAGTTTTACCATCCAGTTCAGTCATTGGTAACATTTTACTTGATTCACATTTACAGCATTCTGAAGCATTAGATTTGATCTTGTTAATAAAAATTCACAAGATACCTTTATCATACAATCACATATACAAAATATTGGAAAAAACTAAAGATATGGATATACTCAGAACAGTACTGGAAATTTTGATTAATACAGATTCTGAACCTCCATTGATCCAGGACTATATTCAGCATTATAACGACAATCTATACAAAGTTCAGTCAAATTCAAGCTATGATAATTCTTTAAGAAATGAGTTTTCAGGTGAATTTTCAATCAGTGAAATAGATGAAAGGAAATGGCTAACAAATATTTTGAGAAAGAGTATTGAAGTTCATGATAGTATAGCCTGTCACAATAATGATATTGATTTACTTGTTCAGCAACGAGTTCAAAGTTTGATTGTTGATTTAAATAGCATTTTATAGAATCGCATCCCATTGCTAATAGGGGAAACAGCAATTAATGAATTTAATGAAGTTATACAAATACACATTCCGTCACCCTCTTCTACTTCTTTTAAAGTTTCTTAATAATGTTAGATCTTCATTGACTTCTTCGACTTTCAATGATGGACATATAATGTGGCCTTTTCTCATACCCAATCCACTCGTTTTCTCCTTTCTTTTAGGTACATAGGGTCCATATAGGAATTCGTTTAATACCACGTTTTCCGTTATCACCTTACCATCTTCGTTAGCTGATGAGTCTGCATTGGAGTTCTTTGATCTTTTTCTAGATCCGCTTGCCGTAGCGGAATCGTACGAATCATCATTGGAACCTCCAGTTCCTATTGAAAAATCATTTTCCCTCTTTCTTCTTGATCGGCGTTCACCTGAGAAGAAGAACGAAGTGCTTGAGTCCATACCAGATGTGTTACCGTTGCTTTCGATTGCATTCTGTTGTGTTCTACTGGTTCCTGTCAACCCTAAAGAACTCTCTTGAAGGTTGGACCTTGCCCTAGATGAATGTGAGTTTGAGCTGGATGTGACAATATCTATTAGCGCTTTGTCTTCCTTTAGCTGTCTGATTTTCTGCACCAACCCGTCGTGAAGTTTCTGTTTTACCATTGACACAATTCTGTTAGCATCAGAAACCGTTTCATTGTATTGTTGCGTAAATTGGTCATTGACCAGCTTGACTGTGTATTCCTCTGCTAATCTGAGTCTCAACAGCTCGTAGTCACGTTGTTCCCTCAGATCCTGCACTTTTTGCGAGTACACGGGGTTATCTCCTTGGTGGAGTGAAGATAATCGGTACTGTAGCTCTACAAGTGCTTCTCTATACTGGTAATCCTTATCGGCGTTAAACTGTGCCCCAAGTTTCTCAAGTTTGGTTTGGATCTGAATTCGTCTCCGATCTTTTTTGGATAGAAAGCTGTCGTCGTAACTCATCCTCTCTTTCACCTCGTTTTATTTGACTAAATAGATACAACGGAGAAGAAGAGTTTTTGAATATCTGAGATCTCAATTGTACATAGTGAAAAAAAATCTTTCTTCAGTTAGTTATTTGCTTGAAGAGCCTTAAAGAGGTACTGGAGGAAAGTAACACAGGGTCTGGAGCTTTGAAATAGGTCAAAGTGAACCAAAGTTAATATTAAACTTGCTTTTTACAAAAGAAATTGGTGTTTTTAGGGTAAAAAGTTTAAAATAATGTCATCGGGTGCAAAGATTAATGTCTATGACAAGACACGGATTAAAGCTATCAAGACTATTATAGAGAAGAGCAGCATAAATATTGATAGAATTAGGGTTGAGCCTGTTGGGTCATGTTTTCAACTTGCATTCTGCACAAATGTAAACTTGGAAGAATTGAATTCGATATTGGAGAACGAGATAAAACTGGAACATATGTCTTCAATTGAGGTAAGTGCAGTCAAAAGTCTCACCAATAAAGGCATTCTTGCAATTATTTCCAAACTGCCCAAGCGGTTTTCAATATATAATCCGTTGCTTTTGTTACCACCATCAACGGATGTTTCTTTATTCACAGACCTGACCGATGATCAGTATTTAGAGATTCTAGATTACTTCACTTTGCATCATTCACCCAAGAAACAAAAATTGACACATTTGGCTATCAACAAACCGATTCCTATTGAGAAACAACAAGATAATACCGATGACGAATACAATGCAATGAGATCGCCGTCCAAATTAACGATCTTGTACGGAAGCTTTGACCAGTTGTGGTGCAGTACCACTCAGAATGGTATCTACCAAACCTGGATGCCCTTTTACACCATGTTTTCTAGAGGTAATATCAAAGAAAAAGCACGTATTTTGAATGCCCTCAATTCCACTGAAGATAGGCTTGTACCGTACGCTGCCGGTATGCAAGATAAGACGATTGTGGACCTGTACGCTGGCATTGGATATTTTACTTTGTCTTATCTCAGCAGAGGTGCAAAAAGGGTCATTTGCTGGGAGATCAACCAGAAGTCTGTTGACGGTCTTGTGAAAGGAGTGCAGGTTAACAAGTTTGGTGCTTGCTATGTCATTCAACACCATGAGCCATTCTTTTGGGACAAAGCCAATGACCCTAACGTGCGGTGCATTGTGTTTGTTGAAAGCAACGAATACGCCGTTCAAAGAATGCAAGAACTAGAACGACAAGTTGGATATAATAGGGTCAAAAATGAATTTGGCATTACGCATTTCAACCTAGGTCTTTTACCATCATCTAAACCTGTTTGGAAATTAACATGCAATCTCCTGAATACTTACGGTGACACCAGTGTCTCCAACTGGATTCATGTTCACGATAACATTGCATCTAAGGAACTTAAAACATGGGGGAAAGTTCTGGAAAGCGAGCTGGGCACTTACATGACCCGCAGCTGCCACTCAAGGTGGACGGAGCCTATTAAAACGTATGCCCCAGAGGTCTGGCACGTCGTTGGAGACATAGAAGTTGATCCCGCCATTTAAGGAAATTCTAAACGGCTGACCTCATTTATAAATTTTCAGCTATTAGAGACTTCTTTCATATCAACATCAAACAATCAATGGCACAAGCAAGACCAAAGCCGTGGGAAACTGGCGCTGGGAGTGGGGTCGTCATTGAAAACGAAGATCTGAACACAGCTATGCCTTCTTTGCCTCCAAAACCGGATCATCTGCAGCAACCTATGGCCTCTACAAGTTCACAAGAGACTGTAATGCCATCAGCTAACACATATAACAGTTATTCTAACCCGTATAATAGTTATGGCTCTTATGGAGGGCTGGGAATGGGGTCATATGGATCCTATGGAGGCTATGGATCCTATGGAGGTGGTTTTGGTGGGTATAATGGAATGTCAAGATACGGAATGGGGTCTGGGATGGGTATGGGTATGGGTGTAGGTGGTATACCAGGTATGTCAGGACTCTCTGATTCGACCAACCAAGCTTTGGGACTTCTAGAATCACTTCTTTTGACATTTTCATCATTGACAACCTTATTAGAATCAACATATTATGCAACAAATAACGCAGTGATTAGTATTGGCGGTGTCATGGGTCAAATAGGTGCAGTATCTGGTGTCATTGGTGGTGTGGGAACAGTTTTCAAAGACATGCGCAGTGAGGTGGGTTCACTACTAAAAAAGATCCTCAGAATCGTGGTTAAACTGATAATAAAGATGCTTAGAATAGTTGGTGTCTCAGGTATTGGTAAGGGGTCTGTCAACAGTTTATCACAGACCAACTGGTTACGATTTCATCTTCTTCAGTTTCTGAACTATTTAGGTATTGAAGAATCATCGACTAATAACAAATCCAATACAATGGTGAGAGAATTCATCAAGTGGAAAAAGGATGTCGAAGTAGGATCAACTCAAAAAAAGAGAAAAAATGGCAGACTTCTACCACTACTCATGTTAATAGCAGCGGTTTTCAGTGTTCCAATTTTAATGAGAAGAATAGTTGAATATCAAGAGCAAAATAATACCCATAGAAATTCTCAAGAACAAGTTCAACAATCCGTCACTGGCAGCGACATGATTACTCAACAAAGGCAGCAAGAATACAATAACGTGGACCCAAGAAACCTGGCTTTTGCCAAGGCAAGATATGCATTTAAACCCGAGGATTCTAATTCCAATGAGCTGGAATTGAATCAAGGTGACCTAGTTGCTGTTTTAAATGAAGATGGTGACTGGTGGTATTGTAGATCCAGAGATGGAAGAATAGGATATGTTCCAAGGACATGGCTGACTGTTGTGAAAAAAAGTGTAGCCAATAGTGATAACAAAAGTAGTACAGTCGGTCTGGAACCTATTGATGCGATACCCACCGTTAATCCTGAAAAAATGAAATTAAAGCAATAATTTCTTTACATACATAAATACATACATATATACATATATGCTTATATAAGTATATCAAAGCGGCAACAGATTCAATATTTACGATCAGATGTTAAATTGCAAAAGTTCAATAATCTAAAACATTTTGTAAAATTTAAAAAAACTTTAAATACACTACTAATTAACAATATGAATCTAATTAAACATCATATTTATAGACACTTTATACTACACTTCATTTTTAGGTGATGCCTAAGCGCTCCACATTATGTACGATTGTGGTTTTGATACGCTAATAGGTGTATTGTTATCTTGAACTGTGGTATCTTCTTCAATAGTATCTAATATTTTATTATCACTGTCATTTGATTTTTTTACTTCAATATGAGGTGTCTTTGAAAGTTCTTTGGTGGCTTCTTCAATCAATTTTGTGATTTCTGCTTGCTCCAAGTTATTTGCATTTGCTTGGTTCAACAACTGCTTAACCTTGTTCAAATGTTTCCTCCAAATGATCTTTTCAATGATAAGACCTTCTTTTTCAATATTGACAAGGTCCTTTGATTTCAACGTTCTCTGTTCTAAATCTGTTAACACTTTTAGTTTCAAATCAAATTTTTTGAGCAAAAGACTGTGAAGTTGAATCAACAATTGCTGCTGACTCTGTAATTCTATTGATTTGGCATTAGAAATGTTTGCTGTTATTTCAGAATCTTCTGTCGTTGTTGTTGTTGTCGTTGTCGTTGTTGTCGTTGTTGTTGTGCTTATTTTCGTGATTAAGTTTTGAAGCAATACCTTCAATTCCGAACCTAAGCTCTTTGAATTGTTAGAACTCTTCAGATAATCGGCAAGGGAATTCTGTTTGATTTGTTTTGTAATGTAATTGTCTTCGATTGGCAACTGAAGAAACTTTGAGATGCACTGTTCTTTTGTTCTGGATCCAACGTGCGAAGAAATTAAAGCCCAATCGTCGTTATACATTTCGATACCTTCAAGAAGAGAAAGAACTTCAGCGTTAGACCATTGGCTGTCTTGTGACTGGGTGATTGACTTATCCAACTTGATGAAATCGGAAGATTTAAAGTAATTTTCAAACTGACCATTTTCAAAACACTGGGTAGAGATGTTGCTCTTTGATTTCAAGTTATGGTACCTGTTTGTTGTGATGTCGTTCCCTGTTATGGAGCAGTAGAAACGCTTTGTTTGCAACGCGGAGTCCTTTGAAGAATCGGATAAAGCAAAGGCATTTTCAACAGAGTCGTAGATGTTTTTGCGCAGGGTCAAGTTATACTTCGCTGGGTTGAGCTTCTGTTTCTTATTTGGGTGCTCTACTTCGTTGCCATTGGCAACCGCTTCACTGTCACTACCGTTGTTCTCTGTTTTCAACAATGCAGCCTGAGGTTTGGCCACTTCCAGTGGCAAATCAAGCTCCAAATTCGCAGGCTTGTCTAGCACTACCTGGAAATGACCTGTGAACTGCGGGTTCATTGCAAACGACTTTGTCTTTGGGTCGATCTGGTAGTTGATGAGACCCCATTTACTAAGGAAGCCGTATATTCTCACAAGGGACCCGATGTCGATTGCTATGTTTCTTCTCACCGCCGTCACCGTTAGAAACTCAATAGGATTCAACCGAAACGTGTTGATGATGAAGTTTCTGATGGAAAAATATATCTCTGGCGACTTGTATTTGGAAGGTGACTGAAAGAACTCTGGTAGGGATCTTCTTTCTATCTCGTGAATATCATTCAGATCAAACCACCGTGCAAAGGACGGAATGATAACAGGTTTCGTTTGCTTGGCGAGGTACGCATTGGCTCTATTAGTCAATGAATCCTCAACTATCATTGACGCGTCGTTGTTCATTTTTGTTTTGTTTCAATAGACCACTTTCTCCCTTGTACTGTTAGAAAAACAAACTCGAATTTTTTCTTGGGGAGAAAATTTTGGGGATGAAATTTTTTGGCCACTTTTTTTTTCGGGAAAAAATTCGCGAATTCGCGAAAAAATCAAAAATAAAATCTTTTGGCGCCCCTTCTTAAAAAATGAGCATTCATTATATTTGCTGAGCAGTTAATGCAATTTTCCACTTTAGGAAATAAAAAGGGCAAAAATTGGAAAAGTCATTCAAAAATGAGCATTTCGAACAAAAAAATGAGCTTTTAAAGCATCTTCTTTCCCTCTCTCCTTCATCTTCTTTATAATAATCAAACCAAGACACCATGTCTTCTGGCCCAATGGATAAGGGTAAGCTGAAGAAACTTAATTTGTTAATAGATCAGTCAAAGGCGTTTTCGCAAATAATAGCCAAGTCGCTTTTGCCAACACCAGACGCGTCTTCGCCGTCTTCCAGTGAAGCAAGTCTCAAAGAAGAGCACGACGCGTCAGATGAACAGCTTAACACGTACGGGCAGCCGGAGCGCATCCAGAACGTGACGCTGAAACCACACCAGTTGCGTGGGCTTAATTGGCTTGTCAACCTTTACCAGAATGGCCTAAACGGGATCCTTGCAGACGAAATGGGTCTCGGTAAGACGCTACAAACAATTGCGTTGATCGCCTTTTTAGCGGAACAGAACATTCGCGGACCGTACCTTGTGGTGGCACCGTTGAACGTAGTGACTAATTGGGCAATGGAGTTTGAAAAGTTTGCCCCTAGCCTCAAAGTCTTGCCGTATGTTGGGCCTAAGGATCAGAGAAAAAAGCTCAGAACTGGCGGTTGGAAAAAATGGGACGTTATTATCACCTCTTATGAGTTGTCCATGGTGGATTTTAATGTCATGAAACGATTTCAATGGACATATCTTGTTGTTGACGAGGGACATCGATTAAAAAACTTCAAATCACAATTATTTACCAAATTGAAGGAGCTTAATTGCTCAAATAGGTTGCTTTTAACAGGAACACCATTGCAAAATAACCTTGTTGAGTTATGGGCACTTTTGAACTTCATTTTACCTAACGTTTTCCATGATTTTCATACTTTTAAAAACTATTTTAATTTTGAAGAATTTGAAAAACTCAAAGATGATGATCATGATGGTCATGAAGAGAATGATGACGTGAATACTTTAATTAATTTATCAATGAAAAAAGCCCTTGTTTCCAATCTACACACGATTCTAAAACCGTTCATATTAAGAAGGCTAAAAAAGGACGTTTTGAAATTGCCTCCAAAAAGAGAATATATTGTGTATTCAAAGCATACACCCATGCAAATGGAGCTTTACAAGGGATTTTTGGAAACAAGTTGTCACATTGGACTGAAAATGGGATCCACGAGAAAGGTACTTGAACGTGAACAGGCTGCGAGGCATGTCAGAATGACTTTAATTGAGACATTTTTACCCATCTACATCAAATACAATGAGCCTCACTTACAATCAAAAGTTAAAAGTTTTATGAAGTTACTGAAAATAGATAATCAATTGGAACACAATAAGGAAATTGAGATTGTCAATGGATTGGATTTATTAATGAAAAGGAAGAAAAGAAGGAATCAGGTTAACTACAATGAAGATTCAATAGATTATGGTGAAACTCAAAAAAGACAAATTCAAGTTAATAAATTAGAGTTATCGCCAATATACCCATATTATGAAGCATTATTGAAACATTTCAAAGCGAAATCTGTTTTAAATCCATTACCACTATTGAGACAGGTATGCGATTCTCCATATTTGCTTTGCTGGCCATGGCAAGAAGGTCCAAATGAGCATATTGTGCTGTCAGATAGTGAAAATGAAAATGACTTATCTGATAAGGAATTAAGACCTGATGGTGACAATAATGATGATGAATTTGGCTTCACAGAAGAGATGAAAAAGGACAGATACAACGATCTTGTTTTCAATACGGCCAAATTACAAACTTTGGATTCTTTGATACCCGCAATACTCAAACGAAACCCAAACGAGAGAATTTTAGTCTTTTCACAATTTATCAGAACCTTGAAAGTTTTGCAAGTTTACTTTGAAGATCATCCACTTTTCACTGTAGATGATAATATCATTTTTCCAAAAAAAACGTTGGTTTTACATGGTGCACATTCTGTTGAGGAACGGAATGATCTGTTTGATGCATTTTCACAAAAAGACAAAAATGGTGCATGCAATGGGCCTCAAATATTCTTATTATCAACAAAGGCAGCTAATCTTGGCTTAAATCTTACAATGGCATCCAGTGTAATTTTATATGATTGCGACTATAACCCAACTGTTGACGCTCAAGCCATTGCTCGTGTACATAGAATTGGACAAACGAAAGAGTGCCTCGTTTATAGATTAGTGAGTCAAGCAACTGTTGAAGAAATTGTTGTTCGTAAAGGAGAAGGTAAAACATGGTTAGCCGATGTTGTTGTTGAAAGTGGTGGATTTGATGGGAGAATTGATAAAAGAGAAAGTGTGAATAATGAGTTATTGACGGATACAAAAGACATTAAATTCAACGATAAAGATTCGCTATTGGTAACTCTTTATCGGTTATACAAATTAGTCAATAGAAATGAGACAACCGTTGCGATTAAAGATAATGAATTATCTGAAGTAGAACTCTATGAGCTAACAAACAAAGAGGACTGGGACCCAGAGTGTGATTATAAAGAACAAGCCAAAATTGAGTTTCCACATGTTCGTATGTTTGCAGATTCTAATGTTGAATCAAACGGTGATGATTTTATCTCACTCGAATGATAATGGACACTTTTTATCACATTTTTATTTTGTTGTTAAGTATTACATAAATCATAAAATCATTAAATCATTAAACATTGTCGGAACGAAGAAAAGGTAAAAGCAATAGAAATAAAACATAGTATTAAACGCTTTTCAGTCACTGCTATTAATGATATCATCCAACTTTGTGATCACTTGATCCATTGTTATTCTGTCTCCCAATTGTAAGCAACCTGAAACGATATCATCAATAACCATGCACAGCTCATGTACTAGAGGGTTTGAAGATTTTATGTAATCAATGGCATCACTCCATTCTTCCGTTTGCCATTGACCCTCCATAATCATCACCTTTAATCTAGGCTCAAAAGCGTGAAAAAATGGTAATTTGAACATAACTAGGGCATAACACATAATACCAAACGCCCATACATCCGTTTGTGTGTTTGGCCCTACAGGTGAAGGCTGAAGTAACTCAGGTGCTGCATAAGGTAGAGACCCAATCAAGTTATCAGGTAGTTTAGGTTCAATCATTAAATTCAAAGCATTGGTGCTACCAGATGAAATAGGCATCTTTGTGGAAGAGGAAATCATTCTTAGAGTCGACATGTTTGGTGCTGATCCGATAGGGGTATAGTCGCTCTTGTGCTTCAAGTAATTCAACTCGTTGGAAACAGCCTGATATTGATGTTCTAATTTTGACAGTAAAGCTGAACTAATTGAAAGTTCAGTTGACTTGTTAACAAAATCAGACATGCCAAAATCACACAAAAGTGGGATATCATTCTGTAACATGAAGTTTTCCAACTTTATATCACCGTGATATAATCCACTTTTGTGTACAAACTGTATAGACTGTGCACTTCCGTAAATGTATTTTATAACGCTTTCGATTCTGTTTTTCAGTGTGACCCTTGATGCTTCCCAAGATTTTACTTTGTCGTAGAGAGATCCTAGCTTGTATATTGGCATCTGCATAAAAATATATTCAGTGGTAATCTTGAAGTCTATCAGAGGAATTATATACGGCTTTGCTTCATTCTTGTTTTTCTCTGTAAGATATGACCAAGTTAATAATTCTCTCTTTAGTCTCATAAGGTGATGTTGAGATTTGTAGATATTGACCAGCTTAACACATTTCACCTCTGGCATGTTGTTACAATGTCTGCACTCTCTGATAATACCGAAGGCACCTCTATTGATCACTTTTCCAAGAACCCACGAGTTTAAAATTGTGGAACCCATTTGATTTGTATTTGGATCCACAGGTAGCCTGCTAGACGACTTCCTTGATACAATTGAACCTCTTCTAGAAATGTTTGGTGACGATGTATTGGATGTGTTTCTTCTTATAATTTTTGAAACGTGATCTTTGTAAGACGGGTCTTCTTTCAGCGAGGTTGGAATTAGATCATCGAGAAGTTTTCTTCTATCACTAAATGACAGTGACTGAAAATCCTTTGGTAAAGAAGACAAGACTATTCGATCCCCCTCTCTCTCGGGCGACCTAGCAATCTTAAAAAGTTCGTCATGTACCTTAAAGCTATTATCGATATCATTGATATCCTCGTTGTTGATTCTGTTTCTGTTAATCCGCTCACTTGGCTGTCTTATTTGGATAGGTTCCACCTTCACGTGGATTGAGCTTAGTGTCTCTTCTGGTGGCGACTCTGGCTTCTTCATCACGCCAAACTTCGAGAGGTCAAAGTCACTAAGTCCGGGAACATATTCATCTGAAATACCAGCATACCGATTCTGTTTCTTTTCAGCCCTAACTTTCTTAGAGCCCTCCATCAATTTCAAGTGGAGAGAACTTGATGATCGGTTGAACGGTTGTCTTTGACCGCTTGTCTCATCATAGTAGTCAATCTCACTCTCCGAAAACGTCTTCCGTAGATTAAAACGCCTCTCAAAATCATCCCAATGGATCCCAGGAACTTTCTGTTCGTTGTCCTCTGTATTGACAGCCCTCTGCTCCAATCCCCAGCCTACAATCAACGTCGGAAGCGTGTATTTTCGCTCATCCATCAGACCTGTCTAATAAACATCTATATCTCAGGTCTAAATTATAGTAAAAAAAAATTTGTTCATCTTCAACACTGTTCTCTACAAAACATTATTGTATTGTTTTAGACTGAAAATATGGCCTGTATGTATTCTCTAAGACTATGAATATGTGCTGATTTTAATACTAACATTGTGGTTTTTGTTTTGTAGCTAACAATCCTACAGGGTTCTCCTTCGGTGCCCCTCAATCAGGCACCACCCAAGGTTTCAACTTTGGCAACTCTTCTAATGCTGCTCCTGCGTTTGGTTCCGCAGTCAGCACTGGCAACAATGCTGCAGCAAACAATTTTGCCTTTGGCTCTAATGCCAATTCAGGTTCAAAGCCTGCTACTGGCGGACTTTTTGGCGCTTCTTCAGGTTCTGCCACCACTGGCACAGGACTTTTTGGTAGTAATACTCAAGCAAGCACAACACCAGCTACTGGGGGTCTATTTGGTTCCAATTCATCTACTGCTCCGGCCACTGGCGGTTTATTTGGTGGAAACTCATCCGCAACTCCAGCTACTGGAGGTTTGTTTGGTTCAACGTCTGCTCCATCTGCTCCATCTGCTCCATCTGCTCCATCTGCTCCCTCTGCTGCTTCTAAATCTAATTTCTCGTTTGGTGCTGCTGCAGCTAAACCAACTACAGGTGGTATATTTGGCTCTCAGCCTTCAGCTTCAACGGCAACGCCATCAGGTAACCTATTTGGTGCAAAGGCCGCAGCTACACCAAATGCTGGAGGAGGTTTATTTGGTGCCAAGCCAGCTGATTCCACTGCACCAGCTGCCAGCAGTGGTGGTTTATTTGGTAATAAAGCTGCTACACCATCTGCAGGTGGTCTCTTTGGAGGTCCTGCTGCAGAATTAAACAAAGATGATTCCAAGCCAGCCTTTGCATTCGGTGACAAATCAGCAAATTCTCTTACTCCCACAGCATCTACTGGTTTATTTGGTGTCAAGCCGCAAGAGAAGAAAGACAATTCTACACCTGCAAGTGGATTTTCCTTCGGTGCTAAGCCAACATCTACAACAGCTTCCACAGGTCTATTTGCTGCTACTACAAGTGATAAGAACGATCAACCAAGTGCTGCAACTGGTCTATCTTTAGGCACTAAGCCTGCTGCAACTGGTTTCTCTTTCGGTGCTAAGCCAGAAGAAAAGAAAGATGATAATAAGCCAGCTGCCACCGGGTTCTCGTTTGGTGCTAAGCCAGAAGAAAAGAAAGCTGATAATAAGCCAGCTGCCACCGGGTTCTCGTTTGGTGCTAAGCCAGAAGAAAAGAAAGATGATAGCAAGCCTGCTGCAACTGGTTTCTCTTTCGGTGCTAAGCCAGAAGAAAAGAAAGCTGATAGTAAGCCAGCTGCCACAGGATTCTCTTTTGGTGCTAAAAAGGCTGATAATCAAATCTCAGTTCCTCAAGGAGCAGCTGGTGCCAATTCTGATAAACCAGCAGTGAAACTAGAGGATTTTAAGCCGCAGCAAATAACGATTACAAACAAAAATATGGAGGATTTAATTACTAAATGGAGCAATCAACTTTCAATGTCCTCAAAAATATTTGAAGGATACAGTGATAAAATTAACGACTGGGACAGTACATTAGTAACATCTAGTGAATCAATTACAAAGCTTTATAACAACGCCGTTGAATGTGAACAAAAACAAGAAAGAATTGATCAAACCTTGAATTATATCGAAAAACAGCAAGAAGAGCTAGAAAAAATATTAACTGGATACGAAAATCATAGTGAAAAGTTAGTTGCTTCTATTGAAAAATCGAACAACTTGGTAGCTAAAAAGGAGACCAACGATACCCAGCGTGAAAAAAATTATAAGTTAGCTGAATTGCTCGAAGGTAGATTGGAATCATTGAATTCTAACTTTTCTTCGCTAATCAATGAAGTTAACTCAACAAGCGATGAGCTAAATAAAAACCTTATCACTTCTACAGCATCAAATGAGGATGACGAACACGTTCTCCAGGATATTTTAAAGTTATTAAACAGTCATATGGAATCCTTAAGTTGGCTTTCCGATAGTGAAAAGGAATTAAGGTCGAAAATTGAAAAGTTAAAGACTACAAAACAGTAAATTATGACAGCAACAATTTGTAATGTAAGCTTGAAAACCATTAAGTGTTAAATATCTAAAAAATATATAATGATGATAATTACTACTTTTCTCGAGTTTTTAAGATAACTCACGAGCTTCTCTGTTTCCAACTTATAATATTTTTATAATTCTAGGATCACTTTTTTAATTTATCTTTGACTTTCTGTTGTAATTTCATTTCTAATCTCATTCGATCCTCATCTAACATTTTATTCGAATATGAAGGTTCAGGAGTTTCGTTCTCACTACTGGGTATGGTCCAGGATTTACTCAAACTACTAGCTTTTTTCAACATTCCCGACCATGGACTTACTGACTTTGATTTGACATTTTCTGAGGGCTTAGGGATTGGCTTGGCCACAACTCCACCTAATACACCCTTCATTGAAGAGCATTTATTGACAATTAATGAACCTCTCATTCTTAATTCCTTGTCATCATTTTCAACGAGAGCTAAAGTAGATGCATCAGATATGAGTTCGGATACTGATCCTATAGCATTTTCAGGATAGTGTAATAGTAAATACAAAACGTCAGTGTCATCAAAGTTTTCATTTTTGGAAGCGCTATTGTTAGGAGATGATGTATTAAGTATCGTCGTCGAAACATTTGAGTTTGGGTTGCTTTGTAATGGATCATTGGTTGCTGCTGATAATTTGGTGACTGTTATTGGATCTTCTCCAGAAGCAATCAGTAATTCGGTTCTAATTCTCAACAACAACAACAGGATTGCAAATGGCAATAGTTTTGAAACGTCAGGAGTTTTTTTTGACAAATTCAAATTGGCAGATGCGGTTGATGTAGTAACCGTTTCAGATAGATGGGCAAATGATATTAAACCATCCCAAAGTCTGATACCTCTCTTGACTCCTACTTCTCTAGTAGCTAGCATTCGAAACCATCGCGACAACCAAACTTGAGCATGACCACCAACAACGTCAACTCGACGCAAAGCAGTTTCAAGGATTGGATCAATATGACGCAGTTTGATACCAAATAAGATCGATTGTTGAACAACACCTGATGAAGAGAAATACTTATCCAACAAAGGAGTAATGAATGCGCTGAATGTTGAAAACACGTCATGAGCGAAATATGTATCCAATAATAGTTCATTTATTTCTAGATCAAGTTTGGTGACACCTTTATCTTTCTTCAAATCGTCAGTGATATCTTGACCAATGTAACCATTTGCAGGTTCTTCTTCTATCTTTTCACATATTTCTGCCTGTAATATAACATATATGATCCCACAAATCTCATGCATGCCTTGAATATATCCTCTATCACAGATTTTGGAATATCTATATAGAATTTCCACAATATTCCTTTTATCAGCTATACTATCAATAAACATTTTGGGATAGTCGGGAAATAACCTTTCAACATCAGTAATTATCACGTTTAATATCTCCACATCCTTGTCAATGCTTTTCTTTCTGGCATTAAAATTTTGATTATTTAAAGGGTCGTGACCACTAATAACATGTTGAGAATGGAGTTTATGTATTTTCAGTTTATTATCAACCACATCTAGACCTTGCTCAAATTGATTAATCTCATCCAGTTCTCTAAAATATGTTGAATCTGTGTTTAGCAAATGCCATGGTGGGCTAATTGACATTAACAAGTCATTGTAATTAGATCTTAGTTTCCTTAAATTTGACAAATCCAGCCTCATTTGATCATTGAATGAAGATTTGTTTATATTTATATTCAAGAGAATAGCTTTCCAAAGTAATGAACGACAGAATAAGTCAGCATCCTTCTCCGGTACGTATTTATCGCTGATTGATGCCTTCGCAATACTATGGACTGATTGATATTTTAAAATGGTATTTTTGGCTCGCTGGCTAGGGCCCGGGTATCTAAATGTGCTAGTAGAATCTTGGGGATTCCTTTGAACAGTGGAAACAGGTGAAAAAACCCTTCTTTCAGACATGACTCCACTATCAATTCGTGTGAAAGAAGATATGTCTACGAACGATGCAAGATCTCACTCAATTGTGAAAAATCTGGAGACAGGAGGTGCTCATGTGTGTCAATTCATAAGTTGATGTGAAAAAGATACATGTTATTAAAGAAATACAAACGCATAGAAATAAGTCAATAAAATAGAACGTAATAGAATAATGAAATAAAGGTAATGAGTAAAAGGTATCACTTGAAAGTACTCATAAAAAAGAATGGAATCCAGTTTACACTAACAATGAAGTGACATTACTAGATCCATAATAATCGTCGAAAAAGGTAGCATTCACACTAAATGGAATCTCGTCAGTGATGGCAAGAATTGCCAAGTCCTCATGGTAATCTGAATCGTAACTCCAATCAGCTAGTGGAGCCAAACCAACTAGTTTATCTTCCAAATCAACGACAACGTAAACGCTTTGAAGGAAGTCTAAACCAAGGTTAACTTCGTCGCCTTCTGAAGGCAAAATTGATAGAATGTACTGAGTGGAGTTAGAAAGCTCATAGTCATAAGCATAAGAGTCGTCATCATCATTTTCATATTCGCTGATATAATAATCAGATTCGACATCATCGTTTAAATTCAAATAAAACGATTCATTCTTAGCATTGCCGGAGGCGACTGTGTAGTTGAAGTAAGCGGTGTTATTATTTTGGACAGTAACTAAGAAGTCCGATAGCGGTAGCTCAATGTGAAGACCTTGGAAATTGAAGTCAAGGTCAATGTTTAAGAGATCGGTAATATAGTCATCGCCATCTGTAGATTCATCAACTGTGATGACATATCTACCCAACGATTCGTCGTATTCAGTAGGAAATGAGGCATTGAGCAAACTGGCTAAAGTGTATAAAACATCTTCAGGCAAGTAAATGCCCTTCGAGGTTGTGTCCAAAGTAGTAAAAGCTTGGCCTTCTGCGATCTCAAGGTCAACGTAGGAGAAATTTAGATTTTCAGAAGTTAGGTAACTGATTCCAAAGGAAGATAAAGTAATGGCAATGGATTCGGTATCATTCAATAATGGAACTAAAGTGATATTATCGGAAAGGTAATTGTAGTCGACCGCACCGAGCAAGAGTTGAGGATTGTATTCAGTCAATTGCAAGGAGTAAAGAGCCTTACCGAGGAGACCTTCATTTGCTAGCAATACAGGTAAGGAGTCAAAAGCTGAAATGTTTTCTAACGCTTGACCAAAACCCAACGCACCAATGTTTGAATCAGAAAACTCTGCAACAACAAAGGAAGTGTTGGAGAGTTGTAGATTTCCTATAGTGAAGGTATCATTACCAACAAAACCAAAGACTTCATCTGCATCATCGGAGATGTAAATTGATTCATCAGAAACAAAGGAGCCTGACTTTGAAGTGTTGAAGGTACCGTAGATGGAGCAGTCAGCGATCTGCTCGTACTCTTGGGCATCATAGAAATCGAATTTGGCAGATGGAATTACGCTTTGAAGGGCGGTAGCGGAAGGATCAAAGCTGTAAGTAGCAGAAGCAGAGGCAAATGTGGTGAAAGAAGAGAGGGTAAAGGTTTGAGTTGGGAAGTCTCTTTTGCTGAACCAGTTGGCGGCCTCAGAGGTGAACTGCTGCCATGCACCAACGACACGGTTACTTGGGGCGACACTAGACTCTGATGCAGAAGCAGTTTGAGTAACAGAAACCACAGTCACGGCGGCAGAGTGGATGGTCGAGACGTAGGCATGAGCGCTTTGCGTAGGAGCTGGGATTGGAGTGGTCAAAGCGCCGAATCTTGACTTTTGACTCTGGATGTCAGCGTAGAGTGCGGAGGAGAGAGAGCTGAAATCCTGGGAATTAGCAGAGGCGTAACTCTCGCCAAACTGCACCACTTCGGACGTCAACGAGGCCTGGATTTGGCTGATGGTGGACTGGAAGTTCTTTGCTCTTTGGGAGAGAAGGCTTTCCTGAGCACTGAAGGATGCCGAAGAAGCCAAGGCGGAGGAGAAGTACGAGTTCTGTTCCTGCTGGAGCTCCGCAAGCTCGTTGAGGTATTCGTTTCTCAAGTCGCTGTTGAACGAGTTCCACTCGCTGGCATTGGAGCTTTCAATGCCCGGAAATGGGTAGTAGGCAAGACAGAAGTCGTTGTCCACGTCGTTGACCCATATTGCAGGCGAATTGGTGTCTAGTTTCAACAACACCGTCTGGTTGGCCGCAGTGTTACCAATGGCCACCGGCACAGCATAAAAGTCAGGACCCTTGACCAAGTCCACAATACCATAACCAACCTTAACGTTCTCTGTGTCCCTTTTGTATCCTATAGGGCCTGCCAATGCAGTACATGCAAGCAGTAACAATGGTGCAATCATCATGAACCAGCACTTTCAACTTTACCGAAAGTGAACATGCCCAAGCCATCTCTGGCGGGATTATCTGTCTACATATACTATCCGTATGGGCTGTGGCTCATTCGATGGGGGTGGATGAAAAATTAGTGAACATTGTTCCATTATTATTTAGGCAAGAATGTATGAGGGAAATAGGATGCATAAAGCGAGAGTGGAAGAGAGTGTGTGAAAGCGACAATCTGTTATTGTTTGGCTGCCAACAGTCTCTGATCTACAACTACTACTTTTATATGTTTACACGTAGTTCTATTGCACTTCTTTCCCTATCTTTCTCTACTTTGGTTCCCCAGCAACGGACATAAATTGTGCATAAATTCCTCGGCCTACTCGGACTTCCACAAACGTCACTGCAGAGGAATTAGAAAACCTGAAAAATGTTGTAGATTAGAGTATGAGTGTGAGCGGACGTGGTGTGTACAGTGCATTTGCAGCAGCTGTATTGGTTGGTTGGTTCAATGGACTTAGGATAGTGTTATTTATAGACCTATAGTCAACGGGCCTTTGTTAGTAAACAAAAAAGAACAAAACTGGTGCAGATTTCCTAATTCGTCTAAACGCAGTTGCCGTTTTGGGACGCTGCGCCGAGGCAGCATTTAAAATATTTGCGACAAAATATGTGTTGTAAGGGGGTCTTGCGACAACTTTGGCTGTTGTGCTGTGCTAGAACAGCTTAGGGATATAGAAGAAGCTTGGGGATGACTAGTAAAAGGGAACTCTAGTGGGGGGTTTGTGGGAACGCAAATTTGCTAAAATAGAAAGGCTGGTTACGTAATTAGGGATAAAAAATTTTCAAAGTCTATATTTTAAAGCTACATGGAAATCTCAAGTGAAGTTAGATATAGATTTACTTTCAAAAAGGCCAACTTGATTTATTTGCTTAATTTATTTATATTGCAACAAAGTGTAGTGGGAAACGAATTTTTTGAGTAACACTGGAACTGTTATTTTGTTAAGTAATACATAAAGACAACAGACAAGCAGTAACATCGCGTGTTGTTTTATGCAAATGGATTAGTTTCAGTGTGGGAAGCTACTGGTAAAATAAGTAGTAAATCAAAGGTGCTCATCTGACCAAACTTAAGTAAAACGAAAACTTGATAAACATGAAGTGAGCTCTTAGCACGTGATGTAATGTGTATTTTCTTTGGTGGTCCTATGCGTATTATATCAAGCTGAGTCTTCCTTTTGAAGTTTATTGAGTTTTTTTTTATGAAAATCTTGCACGGAGACTTTTTACTTGGTTCTGTCTCAGAAAAGGTGTTTTAATCCAATTAGCAAATAATTTTTGCCTTATTGGCAATACTGCAAATTCACTAACGACTTGTGAGGAAACGCAGTGAAAATTTGTGAGACTTTTGAATTCATGAATAAACTGACAGCTGTTTCAAAAATACTGTTTAAAGATGTCACTTTAGGAAATTTACGACAAATTTCTTAATATACCTCAAAGTATCATAAGTAAAATTATAGAATCCACGTGCAAATACCCTATATTTCTTTTATTGTTAATAGCCATTTAATAATAGTGTACATGCACCTAGCTAGTATACACCAATGTAGAATCATAGTAGTCTGGCAATCAACTTTATACACATCAAATAGTGTCATTTTGAAAACAATAGCAAGAATATACTATTAAAGAATAGCTCATAAACAGTAAGCTACTTAAATGGAATTGTATAAAAAGCAACATATATTTCTAAGCACAAACAATTTGAGGGCACGTTTCTATTTTGACACTATTACTTCATCTAATTGCGATAAGAAATGGAAATATCTGGCAAATTACCACAAACGTATTGAAGTTATCAAGTGTAGATAAGAAGCTAAAAGCGATGGCACCGTTTTTATTCTTTTAAAAATTTTATAGCAGCATGGTACAGGAAGGCGGATGAAATATCTGTAACTTTTCGATTCATTACTAAAATTTTACAAAAGCCTTAAATTCTTCGTTGTTAGTATTCTTTGACAGAAAAAGCTTTGGGTAGTTTTTGACATTATCTCTAACAACAAAAATTGTATTTTTATTCTGGCAATTAGTAATAGAGTAAAAATTGATGAGTTTCACAAATTAGCTATTGTATTAGAGAGTTGCGGACAAGCCAATTGACTTTTCCAGCAAGCAAAATCACAATTAACTTTCAGCTATAAGCATGGCCTACTGTGCTTAGCTTGTGTAAGCAATCTTGATTGTTAAAGTCAGCGAGTGACTTTGGTAGGTTTGGTGTGATAACTCAGCATGATTAGTACACAATGGTTTTGAAAAAATGTCATTTCAAATGTGCTGCTATAATTGAAGTGTAACAAATAGTTTTCAACGAGATTATAAATACCAATCACTTAAAAGTTAATGTCACAGATGTTCAACAATATCAAAGAATGCTCGGCAAAATTTAATTGAACTGTTTTTTATAGATTTCCTTGAATGTGGGGTAATTGTGGGCATAGGTTAAAGCTACACGTACACACAAACTTCAATAACAAAACTACTCATAACGACAACGTTGCATTGACTTTCATGTCTCTCAGCAGATGTTCTTCACCACCATATATTAGCAGTAAGTTATACTTTGCCATTTATCCTTAAAAAACCCTTGAAAATTAAGGTTTTAAAATTATTTACCAGCAACAAGTGATTGTAAATACTTCTTTGGAGTACATTCCTTATTAAAAGCCTTTCATGAACCTTAGCTGCATTATTGTAGATACAATATCAAGGCTGTGCAAGATCTGATACTTTTTAAAAATTTTGAGGATTCTGAAAATTTTTTTTTTTTCATTCCTTATAGAGAATTAAATACTCTTAGGTGACTACAATTGACTAATTATGATTTCAGCAACAGCTTGGGTTCCAAGAGGTTATGCATCTGAATTTCCAGAGCAATATGATCTTAACGATGAGGAAATGGCACGTATTGAAGCCATGGCAAAATTGAACTTACAGGAAGCAGAACAAGAACTTGAAGAAGTAGAAGAAGAAGAAAAGTCAGAGATCAAAGCTGATAAACTTAAGACTGATATTGAAATTGATGAAGACTTAAAGGAATACGATTTTGAGCATTATGATGATGATGAAATTGATGAAACAGGTGAAGAAGTGGTGATGTTCCCAGGTTTATCAAATACTGGAGCAAGTTATGTTAAGAAGGTTAAAACAGTTGGAGGGGATGGCGAGGAAGCTGAAACAGAAGAAGTGGAAGAACACTATTTGGAATTGCCAACTAAGGAAGAAGAAGAGGAACAGGAAGCTGAACTACAAGTTTATCCAACAGACAATTTATTATTAGCAACACGTACGGAGGATGAAGTTTCATATTTGGATGTCTATGTTTATGACGATGGTGCTGGTGCGCTTCACTCAGATGACAAAGAGGAAGATACACATGACAGAGATGTGCAACGTGGATTGGTTCGTGAGGGTAACATGTACATTCATCATGATCTTATGTTACCAGCTTTCCCACTTTGCGTTGAGTGGCTCAGTTTCAAGCCAAATGGGGTCAATGATCAATCTAATGTTGCGAACTTTGCTGCCATTGGTACATTTGAGCCAACAATTGAATTGTGGAATTTAGATTGTATTGAAAAGGCATTCCCAGATGTTATTCTTGGTGAAGAAGAGTACGCGGAATGGAGTTCGAGTCACAAGAAATCTAAGAAGAAGAAGGGCAAGAAGATCTCAGCCACTTGTCACACAGATGCAGTAGTCTCATTAGCTCATAATAAAGTGTTTAGAAATGTGCTTTGTTCCACATCAGCGGATTCCACTGTCAAGCTTTGGGATTTGCAGTCGTGCAAGGTTGCTAGAGCCATTGATGACGGATTACATAACGGCAAGCAGGTTTCAAGTAGTGCGTGGATGCCAGTTTCAGGTGAAGAAGGAGGGTCTGTGCTTTTAACGGGTGGTTATGACAGTTTCTTGAAATTGTCTGACGTGCGTGTTGAAAACGTTCTCAAGGACGCCAGAGGGTACCAATGTGGTGCGGGCGAAGATATTGAGAGTGCAGCGTGGATGGGTGAAGACAAGATTCTTGCCGGATGTGACAGCGGTAACGTTTACTGCTTTGACATTCGTCAAGAGTCGAAGCCAATTTGGACGCTACATGCTCATGACAGCGGTATCTCAACCTTGGCGTCTAACAACTTCTGCGCGGGGCTCGTGGCTACTGGGGCCATGGGTGAAAAGGAGGTGAAAGTGTGGAACGTGAAGAACAACAAGCCTTCGTTGGTGATGCGTAAAGACTTTGGATGTGGTAACGTGTTGTCCAGTGGATTTGCCAACGACTTGGAAATCTCTGGTCACTTGGTTATTGGTGGTACATCGCCGGGGTTGAAGCTGTGGGACAGTTTCAGTAACAACACAGTGTCCACTGCGTTCAGAACAGAAATCCAGGCCATTCAAGCTAAGGCTAGACAAGAGGCCATCAAGAACAAGAGAGTCAGTAGAATCGCTAGAAAGTACACAAAGAACTACACTGAAAGTTTGGTGACACCAGAAATCGGTGGATCTGAAATTGCTGAAGAAGAGGAAGACGAATAACTAAATCCATTTTAGTGAATCAAAAGTTACGTTTTAAACTAAGGTGTAATGGGACTTGTATAAGTTAATAGAAGAAGAAAAATTAATAGTAGCCACCAGTGCCGAGCACAGTGCAATTGAAAAGTGCGGTACTCAAATGATTACGTAACGCCGCAAACACGTGACATGTCACGTGACTAGCCCCTTCCTCCCGTTTGGTTTGTTAGCGGTGGCGCATGTCCTTTTTTTCGTCTTACGTGGCGCATGCTCTTCCCTTTATTGTATGTGCGAAACTGTTATCTCTTATCTAACTGTATTGCAAGGAGGAGGGGCGTGGGAGAGCAGATGACCGATGAAGAAAACAAGTTTTTGAAGAGACAGAATGGACGTTTAGATGGAGGATGACGGTGTGTATCTCCAGGTAGTGCAGTGAGCCTAGTGGTAGTGATCACAACAGCTTATTTTAACATTCAAGGCATTTCGTACAAAAATGGCATTGGAATTGAAGCCGTTGTGATTGGAGCTGGGCTCCGGAACCCGCGCCGGTGGTGACTCCGCTACGGGGTCGCCGCGCGAACCAATGAAAGGAATTGGGAATAAGGAAATGGTGAGAAGTGTGGGCACTAGGTAGGCAGAGACAGAGACTTAGAAGCCATTTGAGTTGGTGTAGGTGTTTATTTAGTTGAGTGATTTAAAGTTCAATCATTTCAGCTAGTTTTAAGGTCATTCTGTGAAAATCATCTCATTTTTTTGGCATATAAAACAGTGATATATATATATAAGGGAAAATTTTTTTCCATATACTCTATATATACAGTAGATACTAGCAAGGTAAAGAAAGAAAGAAAGAAACGTATATTGAGGATCAATGACAATCAAATCAGATCCAAACGCAGAGTACATGGCTTCGCCAAACGAGAAGGTGGAAGCGTACTCAGTGTACAAATATGACGAGGTGCCAGAAAACAAATCGTGGGCATCAACGATCCCAACACAGAAGGGCCTCTACAACCCAGAGTACGAGAAGGACAACTGTGGTGTGGGGTTTGCGTGTCACATCAAGGGTGATGCGTCACACCACATCATTTCAGACGCCAAGTACCTCCTCTGCAACATGACGCACAGAGGTGCAGTGGGGTCCGACGCCAGAGACGGTGATGGTGCCGGTGTGATGACGTCTATTCCTCACAAATTCATGAAAAGAGAGTTTGCTTACCACTGTAACGTCGAGTTGCCTCCCCTCGGCCAGTACGCCGTTGGTAACCTCTTTTTCAAAAAGGACGATGAGATTTTCCAGAAGTCCAAATCAACATTTGAGTCAATTGCGAACTCTCTTGGCTTGAGAATCCTTGGCTACAGAGAGGTTCCTGTAGACTCATCTATCTTGGGTCCTGCTTCTCTTTCCAGAGAACCTAAGATCTTGCAGCCTCTCGTGGTGTTAAAGGAGGCCTACGGCGAATCCTCCTCTCCAAAGTCTCTTTCCACTACCGACTTTGAATCGAAATACGAAAAGGAGTTTGAAAAGCAGTTATACATTTTAAGGAAACAATCAACTCACACTATTGGTCTCCATAACTGGTTTTACATCTGTTCCCTTTCTAACAGAAACATTGTTTACAAGGGTCAGTTGGTTCCTGCTCAGGTCTACTCGTACTACCACGATTTAGTCAATGCGGACTACGAGTGTCATTTTGCGCTTGTACACTCTAGATTCTCCACAAACACATTCCCTTCCTGGGACAGAGCTCAACCTTTGAGATGGGCCGCACACAATGGTGAAATCAATACTTTAAGAGGTAACAAGAACTGGATGAGAGCCAGAGAGGGTGTCATGTCCTCTGAATTGTTCGGTGAAGACATGGAAAAGCTGTACCCAATCATTGAAGAAGGTGGTTCCGATTCAGCTGCTTTGGACAATGTCTTAGAATTGTTGGTCATAAACGGTGTCTTGACTCTACCTGAAGCTGTCATGCTTTTAGTTCCTGAAGCTTGGCAAAATTCTGAAAACATGAACCCAAAAAAAAGAGCTTTCTATGAATGGGCCGCTTGTCTCATGGAACCATGGGATGGCCCTGCTCTTTTCACCTTTGCCGATGGTAGGTTCTGTGGTGCTAACTTAGACAGAAATGGTTTAAGACCTTGTAGATACTATGTCACTGATGATGATATCATGATTTGTGCATCTGAAGTTGGTGTTATTCCAATCGAATCAAGTAAAGTTGTCGAAAAGGGTAGGTTGCATCCTGGTAGAATGTTATTAGTCGACACAAAGGAAGGTAGAATTGTTGATGACAGAGAATTGAAAAAACAAGTTTCAAATAGATTCGATTTCAAAGCTTGGCTTTTATCAAACTTGATAACTATGCCTGAACTATTTGAAAAACTTCAAACTAAGGGGGTAGATTTCACTTCCAAACCAAACTTAGCCGCAAAATTACAAGAAGATCCTCAACTTTTGGCCTTTGGTTACACTTTAGAACAAGTCTTGACCATTTTGGCACCAATGGCTCAAAATGGTAAGGAAAGTTTAGGTTCCATGGGTAACGACTCCGCATTGGCTTGTCTTTCAGAGCAGCCTAGATTAATCTATGATTACTTTAGACAATTGTTTGCTCAAGTCACTAATCCTCCAATTGATCCAATCAGGGAAAAGGTCGTTATGTCATTAGACTGTTACGTTGGTCCTCAAGGTAATTTGCTTGAAATGGCTTCAAATCAATGTAACAGGCTTTTACTAAAGTCTCCAATTCTGTTAAATGAAGAGCTTTTGGCTTTGAAAGAAATTAACAAGGTTTATCCAAAATGGTCTGTTACAAATATTGATATCACCTTTGAGAAGTCCGAAGGTTTAACAGGTTATACAGAAGCTATTGAAAGCATTTGTGCTCAGGCTACTCAAGCAATCATTGAAAACTCACAAGTTATTATTTTATCTGATAAAAACGTTTCTACAGAAAGAGTAGCTGTTTCTTCTTTAGTTGCAGCCGGTGCTGTTCATCACCATTTGGTCAGACAAAAGCAAAGATCTAAGGTTGCTATTGTAGTAGAGAGTGCTGAAGCTAGAGAAGTTCATCATTTCTGTTGTTTAGTTGGTTATGGTGTTGATGCTGTTAATCCTTACTTGGCTTTAGACACCTTGGTTAAGTTAAACACCGAAGGTTTGATTACTGGTAATTACACAAATAAACAGATTTTGGATAACTTTAAGCATGGTGTTGATGATGGTATTTTAAAGGTTATGTCAAAGATGGGTATTTCCACTTTAGCTTCGTACAAGGGTGCTCAAATTTTTGAAGCTTTAGGGGTTGATAACTCCGTTATTGATAGATGTTTCGCCGGAACTGCTTCCAGAATTAAGGGTATCACTTTTGAATATATTGCTCAAGATGCCTTTTCTTTACACGAAAGAGGGTTCCCAACTAGAGATACTATTAACACAAAAGGCTTACCAGAATCAGGTGAATACCATTGGAGAGATGGCGGTGATGCTCACGTCAACGAACCATCTGCTGTTGCCAATATTCAAGATGCTGTTAGAAATAAGAATGAAAAAGCATACAATGCTTACTCCAAGAAAGAATATGATGCAATCAAAAACTGTACTCTTAGAGGCCTTTTAGATTTTGATTTCGAAAGTTCTACGTCAGTGCCTATTGATCAAGTTGAACCATGGACTGAAATTGTAAGAAGATTCTGTACTGGTGCAATGTCATATGGTTCTATTTCAATGGAAGCACATTCCACCTTAGCTGTTGCTATGAACAGATTAGGTGGTAAATCTAATACTGGTGAAGGTGGTGAAGATGTCGAAAGATCCAAGCCTTCCGAAAATGGTGACTCCATGAGATCTTCCATTAAACAAATTGCTTCTGGTAGATTTGGTGTTACTTCTTACTACTTGTCTGATGCTGACGAATTGCAAATTAAGATGGCACAAGGTGCTAAGCCTGGTGAAGGTGGTGAATTACCTGGTTACAAAGTTTCAGAATCTATTGCCAAGACAAGACACTCAACTCAAGGTGTTGGTTTGATTTCTCCACCTCCACACCATGATATTTATTCTATTGAAGATTTGAAACAGTTGATTTATGATTTGAAGTGTGCAAATCCAAGAGCAAGAGTTTCAGTCAAATTAGTTTCCGAAGTCGGTGTTGGTATCATTGCTGCAGGTGTTGCTAAAGCCAAGGCAGATCATGTTTTAATTTCTGGTCATGATGGTGGTACTGGTGCCGCAAGATGGACCGGTATCAAATATGCTGGTTTACCATGGGAGCTCGGTTTAGCTGAAACTCACCAAACTTTAGTTTTGAATGATTTGAGAGGTAGAGTTGTCGTTCAAACTGATGGTCAATTGAAAACTGGTAGAGATGTTGCTGTTGCTTGTTTGTTAGGTGCTGAAGAATGGGGTTTTGCTACTGCGCCATTGATTTCTATGGGTTGTGTTTACAACAGAAAGTGCCACACCAATACTTGCCCTGTTGGTATTGCAACTCAAGATCCAGTTTTGAGAGATCAATTTAAGGGTACACCAGAACATGTTATCAATTTCTTCTACTATGTGGCCAATGAATTGAGAACAATTATGGCTAAGTTAGGTTTCAGAACTATTGACGAAATGGTTGGTAGAGCCGAAAAGCTGTTTGTCAGAGATGATTTGAGAACTACAAAGAATGCAAACATTGATTTATCTCCAATTTTGACTCCTGCTCATACTATTAGACCAGGTGTTGCTACTAGATGTGTTAAGAAACAAGATCACAGATTGCACGTCAGATTAGACAATAAATTGATTGACGAAGCCGAAGTGACTTTAGACAAAGGTTTGCCAGTTACTATCGAAGCTGAAGCTATTAATACTGATAGAGCTATTGGTACTACCTTATCATATAGGGTTTCAAAGAAATTTGGTCCTGCATCTTTACCACATGATACCATTCATGTTGATGTTAAGGGTTCTGCAGGTCAATCTTTTGGTGCCTTCCTTGCTGGTGGTATTACATTAGAATTGGAAGGTGATTGTAACGATTATGTTGGTAAAGGTCTTTCAGGTGGTAGACTGATTGTTTATCCACCAAAGGATTCCAAGTTCAAGGCCGAGGAAAACATTATTATTGGTAATACATGTTTATATGGTGCTACATCTGGTACAGCTTATTTTAGAGGTATTGCGGCAGAAAGATTTTCTGTCAGAAACTCAGGTGCTTATGCAGTTGTTGAGGGTTGTGGTGACCATGGTTGTGAATATATGACTGGTGGTAGAGTTGTTGTCCTTGGTGGTGTTGGAAGAAATTTTGCTGCTGGTATGTCTGGTGGTATTGCATATGTTTTAGATATGGCACAAGATTTCGATCAAAAAGTAAACAAGGAATTAGTGGAATTGTCTCAATTAACAAATCCATCAGAAATTGCGTTCCTCAGAGGTTTATTGGAAGATCACAAACATTACACTGGCTCTGAAATTGCTGCCAGAATTTTGAATGACTTTAACAGATTTTTGAAGAAGTTTGTCAAGGTTTTACCAACTGAATACAAAAGGGTTTTGGAACTCGAAGAAAAGAAAAAGAACGACGCCAAAAAGAAACAAGTGTCAAACTATTTTTCAACTATCAAAGAAGATCCTGAAGCAGATATCACTGGTGGTGAATTCTCTAGACCAAAGACTCATAAAAAGGAACCAAAGGTCTTGGACTTGGAAGACACTATTATTGATGTCAAAGCAGAAGAAAACAAAGCAGTCAAACTTGATAAAGTTGGAGGTTTTATCAAATATTCCAGAAGAAATGAAAAATACAGACCAGTTAAATCAAGACTTCAAGATTGGAGTGAATTATCTACCAGATTAACAAAGGAAGAATTGAAATACCAGACCGCAAGATGTATCGACTGTGGTATTCCATTTTGTCAATCGGATACCGGTTGTCCAGTTTCCAATATTATTCCAAAGTGGAATGAACTAGTTTTCAAAGACAGATGGTATGATGCTCTTCAAAGGTTGATGATGACTAATAATTTCCCAGAATTCACTGGTAGAATTTGTCCAGCACCATGTGAAGGTGCATGTGTTGTGAATGTCTCTGGTAATGCTGCTGTTGGTATCAAATCCGTTGAGGCAGGTATTATTGACCATGCATTTGCTGAAGGTTGGATTGTTCCAACACCACCTAAGGTTAGAACAGGTAAAAGAATTTCTATTGTTGGTTCAGGTCCAGCTGGTTTGGCAGCTGCAGATCAATTAAACAAGGCCGGCCATACTGTCACTGTTTATGAAAGATCTGACAGAGTTGGTGGTTTGATGATGTATGGTATTCCAAATATGAAGCTAGACAAGGGTGTCATCCAAAGAAGAGTCGATTTATTAACTGCTGAAGGTATTTCCTTTATTACAAGCACCACGATCGGTCAGGATATTACTATGGAAGAATTGAAGCAAGAGAATGATGCAGTTGTCTTAGCAGTTGGATCCACAATTCCAAGAGACCTTAAGATTCCAGGTAGGGAGTTGAAGAACATTGATTACGCAATGACTTTATTGAGTACCAACACCAAGGCGCTTCTCAATGATGATTTGGAAACCATTAGAGCTACGCTTGCAGGTAAGAATGTTATTGTCATTGGTGGTGGTGACACTGGTAATGATTGTTTGGGTACTGCCACAAGACACGGTGCCAAGTCTGTAGTTAACTTTGAGTTGTTGCCTCAGCCACCAGAGGAGAGAGCCAAGGATAACCCATGGCCACAGTGGCCTAGGATCTTCAGAGTGGACTATGGTCACACTGAAGTTAAGGAGCATTACGGTAAGGATCCTAGAGAATACTGTATCCTCTCTAAGGAGTTTGTTGGTGACGACGAGGGTAACGTGAAGGGTATCAAGACTGTAAGAGTTGAATGGAAGAGGTCCGATTCCGGTGCATGGCAAATGCAAGAGATTCCAGGCTCAGACGAGTTCTTCCCTGCCGATGTTGTTCTTCTTTCTATGGGTTTTATTGGTCCTGAGGCAGACAACTTGAGCGTCGACAGATCTCCTAGAGGTACTGTGGCCACAACTTCTGCTACTTCGTACCAGACTGTCACCGACGCCAAGATTTTCAGTGCTGGTGATTGTAGAAGAGGACAGTCTTTAGTTGTGTGGGGTATTCAAGAAGGTAGACAGTGTGCCAGGGAGGTAGACCTTTTTTTGATGGGCAAGACAAGGTTACCTGGTAACGGTTCCATTGAAAAGAGAGACTATCAAATGCTCGAAGAGTTAGCTGCCAAGGTTTGAGGGGTCGAATGAACGAACTAGTGACGTTGAAGTTAAATTTGATTTTGTGTTATTTTTTATATATCTAATTGTGTATATGTGTTTTCGGTTGTTGCAGTTTGTGAGTTATTGCAATGGCCAGAGCTATATCAACGATTGATGCTATAAACTGTTGTAGATGAGCTAGTCTTGGGGGTATTTCCCGATTAGTCATTATAGGGGTTTTTTCCAGAATGTTCTAACGGAAATAAGATGGAGTTTGGGGGTACGACATCGCATTAAACAGATTTAGCCACCAAGGAGTATGTTAATGTTGCCGACGAGTAATGGGAACAACAGGAAATAGCAACATGGATATCGTGGAGGCTTTTCCGAGCCCAAAAATGTGAAATTTAGTGGGGGTGAATTTATATGTTACGAATTAAAAGCCAGAAAAGCGGTCAACATTACTAAAGTAATTAGCAGGAACTCAATAGTACATTTATGAGCTGTTTTAGAAGCATATTGCTTGCTCTGGATTGCTCGGAAGTGGTTACGGAGTTAATGCTGAGCCTGTTTCAAGTGAGGACGTTGCCTCGCCCATAAGAAGATTACAAATAAAGCCCTTTATGTATTTGGTTTTCTTCCACTTGTTCCTATAAAACCTTTATTTTTAAGCTTACCAACAAGGGGGGTAGGCTGAATTAACCGAACTATTACACAGAAACAATCAGTATTACATAGATTGTATTTCTGTTGCTTGGAACTGATAAAATAGAGCAACTTAGAGAAGAAAAGATACCCGATTTACGATCGCAACCACACTTGATTATAGATTATAAAAGCAGCTCAACAGATATGTCAACATTGAAACGCTCACTGTCCAATTTACTACAAGATAACCTGATATTCTTTACTTCTAATGATACCAGCAACATGAACGATCACCACGATGCTAATAATAGCAATACGATTGAGTTGAGTCAAAATTCTCATCACTTGGATTTCAACAGTTACGTGTCAGCAAACCAGTCGCAGGAGTCGTTCGCGATGAGTATAGACGATTACTACATGCCATCACCTGTGCAGCCATCGCTCGATAACTACTTCGACACCTTTGAGCATCACAACTACGCTCTCGCACAGAATAACAATAATGAAGAGAATGCGTTTTCAAACGTATTCAATTCATATGGAAACCCAAACTCTTATACTACGTCACGAGTAATGATGGAAGATCTCAATGATCATCAACTATCGTCAAGAAGCAAGAGTCAGACAAGTTTCAAAGATAATACGGTGTCCAATGAAGAATTCAAACCTTCATCGAATACTTCCCTCTTCAGAGAAAAGGGATATTGCGATGAATTGGGTGAAGACATTCTTATGGTCCCACAAGATACCTACGAAATATATGGCCACCAAGAATTAAACGATTTCAATTCTTTCAATTTGAATAATGGTGAAACGGCCGTCAACACTAAGGATTGGTCATCACCAAATGATTTAAACTTCATTAAAGCTGATAATATTATGTACGATGAATTTTCTGAAGATGAGGAAGACGAAGACGACTGGGACACAAACAAACTGGAAGATACCATCGACTTTGACGACTCTGAAAGTCATGCAAGTTTGGATTATGATGATCGTATAGTAGATGATTACATTAAGGAAGATAATAACGATATATACTCACCGGCTCATACCTCAACTTATAGCACTCCATTGTCAGATATCGAAACGTTACCAAATGTTGTCAATCCTGCTGATCTGGAAAAGCAGCCAACCATACATTATGAAAAGGGAATTTTCGAAAGTCAGCAACAAAAAGATGAAGAAATGGAACAACAATTTTATTTTAACCCACAAGATGAAGATGAAGATGAAGAGGAAGAAGATCTTTACACTACTCCATTTGACAATGTCAGTATTGATAGTATTTATCAGTATCATGATATTTTACCTCCTGCACCACTTGTACTACCGAGCCAAGTCAATGGAGGCAATGAACAAAAATCTCAGCTAAAGGAACAAGAGGAAAGGATATGCACTCATGATACTTTACACAATCATCAGATAGATGAAGATAAAGTGCTGCACGAAAGATCAGATTCTACAAATTCTGAGATTTTGGTTCAAACGAAAAGGGTTAAGAAAACTAGACGGGAAGTTGAAAACAAAAAAAGTAGAAATGCTAAGGATTGTAGGGAAGAAGATCATTATTGCTTAATAACGAACCCAAAGACAGGAAAACCATGTAATAAGAGATTTTCAAGGCCTTATGATTTGGTGAGGCATCAAAACACTATTCACGCAAAGAAGAGGTCCTTCTTTAGATGTCTGTTTTGTGAAGATGATCTGCGTAGGAGGAACAACTTGGAACCGATCAATGATATTGTCAAAGATTCTGATTATAGGAAGAGCGCATTATCACTTGAAAACTCACAAACACAAATTACTAGCACTACTGTTATTAAGAAGCTCAAAAGTGGGGCGGATGCAGGACAAGAATACATGAGTAATAAAACGTTTAGTAGATGTGATGCATTAACTAGACATTTGCGGTTTAGGCATGGGTTATCAAACAAGCACGTTGTTTTAGCGCTTGATTTTGCCAAGAGCAACGTTGAATTTTACGAGAATTGAGGATGTTTTAGAACAAAAGTAAGGAGGAAATCACTTGAACATATAAGGAAAAACATACATAAATTTAACAACTTATATACCTGTATAAATTATTTATATACAAATATAGCGATACACATCAACATACAAGGGGGAATACCGATAATTCCGTCAGAGCAGAAGTACTTCTCAAGATTAATTGTTATAGTTGCATCTATAAAGCTCAGATAGAATGTAGTGAAGTAAAGTAAAATTATGGAGGAAAGCATTAGATAGATAGAGCGGTAACGGAGCCATCAGAATTACCGATATAGGCCTTTTGTGCCATTTTAACAAACAACCCTGTTTCCACGACACCAATCATGGTCTTGATCTTTGTGTTCAAGGAAGCCACGTCTTCAGTGTCAATTTCGTTGAAGTGACAGTCGATGATGAAATTCCCGTTATCAGTGATCACAGGACCAGCCTTGGCAGGCTCACCTTGCCTGACCGAAGGGATGCCCCCAAGGGACCTCAATTCGTTCAGGATTTTGTTGTAGGCGTTTGGAACCACTTCTATAGGAATACCCTTCTTCCAGCCTCTGCCTAGCACGCCGGTATTTTTACGATCGTCTGCGACGATAATGAACTTCTCAGCGCTGTCAGCCACCAACTTCTCCTGTAACAAGCACGCTCCGCCACCCTTTATGCAGTTTAATTGCGAGTCGATCTCGTCTGCTCCGTCAAATGCAATGTCGATCACTGGGAATTCTTCCAGCGACCCTAGACGCAACTTGTTATCGATGATCAGCTGTTTTGACTGAAACCCCGTTGGTATACACACTATATCGCCTGCCTGCTCAAGCTGCCCGATCCTCTCTGCAATGTACACCACCGTTGACCCTGATCCAATCCCAACAACTTTGTGCTTCTCTGCATCAAAGTTTTCGTCCACAGCTGCATAGGCACAAAACTTCTTCGCCTGCTCAACCAGTTTCTTACTATCAGATGTCATTTTTATATACGAAGATGTTAATTTACTTATCGATCTATACATATAACAATATATATTTTAATATATATATATTTACGTATATTGACAAGAGAAGAGAATCTGAAATATTTCAGTCACCGTTTTTTTTTTTTTCAGCCACCCAAAAGAGGAAACTTTGTGGGGTAAGAAACGAAATTACATAATCCCACCATCCCACATTCAACAAATTACGTAAACCTCACGTGACGCGCTTACGTAACAATCACGTGTAAATTACGTAATGCACATATCACGTGAATATTACATAAGCGCATCACGTGCTTCAAGTGAGGGTTTGAAGGGTTTGACGCACTTTATCTTTTCAAAACAAATTTCACAGCAACGCAGCAGTAGTGGAAAAATATATGATATTGAAAATTTTCCAACCCTATAGAACAGTTGAGAGGCCTCAAGTCACTTGGAAATCAACAGAAATGTCTGCCGCAGCTAAGATTCTTAACCAAACCCCAACTGAATTGGAACTCAAGATTGCTAACGCTATCTTGGAAATCGAAACTTCTTCCGCTGACCTCAAGGCTGCCTTGAGACCACTTCAATTGAAGTCCGTCAAGGAAATCGAAGTTGAGGGTAACAAGAAGGCTATTGTCATTCTTGTCCCTGTTCCTTTATTATCTGCTTACCACAAGGTTCAAGTTAGATTAACCAGAGAATTGGAAAAGAAGTTCCCAGACCAACATGTTGTTTTCCTTGCTGAAAGAAGAATCATCCAAAAGCCAGCTAGAAAGGCCACCCCAGGTCAAAAGAGACCACACTCCAGAACCTTGACTGCTGTTCACGAAAAGATCTTAGAAGATTTGGTTTTCCCAACTGAAATCACTGGTAAGAGAGTCAAGTACTTGGTCGGTGGTAACAAGGTCGCTAAGGTCTTGTTAGACTCCAAGGACTCTAATGCCATTGACACCAAGTTGGAAACCTTCCAATCTATCTACCAAAAGTTGACTGGTAAGCAAGTTGTTTTTGAAATCACTTCTCAAACTGCTTAAATATTAGTTTATTAATTATTCTAATATTGAAATGTCATCTTAATATATATATATTTAACTCAGAAATAAATAAATATATATATATATAAATCTTTTATATTAATGCAAATCTATATATGTGTATATATACATTTTGATTATAATTTACTTCGTTAACCTAAAATTTCAGTTTGGCATTTCTTTTTTTTTGTCAATTAGCTTTCAATGCACCACTATCTCCTCTTCATATAGTCTTTATAACTATTCAGAAAAGCTTCTGTAGGTGTTCATGTTGATGTTACTTTTAAGGAAAAAAAAAACTGAAAAAAAAGACCCACTTTATTATCTTATTTAATGCTGTCAAAAGAATCCTAATGTCATTATCTTTAACGAAATCTCTGAAGACATATACTCAATTTTCAATACGATATTTGTCTTCCAAAAGCGAAAGCGAGCTTCTAAAAACCTTTTCGTATTCAAAATCAAATAAATCTTCACGTCAGAGATCATTTAAATCTAATAACATTAATACTGTTAATAATAATAATAACAATAATAAAAATAACAATACTTACAATACTAAAGATCATTCAGCCATAATTCATCTCAAACGATCAATTGTTAGTAAAGATGCAATCGACTATTCCAAAATCAAGCATTACAAACAGTATATTGCAAATTTAGAATGTTCATTATGCAAAAGATTTGAAGAAAATTCAAATATCGAAAGTATTTTGAGTGAAGTGATTGATTTAACCAACAATGGTATTTATATATCGAAATTATCTAAAGAGATTATTGATAGACTAGATACTTTTATCAATCTTGAAAATTTAAATCACAGCAGTCTTTTAATAAGATTACTTTCAGGCGACACTAATAGCTCTAGCAATTCACCTTTTGCATTTAATTTTCAATTAATATCTAAATACCCATTAAATTTACAAAAGCTAATCATATTGAACATATATGTTCCTTTATTTGAAAATGAGAAGATAATAAAAATTCAACATAATATATCAAGGAAATTGTCATCAGATGAATTGTTTGCGCTAATTTCATCAATCAAGCTATATAATGGTGAATTATCACTAAAAGATTTAAGCTCAATCGAAATAGAATCAATATTCAATAACATTGATTCAAATGAATTTAAAAATAAACTATTGTTAAACAGTCTCAATGATAATATAAACAGTTATAATATTCAAGACCTGGCTAGATTGATGAAATGTTACTTGAATTATGATGACCTTTTTGATTTTCCGAAAAATGCTTCCCTGCTAAATGTTCGTGTCTCGTTAAATATACCAAAGCAATTTATTTTAAAGTATTTGCAATTACTGAAAAAGAACGATAAAGAGAAAGAGTTCGAAATTTTAATACAAAAATTGAATCTATCAATATATTATACGGATATTTTGAGTGAGATTCAAAATGAATCCAAATCGTTTGAATACCTGATTAATCATCAATTCAATGATCAAAAAATTTATCTTGCTACTGCAATAAAATACTTTTCGAATCACTTTTCATCAATAGACTACTTTATAAGATCAAGTATTTCAAAATGCCAAGGCTACAAAATTATTGATGGAAAAGATTTTCATAGATGGATTAATAGCTTAAGTGATGACGAAAAATCTATTGTTTTCAATAATCTTTTGAGAGGTTCAGTTATTACAAATTATAGTGAATTATTGAATTGGTTAAAATATAGGTCAAAACATCCACTGTTAATCAATTTAGTTATTTATGCAGGCTCCAAAAATTCATTTTGGGTTGAAAGAGTTTTCCTAATGTATGACTATGAATTAATTTCAAAATTATGCAATTCACCTTATGCTGATTTGAAATACATTAATGAAATAAAAAGACACAAGAGTGAAAATCCAAACTTTGTAGATATGATTGATTTACCTATAAGTTATGATGGCGAGATATGTGATGATCTTGAAGATTTGTACGCTAATATACTAAAGCAAAATAAAAATCTAAGCCATTCAAATAAGGAGGACAATGAAAAGATTTTCAACTTGATGATTGAAATAGTCAAACAGCCAAAAATGGTCATGAATTTGATTTCTAAAATGTATCCTTCAACAAAAGCTATTATAAACGATCTTATCAAATATGAAAATGATGACAAAGCATTAAAAAATTCGATTTATCAAAGGCCAACAAGCAAACCTTTATCAATATTTAATATTATTATAAAATATTGGGAACACGATAGTGGGTACAATATTAGAAAAATTACTAAAAGATATCCAGAAATTTTAGCAAGCTTAACTAAGATAGAGCTAGAAAAGCTGCTTAAAGATGCCGTTGCAAAGAATAATTATATAATATTGGATGTTATCAATAAGAATAAAAATTTAGTTAACTCAATTGAGGTCCCACAACTGAATATTAATCTAATTTCAAAGATTGACATTGAGTCGCCGCTTAAATATCAAAGAAAACTATATAGGTTGTCAAAATTGAAAGCAACGAAAGTTACACACGATCAATTCGAATCATTATTCAGTAAGCTACCTGAAAAATATCAATTAATTTTCTTAAAGTACAGTACTCAGTTATTCAAAAAAGTACCATTTTCCAAGGTAGTTTTTTCAAAGATTTTAAATTACTACTGGACTAACTCAAAAAATTGTAATCAAATTACATCAATACTTGGAATCAAAACGAAAAGTGATGATAAAATCAAATACAATGAGTCAATTGCTTTAAAATGGGATATGCCTTATTTATTTATTGGGTTAATGTTCTTGTTAAACAAAAACAACGCTAGATTAGATCAATGGAACTCAATTTTAAATAAAGCACTCATACTACCTAAAAATGTCTTAGATTCAAATGGATTTGAAATCTTGAATTGCGTTAATAAATTGAACAAATTTGATATAAATTTAATCAAGTTTAGAAAGAATGATATTGAATACAATTTTAATAAATTGCTGAAGCTGACCATTCCGATGGGTCTTTTATTCAAAAACCCATTGTATTTACAAAATTTGACAATATCATTCTTAATTAGATTTTCTTACTTAATAGCAATTTCACCTGAGTTTCCTGAAAATATCAAAATCAAAGATATGCTGTCACTTTGGTATGTTTTATTGAATTCCAATGGTCAAGAAGAAGAATTGCTAAAGAATATTGGATTTTGGGATCTAATCGCAAGTGAAGAGAGAATAAAATTACTTAAGAATAGCAAAACTTTGATACCAAAATTTGAGTTTAATAAAGAGTTGTTCAATTATCATGATTTGAATATGCTTTTTAGAATGTTATTCTATATTTCAAAATATAGAAATTTGACAACTGAGGAGTTGAATTATTTTGTTAATATGAGTAAAAACATAATGAATGATACCAAACTATCATTGAAAGAGAAATCCTTCCCTATGTATGTTGGCTACGTCTTAGTGTCGAAAAATTCATCAATTTTATTCAGATACCATAAAGACATCATAAAGAGTGATTCAAATTTTAAAGTTTTTAAGAGTATAATTCCATCAATTTTGGAGGCAACAATTAGTACAAAAGTTGGCGATTTAGATTTGGTTTTAGATCAAATGATAAGAACATATAAAAACAATAGAATAGAAATTGATGAAGAAGTTAACAAATTCCTAAAATATTTAGTTTTGAATGATAAAAATGATTTAGCTCAAGATTTGTTTTTGACGTACAACAAGAAATGTAAATATCCAAAATTCAAATCTGACATCGGTAGATCCATGGGCTGGAAATCGTTTAACGAGGAAGTTCAGTATAAAGCTGGTGAAATCAACACCAAAGTTGACGGTAGAAATATTAAATTGTTCGATGAAATGATTGATGAGATTTGAATCATTTAAACATCTTTAGCATTTCTTCTCTTGCCTCATCAGTCATGCGTCTAATTAATTCATTTTTATTTGATCTTGGCAAGACTGAAGAAGTTGAAGTTGAAACATAAGTAGCATTATCGTTAGAATTTTTCAGTGGTAAATTTAAAGATAAGTGACTATTTTCTTTGCGTTGCTCGTTCCTATGTAAAACATCGTAGTCTGGAATTGGTATCCTGCTAGGGTTTTTAAATTCCTTGGAACCGATTTTGTTGAATTCTTCTAATTTTGGTAAAGTATGCGATGCTGGTGGAGAAGATTTGACTTTATAGTTCAGTTTTGGTTTTAATGCTCTTTGATGTGTTGCAATGTTGATTGACTTTGCATTGGCAGTATTGAATGCTATTTCCTCATTTCCTTTTGATGACGAAGCTGCTGATGCTGGTGATAATTTAAATAATGATATAATGAAATAAATGACAATTATGAACAATAGTAAATGAAAGCAAGATGTCATAAACTCACTGATGCCGCGGCTTTTCGGCGTAACAGTATGGGTATTAGAGCTAGATGAAAATGAGAATGCAAGTTTCATTATTATGACACCAAAAACAGCTGATGGTATATGTATTTTGAGTTTTGAGTTTTCGGTCACGTTTAGGTTCAAATACAGGTTTAAGTTCCATACATATTGAACCAGAACAATACAGTTCTTCACTAAAGAACTGATAAACTTACCTATTTCAGCGTTTTTGCTGGCATTATCCAACGCACTTGGATCATCCCCCGGATATAAATTCTTACCATTTTTCAATGTTATTGGCTGATCAATTGGATGAACGTAGTGGTCGGAGGTGATTTCAAATGCGATGTCATTCATAGCGTTGCTTGAAGAAGAAGATGGAGGTGTTATCATTATATTCATATCTGGTTCGTGAGGTCTAACATGTAAGGGAGCTTTGGAAGGATCAATTGCCGTCAAAGTGGCTGGTTTATGTCTGGTATTGTTATTATTGTTATGCAATAACTCCGTTTGCACTCTTTTCAACTTATGCAAAAGTTTATTATGCTTTGATTCGGCCATTTCAATGATTCGAGGAAAATAAAGCTACGATAAAAGGGTTTGAATTTTTGTTCGTTAAAGGAATAATAATATAATGGAATAAATATTCGTTAATAGTATAAACAAAACAAAGTTAATTTAAACGGAAGTCAAGTAATTTATTTGAACTTCTTACCGAATAAGATAACTTGCAATTGATCGTACATGGAGATAACACCAGCACCGGCAACACCTCTTAAGATGTTAGCACCACAACCCTTGAAAAGGGAACCGACACCTTCAGCAGCGACAATCTTGGTGAATGCATCAAAGGCACCCTTGTACTTAACAGCTTGACCAGAAGTCATCATCATTCTTCTTCTAACGGTATCTAATGGGTAAGAAGCAGTAGAAGCACCAGTGGTGACAGCCCAACCTAACAAGAAAGCAGCAAGGAATGAATCAGCAAGTTGACCGGTTAAGACAGCAGGCTTGAGGGAATCGTATAAACCAAAGTAAAGACCTCTGTAAACAACAATACCAACAACGGATGGCAAGAAACCTCTGTATAAACCAGCAATACCATCAGAAGCAAGGGTCTTTCTGTAAACATCAACTAAACCATTGAATTGTCTACCTTCACCACCTTTAGAAGCCTTAGCATCATTAGCTAATCTAGTTCTAGCGTAATCTAAAGAGTAAACAAACAAAAGAGAAGTGGCACCAGCAAGACCACCAGAGGCAAGGTTACCTGCGAACCAAGTCCAGTAACCTTCTTCCTTCTTGAAACCAAACATCTTCTTAAACTTATCCTTGAAGGCGAAGTTCAAAGCTTGAGTTGGGAAGTATCTCAAAACGTTAGCGGTGTTACCTCTCCAGAAAGAAACAATACCTTCTTCCTTGGCGGTTCTAGAGAAACATTCGACAATACCGTCGTATCTCTTACCAAGTCTACCTTGCTTGATCATTTCGTCTTGATTTTGAATCAAAAGCTTAACTCTTTCGATTGGTGCAGCAGCAGTCTTAGAAACTGCAGCAGAGACACCACCCATTAAGAAATCAGTCCAGAAGTTAGATTCAGCCATTTTTGCAGAATTATATAGTTTAAACTTGCTTAAAAGAAAGAAGCAGTAGGTCTTATGGCCACTAACCTAACTGGCGAACGCGTCTCCTTTTATGGATTTTCCATCCCTCACGGCGCGCCTCGCAAGATGATTGGTCCATCACCCCTTTTTTGCCCTTTTTTGCCCTCTTTTGCTTGTTGGCACGCGCTCTTAGATGGCAGAGGTGGTTCAGAGCTCAGCGATAACCTTTAAAAGAAGTGGATTTTAAGCAAGAGCAAGAAGGTTAAATGGAGTCTCAAGTAAATATGCTAAAAGCTGCGTTAAAAGTTGTTCCGTTGTGTATTTAGAGGGTTACTTCCCCACACTTTTTGCCTCACAATATAAACTTTATTGGTATTTTGACTTGAGCGATTTAAAGGAATCCCACATTTATTGGACAAAAGAAATATTCGCGACTTGAAAAAAAAAAAAAAATTTGAGATGTAAACAAATGCTTACGTAAAAAAGACGTTACGTAAGCATATATCCTTTTTTCCATGTATATACTGAAAAAGAATAAAGATAATGGTAGGGTTACGGTTTTACATTGATTGAATAGGAGCATAAAATGGATCACCCGCTTTTAGAAGAATATATTTGCATTTTATTGTAAGATATGTCGGGAATTTGAGACGAAATTAGTGCTGAGGATATATTCTCTTGAAGGTTATTCTTAAAGTAAAACCTATAATACACTAAATAGGGCAAGAATGTATACCTTTTTATAAAGCTGGATTTTTTACGTTCTACCTAAAACAAAAATGGCATTCATACCTTGGTTAAAAGTTGTATTTAATTTTTATACTTACATCCAGGAGCTGCATCTATGATTATAGCTCGATCAAAAATGCGTGTATACACAAAAACTACTAATTTACTTTGCATTGATAACAAAAGTGTTATGTAGACCTTACTGAAGGATATTTAAATCTATAAATTACATTTTTAACTCATATCTCTAGCTTATCTTATTTGTTGTGATTAATTATTCATATGAAAAATGGTTATACAAACGAATTTATACACATTTAGTAACCAAGGGCAGCCAAGTTTTGAGAAACTTCAGTTTCAGCAACGGAAGCCTTTGCTTGAGTCAACTTCTTGGAAGCAGCTAACTTCTTAGCGTAGTATTCAGCGGCTCTAGCCTTTCTCTTGTCTTCTAACTTAGAAACAACAGAATCGTATTTCCAACCAACGGAAGCAGATAATTCACCAAGGGAAGCGTACTTTCTACCTGGCTTCAATCTCAAAACTCTCAAAGCTTGTGGAACGACAACTCTCTTCTTCTTGTCATATGGTGGTGGGACACCTTCGAAGACCTTTAATCTTTCTAAAGCAGCCTTACCTCTAGCAGTCTTATATGGCATCATACCCTTGACAGCCTTGTAGAAGATTCTAGATGGAGCTCTGAAATGGAATTGACCTCTTCTCTTGTTGAATCTGGTACCCTTTCTCAAGTAGTCGTGATACTTTAACTTGTTTCTGAACAATTCACCAGAGACGTTCATTTCTTCACATCTGACAACGACAACCTTTTGACCGTCAAGAAGTTCCTTGGCGACAATGGAAGCCAATCTACCCAATAAGTGACCCTTACCTGAATGAAAATAAAATAATTTGTTAGTATATATACACATATGAAAATTTTTTGAGAGCTTTAATAATGATTTTATATTTCAAGTTGATATTTGCAAAACCTATCTTCCTTTGTGATACTTCATACTGATGTTCTTTTATGGTGTTCTTTTCTTGATTTCCACTTCATTACACTTCATTTAAAAAACTTGATTTCATTCATTTCTTTGATTCTCTTTTTCCTTCTATTCTATTTCTTGATTGCTATTCATATTTTAATCATTTAACTCTCTACTATTCACCCACATACCGTCAATAACAAAAACCTTTTGGAATTCAGACATCCTGTATTTTAAGAGTTGTTAACTAAAGCTTATTCCTACTAAGGTTGAAAGTGCCATTTTTGAAAAATTATCTCTTACCCAACTTTGCGCGTCCGCCCCTACTCACCGAGGACTCCCACAAGAAAATTTTCATGAGGATTTCCCAAAACGGCGCGCGCCCACCCTGCGGTGCGAGGGGTGAGCTTAAAACGCAGTCACAAAAAAAGGAAACAAAAATATTCAAAGACAGAAAAGTCACGTGAACAGAAGCTCAGCATACACAATATTGAATTAATTATAAAATACGTTTTATTACAAATTCCCCAGATTCAGCCACCTGGAGATCAATGTCTAAACAATTGTGCACTAGTTTTGTGACATAGTTGATAGTGTACATGGGTCTGTGGCTCCTTTGCGAAAGCTGAAACAGTAAATTTGAGAAGTGATTGTTAGTAAGCTATTTGAATGTAAAGATAATGACAGTTATACGTACAAGACATGTTACGTTGAATGATTGCGCCAGTCTCCTTAGTTTTCTCATTATACTGGTAATTATTTCCCCGGCTATAAGAAACGTTAGTAATTTTCACAGTGATAGAAATATTGTTGAAGTTTTACATACCAGTGGCATAGTCGTTGAATGCTGCAACATTGAACGCTGAATCAAGATCGTCAATGATTACTATCTGGCTTGGAGCGCCGCCTTTCTTCAGCTCCGCAAGCTTTTTGTCAAGCATATCGCTGAAATCGTGTAGTTCGATGCATTCGTTAATTTTAACTAGCGCTTGAGACCCCGGACCAAAGTCCGGATACCTACCAAGTACATGTTTCATCCTCGCTACATCGTATTCGTAATAGCACAAATGCGTCACATCTGTGCCCTGCTTACAAACGCTGTCTAAATAATAATTCATAACAAACTGCAAAACGTTAGTATTTGACTCTCAAAAGACAGCCTCTTGGCCTCTAATTTACATACGTTAGAACCCACTGGGCCTGTCACCTGCACAACCGCCGAATTTATCAACGTTTCATCTATCTCCATCCCATTAGCCTGGTTCTGTCACCAATACCTTTTCTTTCTCCATACTTTGGCCAGATTTTTAACTCCGACGCTTCTTTTTTTTTCCTTGTTATCAACTGTGCTCATGATCGATGATACGCTAGATCATAGTGGTACTTAGCAATTGTTACTGTATCAATTTGATGCTACCACAGACTCACCACTACCTATGTTTATCCATAGGTCACTTGAACATTCCCATATAAAGCACCGTGCAGAAATGGAGAGCCCCGAATGAAATTTCATCCCACTCTCAACACCCGAAGCGGGATCTCCATTGAAGTTTAATCACGCTTTTAAATGGAGTTTGAAGCTGAAAGATTAGGGGCTTTTCAGATGTTAGGCAACATTAGATAAAAAGCCCTTAACTGAATTGCTCTGTCACAATTTGGAACCCTCTATCTCCATTTTTTTGCTTGGTTTTATGGCTATTCGTAAATTCTTGGTGATGATAAAGCCCAAGCTATCCAATCATCATGAGCCTATTGCCAATTTGATCCATTTCTCCGCAAGTAGAAGACGAACACAAGTTCAACGTGGGTATAAATACCAACACAGTGTTCCGTTTCTTGCTCAAAGGACTGTCAGAGCACTCATTGATCAGTATGTTCAGACATTCAGTTAAAACAGGGTTCAGAAACCTGAATCTGTTGCAAAGATCGGTAGTTGTCACCGGGTTGTCACTATCAAGCTTTCTGGCACTAAATAGTACCATTAACAACGAAGGAGAGGTCCAAAAACCTCAAAAGGTCCAGCTGGACGATTTTGTGAAGCACGATTCAAAGGACAGTTGTTGGATCGCCGTCGATGGCAAAGTCTACGATTTTACAGACTTTATACCAAACCATCCAGGTGGTGAAAAGCCCCTGATTCAGCATGCGGGTCATGACGGCTCTAGCTTGTACCACAAGCTTCACCCAAAGGGTACCATTGAAAATAACTTGCCAAAGGATAAATTTATTGGAGTGCTAGACGGTGATGCACCGCAAGTGCAGACGGAGTTTGACCCCTACGAAGAAAAGCGTGTGGAGTTTGTCGACAACTTGCCGCCCTTGAGCTCAATGCAAAACACCTATGACTTTGAAAAGGTTGCCAAGTTGATCTTGCCAAGAGACGCCTGGGCTTACTACTCTTGTGGCTCAGATGATGAGATTTCAATGAGAGAAAACCATTATGCTTATCAAAGAGTTTACTTCAGACCAAGAGTCGCTGTTGACGTAAAGCACGTCGATACAAGCTACGAATTGCTAGGCTCCGAAACCAGCGTCCCATTTTACGTAACTGCAACTGCCCTTGCTAAATTGGGCCACCCTGATGGTGAATGTTCGATTGCCAGAGGTGCTGGAAAAGAAAACGTTTGCCAAATGATCTCCACCTTGTCTTCTTGTTCCCTTGATGAAATTGCACAGGCCAGAATTCCCGGTGAATCTCAATGGTTTCAGCTATATATAAATGAAGATCGTAAGGCTACCAAAGAATTAGTCAAAAAAGCTGAAGACCTTGGTATGAAAGCTATCTTTATAACTGTGGACGCTCCGTCTTTAGGCAACAGAGAAAAGGATAAAAGGCTGAAATTTACCAACGACACAAATGTCGATTTAGGTGATGCTGATAGATCAAGTGGTGCTTCAAAAGCACTTTCTTCATTCATCGATGCAGGTGTCTCATGGAAGGATATTAAAGAAGTAATGTCTTGGACTAAGCTACCTGTTTTAGTTAAGGGCGTCCAAACTCCGGAAGATATCATTCAAGCAATCGATATTGGCTGTCAAGGTGTCGTTATCTCTAATCACGGTGGTAGACAACTAGATACTGCTCCTCCTCCAATTGAGGTTCTTGCTGAAACTATGCCAATTTTGAAAAAGCTTAACAAAGCTGATCCAAATTTCCAAATATTTATTGATGGTGGTGTCAAGAGGGGCACTGATATCCTCAAGGCAATTGCAATTGGTGACCAAAAAGTCAAAATTGGTGTTGGTATTGGTAGACCGTTTTTATACGCAAACTCAGGTTATGGTGAGGCAGGTGTTAGAAAAACGATTCAAATTCTTAAAGATGAACTAGAGATGTCGATGAGATTACTTGGTGTCACTAAACTCAACCAATTAACTGCAAAGCATGTTGATACTAGACGTTTGATCGGTAGAGAGGCACACAACTATCTTTACGACAATATTTATTCGCCTATAGATGTTGTGAAATTTAATAACGAAGATGATGATTAGCTTAATATATTCCATTACATATTTGTTATATACTATTACTTTTGTTCTAAAATATTCAAAACTAATTCTTTTTTCAACCATTGTAAACGAACACTCTTGGTTTCCTGCACTAATTTGTCGTTTAATATATCATTCAATTTGTTCAAATTTTCATTGTAGTTTTCCAATATATCTATATTCGACTTAAGTTGATCAATTGATAACTGGTTAATATTCAAATTTGAGATTGATGTTTCTCCATTGATTTCTTTTAACACCTGATGATGATCATCCAACGACTTTTTGGCCTGATTCAATATTAAACTTGTCATCTCTGGATTCAGATTTAGGTCCTTAACCTGGAATATATGGTCAATTGAGTTGTCAATCAACTGGTTTTCGTAATTAAGCATTTTCATCTTATGATATGCGTTGATCAAAATATCGTAGCGTTGATAGTTTTCGTTGTTCTTCAATTGAGTTTGAAAATTATTGAATACGGATTCTGAATTCAAGTCCTTGTTGATGTTGTTCTGAAACTTATTTATAATTGTTTCATCACCCAAATTCAAGTTACTATTAACCGTTTCATATGATTCTACTAGCGTATTCGACTCAATCAGATGCACCGTTTTCATATGCTTTAAAAGTGCATCTGACCTGGTAAACGATTTCAGACACTCTGGTACCAAACAATAAAATGGCTTTTCGCCTGTGTGTGTTCTTATGTGCGAGAGAAGTGCAAACTTTGAGTGCTGTGACATACCATTTCTTGAACAACCATTCCAAAGACAAACAAAATCTGCCGGTGTGTCCATGGCATTCAAATGTTCGTTAGTTATATGCTCCACCAACCCATCTAGTCCGTCAAGCGTTGCCTGTGACTCGCAGCCATCCCATTTGCATTGTCCCAACCCACCATTGGATGATGCCTCCTTTGTTTGGTTGGTCCAATTATCACGTTTCATATTTTGAAACTCTTCCTCTAACAGTAATTCCATTTTGCTTTCGCTATTAATATTACTACTATTGACACCATCATCGTCACTATATATCGTCTGATAATTCATGTTTCTTCCACTTTAATTGTCTTTTTATTTTTTGACTCTTCTTCATACCATTTCATCACAAGTTCGAAAATTTTCAGAGAAGGTGAAGAAAAATTTAACTTCTTTTCAAATGGACGACATCACATTTCTTTTCCGTTCATATTAACAAGAGATCTTCAGTCAACGAACGACCTAGAAAGAATGTCTGATTTACAGCTTCATATTTTGAAGACCTTGGACTCCAAGGGCACCATTTCGGATTCCTCAGCGGCATTTCCAGATGTCGATTCCAAAGATCTGCAAGCAGCTTTGAACTCACTTACCGCTAGATCCATGGTCACTTATAAGTCCAAGGAGTCTGAAGTTTGGTCTCTTACTCCAGAAGCTAAGGAAATTTCCAGTTTGGGGTCTCATGAGTATAGACTATTGCAGTCGGTTTTAGAATCACTTGAAGGTTTAAAGATCAGCGAAGTTGATTCTATCATGGGTGCCAATGGTAAGGTCGCACAAGGTCGTGCTTTCAAAAACAAGTGGATTGCTAAGGACGGTGATGTTCTTGTTGCCAAGGTTTCTAAGGATGACTCCGTTGTTGACACCACTGCTGAACAACTTAAGCAAATTGAAGCCACTGGTACATTAGACAATAAGAAGGACCTTAATGAATTAAAAAAGAGAAAGTTAATCAATTTGACAAAGGTCTTTACCTTTAACATTAGCAAGGGTCCTGAATTTTCCACTGAAATCAAGCAACTGGAAACCGATATCACTAGCGAAATGATTCAAACAGGTTCATGGAAGAAAGCACAATTCAAACCATACAATTTTAACTCTGAAGGTATGTTACCACCAAGTGGTGCTTTGCACCCGCTAAGTAAAGTCAGAGAAGAATTCAGACAAATCTTCTTCTCATTGGGTTTCAGTGAAATGCCTGCAAATCAATATGTCGAATCTGGATTCTGGAATTTCGATGCTCTTTACGTCCCACAACAACACCCTGCAAGAGATTTACAAGATACCTTTTACTTGAAAGATCCTGCGGCAGCTTTGCCACCATCCGATAAAGAATACCTGAAGGACATCAAAGCAGTTCATCAAGATGGTGCATTTGGTTCTATTGGTTACAGATATCCATGGCATCTCGAAGAATCTCTTCGTACAGTTCTGAGAACCCACACAACATCCATCTCTGCTAAAATGTTAAAAAAGCTAGCAGAAGATCCAAAACCAACAAGATTATTCTCAATTGATAGAGTTTTTAGAAACGAAGCTGTTGATGCTACGCATTTAGCAGAATTCCATCAAGTTGAAGGTGTTTTTGCTGATTACAATATAACCTTGGGTGACTTGATTGGTTTCATGCAACAATTTTTTGAAAAGATGGGTGTTACTGATTTGAGATTCAAGCCAACTTACAATCCATATACCGAGCCATCAATGGAAATTTTTTCTTGGCACGAAGGTCTTGGTAAATGGGTTGAAATCGGTAACTCAGGTATGTTCAGACCTGAAATGTTGGAGCCAATGGGTTTACCAAAGAACATGAGAGTTCTTGGTTGGGGTCTTTCATTAGAAAGACCAACCATGATTAAATATGGTGTTAGTAACATTAGAGAATTACTTGGTCATAAAGTTGATCTTGATTTCATCGAATCTAATCCTGCCGCAAGATTAGATGAAGAAGTCTTTTAATTTAATATAACGGATACTTGACGAAAAAGTTTTCAATTTTTAAACGTTACTTAGATTCTCCTTTTTACTCAAGCTTGCTTAATCGAATTGAATTGAGATATAGATAGATAAAATAACAGAAAATGAAATATACAAATATATGTAAGTTTAGGTCTTTCGTTTAACCCTCTGCTGTTTTTCTAACTGTAATAGAGCTAAAATACAAATATCATTGATGCCATTAAAATCATCTTTATCGTTATCGTTACATTTTGCAATGCCATTTTTTGAATTGTGTTCAAATCCTTTTAGGAACCCATTCAAACACTGATTTTCCTTCTTCAGCCAATGCTTCTTTAACTCCATTCTTGACTGAAATTTTGTACCACATCCCCATCTGATCCCTGATTGTTTACCGTGACATTTCATGACACATTTATTCAAATGGCCCTTCTCGTGCCGCTTTCTATCTGAGTTTCTAGCAAATCCTCTGCCACACAATGAGCACTTGTGTGGTCTTATCGTTAGATGAACTCTAATGTGCGAGTCATGGTTAGACTTTCTGTCAAACGCCTTTTTGCACTGCGAGCATGTAAATTTGGTTTCTGTTGCTGACAAGGAACCTTTTCTTCTTTTCCTTTTACTCGTCTTTCTTCTAGACTTTACAGCAACAGACGATACATTCCTTGTTGACCCCCTGGAAGCCCGACATTTTGGCCTTTTCCTTGTTTCTAATGTGTACTCAGGGTCTTTTGTATAGTCATCGTCGTCCTCTTCTTCTTCATAACTATAATCAGCATCATTTTCATAGTTATCACTCATGTCATCGTCAACCCTCAACAGCTCATTCATGAACTTCTTCTCTTCTTTTATGTTTTCTTTCTCTACAATGTTGTTCTCTGCCACTAAAACTGCACCCTTTAGCTTAAAACATTTATCGGTTGCATCTTCACCAACCAACGTCGTGTCATTTGTCGTCTCACACTCTTCTTCATCGTTGCTGTGTTGATTGACACGCTGAGCGCTTTCTTTGACATAATTATCGTCCTGATCTTGAAATAGCACACTGGGGTTGACGCCACTTGTCTCCGGAGGGGTCTGATAAAACTCTTCGTTATACAAGTAGTATTCTGGCACTTTGAACGTGATCATGCGCTCACTAGTGACACTATCATTGTCGCTCCTGTCGTCTTCGTCAAACGAGCATTCATGGTACTGCTCATTCATCAACTTATACGGATAAAACATGTCTTCCTCCTCTTCGTTTGTTTTGACAAAACATAGCTCGTCACTGTACGAGTAGTCGTGATTGACAATCTCAATCAACTCATCGTATCTTGACATTACTTGTTGATTATAAAAAATGAGCAATTGCAGTAATTTGGTTATCAAGTGTATCAAGGGAAAACTTGTTCTCTTGCCCTTTAAACGTAGAGCAGTATTATAAAAAGCGAATATACAATAAAGTAAGAAAAGAATACAAAAGTAGATCCCCGTGACGTTAACCTAACTGCTAAAGAAAATGTGTCTAAGGTTTCAATTTGTGTGGAGATTTTCCTCCATATTTAAATACTCGCTATATTTGACAATCTTATGAAAAAATTAACATGGTTGCTTTTCCATGGCATAGATTGAGAAAGAAGGCAGCCAGAAGAACTAAACTTATCCCTTTTGGTACCTCTTCCCCCTTTGCTAGCGGATACTACAGCTATAGTGAGCGAATTCCATCTAATAGATAAAACAAAAGAGGAATTAAAAAGGAAAAAAAAAAGGTAGTTTAAACAAACATTTAAAATATAAATAAAACTTAAACTGTCTCCTCCTACATCTGTCTAAGAACGCTTTTCCTTTGTAAGTAATAACACAACAATTTACACCATTAGAAACACTTGTGGTGAACAATAGATGGTCCAGATTCGTCGTATTCTTGCTTGGAAATCCACATTTGTTGGAAAGTAGACAAAGAAGCCAAAATGGAACCACCAATCCAGACAGAGTACTTTCTTTCTGGAGGGGCAATGATCTTGACCTTCATAGAAGATGGAGCCAAAGCGGTAATTTCCTTTTGCATTCTTTCAGCAATACCTGGGAACATGGTGGTACCACCGGACATGACAATGTTACCGTATAATTCCTTTCTGACATCAACATCACACTTCATGATGGAGTTGTAAGTAGTTTGATCAATACCAGCAGCTTCCAAACCAAGAACAGAAGGATGGAACAAAGCTTCTGGGGCTCTAAATCTTTCGTTACCAATGGTGATAACTTGACCATCTGGTAATTCGTAAGACTTTTCAATGGCAGAAGATTGAGAAGCGGTTTGTAATTCTTGATCGTAGTCAAGAGCAACATAACAAAGCTTTTCCTTGATATCTCTGACGATTTCTCTTTCAGCAGTGGTGGAGAAAGTGTAACCTCTTTCAGAAAGGATCTTCATGAGGTAGTCAGTCAAATCTCTACCGGCTAAATCGATTCTCAAGATAGCGTGAGGTAAGGAGAAACCAGCGTAAATTGGAACAACGTGAGTAACACCATCACCAGAATCCAAAACGATACCAGTAGTTCTACCAGAGGAGTACAAAGACAAAACTGCTTGAATAGAAACGTAGAAAGCTGGAACATTGAAAGTTTCAAACATGATTTGAGTCATCTTTTCTCTGTTAGACTTTGGATTCATTGGAGCTTCGGTTAAAAGAACAGGGTGTTCTTCTGGGGCAACTCTCAATTCATTGTAGAAGGTGTGATGCCAGATCTTTTCCATGTCGTCCCAGTTGGTAACGATACCGTGTTCGATTGGGTATCTTAAGGTCAAGATACCTCTCTTTGATTGTGCTTCGTCACCAACGTAAGAGTCCTTTTGGCCCATACCGACCATGATACCTTGGTGCTTTGGTCTACCGACAATAGATGGGAAGACGGCTCTTGGGGCGTCATCACCAGCAAAACCGGCCTTACACATACCGGAACCATTGTCAATGACTAAAGCTGCAATTTCGTCTAAAAGATAGGATTGTTAGTAGTTGTACTTAGATTGATCTGAAAGTTCAGTCATTTACTTTATGAGATAAGAGAATGATATCAAGGCTAAATGTCAAGGCTTAGGTATTCATCAATGGCTCTATTTTGCTGATTTTAGGCTTATTTTTTAAGCCTAAAAAAAAAAAAATAATGGTCAAAAAATGGACAATTGATCAAAACAAGTAAAGAATTCATTTATTAAAAGCACCAATTGGCACTCTGATAATCATTCAACAAACCGCTACCATCATATTTCCTTATCATTTGCCATGTAAGACCTTATTTGCGTCTTTTATGCACTTTAACTCGCCAATTCGTTCCTAAGCCGCCGATTTCATCCTGGCAACGGCACTTTGTCTTAAACCATCTCCACACGCCCTAAATTGTCCATTGAACCACCATGTCGTACTGCCATCGCTGTTCTCCCATTCACGCTCCTCATTGACTCTTCTCCGTCTTCTCTAACATACCGTTTTCCATTTTTGTTAAATCCTCTATAAGAAAAGATGCCAATACTCACGAGGGTAGGTGGCGTTGGCGCACAAGTGTCCAATTTTTGGCCAAATACTAGCAAAAGGGGGGAGGGGGGCGAAAATAAAAAAAAGGCGCGAATTATCACCTAAAACGGCGCTCATAACACTATCAAAGCTTGAAGTCGTATATAGAGATATAGCTGTATAAAGATTCATCTACGGCGGTTGGCTTGACCTTGCTGCTGTGCTTGTTGTCTCTTTTCCAGTTTTTGCTGTCTTTTACTTTTGGCAGGAACGCCAGAGGTTGTAGATTCGTCGTCCACAGGGTTTGCCGATCTTCTGCTAAGACTTGGTATGAACCTGGACCAGAGCCACTTGGTCTTGTAGAGACCAAAGCCAGGGATCAGTAGCAGCAGGTACCACACTTTGACAGATCCAAAGAGAACCATGAGAATGTCGATCAGTAGCGTCAAGTAAATAACATCAAACATATACTCGGTGAGACCCTCCTGCTGTAGATCGTCGCCGGGACGCACCAACACCTTGTAGCCGTCAGCGTTAATTGTGTACTGAGGGCGGCCAATCTTTTCAATGGTGTACTGTAGGAAAATGGAAGGCACAGAAAGTGGAATGTAGTACCAGAGACCATTTGAGGGTCTTCTAAGAACTAATAGTGACAGGACAGTCAAAACGTTGACAACAGCAGAGATCTTGTGGATTGAGGCCAACGTCTCGCTGTTCCTCTGTGCAAGTTTTTTGTCACTGGCACCTGCCATAGTGGTTTGTTTATAGTTTTAGATATAATAGAGACTATATTGAAGGCAGGTGAAAAATTTAGCTGCATTGAACTTTACGATAGGTAAATTGTAGAGTAGTTGCAGTGGAAGTATAATGCGGAGGGTAAAAGGACAGTGTAGAATGTATTGAAGAAGGTAGTTTTGTATTCACATAGCAAGCTGTTTACAGAGTGCCATATTCTGTGCAAGTTATGGTCACAGTAAAACGTTAAAATTCAGAAATGTGAAATTAATAATGAAAGGGCACCACCAGCGCAATACATAATAGTTCAGTATACAAAAAGTATCATCTCGGTGAATAATATTATAGAAGCATTGACCAGAGCAGCTTAATTTTCATGAATTTAACAATTGTATAAATATGTATCATGAGCATATCTGTTTTGGAAAGTGGTTCATGAACTCACAACAAGATCAATTAAGCATCTATGGAAACACTTTGCCTGCATTTTTTACAATCCTCTCTGCAGTTGGAATATTATATGGCTTAGTATTTGAATCAAAATCGTGACTGGTACTTTACCCATATTAAGACTTAGTAATTATGATAACAGTGTTGATATTAAAAGCTTGGTTCACCAGCACATAGAGTGGATGAGTTTACACTTAGAGGACAGTTCCTTTAATTTTGAATGAAAATTGTTTCTGTATTGTAAACCAAATTTAACACTCAATAAGATTAATAACCTAGTACAAGTAATACTATAAAAAGAAAACGACATTAACATATCGCAAATCGTCGGAACCATAACACATGATATTTTTGCTTCGAAGTAAACACTTGACTTATCTTTGAATAAAAGAAACAGCTATTCTCTATTTTGATTAAACAACAATTTACAAAAAATTTGGAACCAATATCTTACTCGGTAATAATCAAACATTACTTTAAGTGGCCTCTATTTGCATCATTTGCGCCATAAGTTTTTCATCAAATGGATTCCCACTAACTAAATGGTTTCATCAGCGGATGTAAGTTTATCAAAAATAATAAAAACTCAATTAATAGTATTAAACAATAGTATAAACCACGTAGCGGTATATGAACAATTAGTATATATAGTCGCAATAATATTGTGAAACGCACATGCAATATCAATAAAATCTAAAAGTAGAGGCAGTTATTATTATTAGTATTTTCAAGGGAATGGAGAAAGATATAACAATAACGATAACAATACGATACAATCAGCTTGAAGGAAGAGGAAAAAAAAGGTGGGGAAGGAAATCACATTTAATTTATTAACAACAGCCATTTTGTTGAGAGGTGACAGAAGTACCTGACAAATTAACGTTTGGTTTGTTGGCAGCATTACCTGCTGCAGGCTGCGTACTTGCCATTTGATCCTTGATTTGCTTGGACATGAGAATGAACGCCTGCTCAACATTGGAGTTGTCTGCCGCAGAGGTTTCTATGAACTGGATGCCCCTCTGGTCAGCAAACTCCTTTGCCTGTGCGTACTCAACAACCTTCTTATCGGTGAGGTCTGACTTGTTACCGACAAGAAGCTTCATCACACTGCTGGTAGCGTATCTGTCGATCTCCTGGAGCCACTGCTCCACGTTGTTGAATGATTCCTGTTCGGTGACATCGTAAACAACAATAATACCGTGTGCACCTCTGTAGTAGCTGGAAGTGATCGTTCTGAATCTCTCCTGGCCCGCAGTGTCCCAGATTTGAAGCTTGATCACCTTGCCATCAAGCTCAATTGTTCTGATTTTGAAGTCAACTCCAATGGTGGAAATGTAGTCTTGTGTGTAAGTGTTTTCTGCAAATCTCAAGAGAAGACACGACTTACCCACACCTGAATCTCCAATCAAAAGAAGCTTGAAAAGATAGTCATATTCGTTATTCATCGCTATCAAACGTTATATTAACCTTGGTTAATTTCTTTATGTACACCTTTATTTAGGAAAGAAATTGTATGGATGCTTCTCGCCACCTTACAAGAGGGAAGGAAAATTTGAGATACCTGCGTGGCGCATGCTTTAACATTTTTACCAATTTGTTAATTCATGCGCCACGTTTTTGCTACCATTCGGTATACCGATATGTTGCGTTTGAAATAGCTGGTTACATACACAAATTTAGCAGTACGCTGCTAGCCATCTTAAAGGGCCGATGGATTAAACTTTCCCATAGAACGAATACCCCGAAGTTACAATAAGCTTGCAACTACCAGCTCGTTTTGCTCAAAATGGTAATCCAGCCATTTGCGCATTGCCTTATTAGGAAGGTGTACCTCAGCCATTTGCTCAGGACGTCTAGTATGTCTTGGAACATATATAAGCGGAACCAAGTCTTTGTTCTTTACACTACAATGACACTTTGTAAGGTAAAGCCCTTTGAGTGTTCACCAAGCTTTCTAATTCTTTCATTTGCATTTTCATCCATACAACCAGGACTGTGTCTCTAGGTTCCGACATCTTAGCATTTAATACTATATCCCCCATTGCATTTGTCATAGCACTTAAACTCATTGAAAATCCGGCTTACTTTTGAGCAGACCGCATATTCATTTGATTTACCATACCATAATTAAGAAGCCAACTATTCTATTCTCCTTTTAATAAAACGACCCCGTTCTATAAATGAATGATCACCATCCTAAGAAGGTGTACCAATTCCAAAATAACGATTGCGACAATGATGCCAATGAAACTGTTTCAAAGACATTTCACTCAATTTTAGGTAAGTGTAGAAAGTCGTCCGCTGAACTAAATAGACCCTTGAAAAGGTCAAGCTCAATCAACTTCAGAACATTTTCTCCGTCATCTCTAATGGGAAGATCTGAGTCAACGAGAAGTCTCTCAAATTCAACGCAAACCCAAATAAAATCTAGAACGAGCTCGTTAAGAAGAATCAAAACAAAATTCAACAGATCCTTTTCAAGTCAAAGCATTACACCCACCAACTTGAAAAATGAATTAATAAATATGAAAGAGTTTCAGATTGAATTAAAGCCTCCAACAGACGCTCAGCCTCTGAACAATAGCTATTATTCCAGTGAGTCTGATGAAGACGGCTTTGACACTACAATTGAGGAAGATCTTACTAATAATACTTCTTATAATTCGGATTCTACAAATACAACTCCTGAACTACAGCATCTTCCCAAATTTCATTTTTATTGTAATGACAATACCAAGCATAATAAAAGCGATTTGCTAAACGATTTGGCTTATGTGTATAATACTTCAAGTGAGTCTCTAGTGCTTTTAGATTCTTCAACAATTCACTCAAGTTCTAACATTTCCAGCAAAGTTCAACACAAAATCTTTGAAATTCCTGAAATTTTAGAAACTATCCTGAGATTCGTTAATGAAAATGTTGAGTCAAGTATACCACAAGAATCTAAAATGTTCAAAAGATCTCCATCTTCTTTGAATCACTCTATTATTCAATATGGCAATGAGAAAGGTATTGAGGTTTGGCAAACATTTCAAAATGAACAACAAAAGCAAAAGGAACAACCCTCAGCGTTTTTGCAAGCTAATAAACGCAATTTGTATAATTGCTTACTAGTTGCAAAACTTTGGAATTATACTGCAATGCAAATTATCAATGAACACCTTTATTTCACTAATTCAGATCAAATAGAAAATTTCACTTCTACAATTTTGAACCTTTCAACAAGTAAAATAATTGGGGGTTTAGAAGGCATTAATCCAAAGTCACTCGTGCTGCACAAAGTTAAAACACATCAATCAATAGTCGATATTTTGTCAAGTCAAATTTCTGGTATCAATTTGAAATGGTTAGAATATTATATTTGCCCCAATTTAACTCCAAACTTGTCAATAATAACAAAGTCTCTTCAAAAGTTAGTTTTACCAGGCTGTAAGTTACTTTGCGATGATGATTTGAAAGCAATCATTAAAAAAACACCAAATTTGAAACATTTAGATTTGAGAGCATGTGAGTTAATTACAGATGCTTCTATCTGGTTTATTGGCCAATATTGCACAAATTTGGAGCTTTTGAATTGCGGTAGACATATCAATGGTGAGCTTATTACAGATGCTGGCTTGAGCAACGTCATCAAAAATTGTTCTAATTTGAAAACTGTTGGTTTAGCTGGTTGTGGTATTAGTGACTGGACTATTTGGGAGCTGGGCCTTAAAAATGGAAAAAATTTACAACGATTAAGTGTTAACTATTGCTGGAAGTTAACTGATTTGGGACTTTGCAAAGCGATAAAAACTGGTATTTTTGAGCGATTAGCAGTGTTAGAAATCAAACACCTTAAAATTGAGGACCCAAAGGATTTAGTTTTATGGAAAAGATATGTCGAATCTACTGGTCAAAAAGTCATTCTAGAAGCTTGTGAAAGATTAGATGGGTTAATGAGCACCATCAACAATGAAATCGACCTTTTCAATTCCTCAAATAACATTTCCAATTGGCTGGAAGCAGGTGAAAACTAGAATCCCAGATTTTAGCCATCCATCCATTCATGTGTGTATATATCTACAATATACATAGATATACATATGTATAATTAAACATCATAAATGCATTTTGAAATAACACAATTTTGTATCTTTTCTATATTCAAGATTTAAAAAATAGTTAATGATTAATTCATACGAAAAATATCTAACATTAGGTATGTATAACTCGATTATGCTTCACAGTAAGCTCTGTAAATAGTGAATGGAATATCTTTGTTTTCACTTATCAATTCAACCTCAGCACCTGGTGCAATGAAGTAAATACCACCTGCAAAACCATCAATTGTAGTGGAAGCATCTCCCTTAATTCTAAGCTTACCAGAACCTTGACTGACAATAGCAACACTTGGACCATCAATACCTTTAATTTCAGCAATACCTTCAACATTATCGAATGAGACTTGCAGAACCGAAAATTCATCAATCGGTGGATCGTAAAGATCGAATTGTGCGACACCTGATCCTCTTGGGAATGGAGCTGGAGTTAGCTTTTGTTTTTCAACGTCGTTTGTGGAATAAGTCAAACTGTTCACAAGGTTTTGGACATCAATGAACTTTGGAGTGAAACCTGCTCTAATGACATTATCAGATGCAGCCATACATTCCATGATATCACCAGAAATGTAAGCATGAGGTTCAAGAGCTTGCAAAAACATTGCTTCACCGGTTTTTAGGTTACAATGGTTAAGCATCAAACAACCACAGAATAAACCAATGTCCAAAGGAAATTGTTCGTTCAAACGGAGAATTAGATCAGCTAATGTGCTACCAAAGATTTCAGATTGGGTTTTGGCAAGTTGAACTAATTGCGAGGCATATAGATCGACTTGATCCTTTGGAGCATTCATGACTTTTGAAAAAACTGCTTGCAAATTGTCCTTTGATGGATTTTCAATGAAGTTTTTGCTGGTTTCTTCACCGACAAGATCTTTGAATGGTTTGAATTTCAAGAGGTTTGATTTGATTTGTTCCAGAGGCTGGAACCCGCAAAAGGACTCAAAATCGGTTAGTGCAATAGCCATTTCAGGCTTGTGATTACCGTCTGGGTAGTTTGTAGGGTCGTCAAAATGTAATTTGGAACCAAGCTCCTTGTTTGGGTGGGCTTGAATAGATAAGACCTTGTTGATGGACAACACCTTGAAAAGAAATGGTAATTCGTCACTGGAGCCAAACTTCTTGATGATGGATTCACCAAGGTACTTCTTTGGGTCCGATTCAATAACCTTTCTCAATTCTTCTCTTGTGTCAGCTAACAATGTTGGGACCTTTGGGTGTGTGCCCATCCATAATTCAGCGTATGGTAGACTTTCATCAATCTTCACGTTTTCTGGATCATTGGCCTGTGCAAACTGCGCAACCGCAGAACTGGATCCCAGCTTACCCCACGCATAATTTTGAGGACCTCCAATAACTCTGAAAAGTTCACTAGACATTACTATAAACTTGGTATATTTTTATGTAGAAGAATAGAGTTAACAACATTTGACGTGGAATGCGATCTTAATGTTGTCAACCCATAGGCGCGTTCCAAAAAATCAACAGGTACCAATTTGAGTTGACCAGCGTGTCAGCTTATGTAAGCGGTGGAGAGTCTTTGATGGTGGAAAAAGGTCTGTTGGGTGTGGTTGACAAGCGCAGGGGCGAGCCGGTACGTGATAGAGGGTTCAACAGCCTATTTGTAGTCACGGCCAGCAAGTTCTGCTGTGCCATTGGCGCATACAAAGGACTTGGCTCACTCACTTGTCCATCGTCAAAGACTTCCCTGTATTTGGGCACTGTAGTTTGGATGTCCCTAAGACTAATGTTGGACGAGTTCCTTGTAATAGAAATAGGTGTCAAAGCCCGTGGCGATGGCATCACCGATGCTGATTCTGGCTGGAATAGTAAATCATATTGCGAATCTTGATACCTTGGTGGGATATTGCATCTCTCATGTAGCGTTGTTGATGGTCTGTCGTCCGGAGTTGTTGACACCAACGATGGCATGTATCTGTCTAATCCATCATCTACTCTGGTATCTTCCTGATCTGCAAATAAGAATGTATCTGGATCCATATTGTCGTCATATGGGTTGATGATTATCTCAGAACGCTTAGATGATGGCTCTAACGCGTCGTTGTCAAATAACAACTGGTATCCCTCTGCAAAGCAAACGTCACCCTCATAGTTAAAGTCAATATTCTTACCAGCAACATACTCATCCGAGCTGATATGGAATTGCAATGGCAACCTTGATTTGACCTGAGAAATGTGACCGTCGCCATTAACAAAGTTCAAATATAGGACCAACCTGTGTTTAATCGAAAGACAATTGTTAAACGTTTCAATGTCTTGTGAACATTGTTTCAAGTAGCTTGGCATCGGTATATTTGCAACCAATGCCCATCCATCTCTTGGCAACTGATTTGGGTCAATGTATGGTAACGACTTAAAATAGACGTCGTTGTCTTTAGTAAACTTTCTTTCACCAAACCCATTGCAGCTCTTGGTTTTCAATTTGAGTGTTTGAATAACCTGAACGGCTATCCTTGCTAATTTTAAATCTTTAAGTAAGGGTATGATCAATATATTGATTTTCAAATCAGACCCTATTGCAATGTTTTTTTTCGGTAACCTGATCTTATACTCCATCTTGCCCTTCCATGAGTTCTCTGCAAGATATTCTTGATCGTGTGTCAATTCTAGTAATGGAGGTGTTCTGATAATCCTTATATATTTGTTTGTGACAATTGAATGATCATTTACCATATCTATGACGCCCTGTAGTCTATAAGTGATCGATGCCGTACCAGGGCCCTCAACTGTTTCTGGTAAAATGGATGGTAGGTTAATTTCAAATGGTAAGCAGTAATTTCCAGGCGGCAATTCATAATGGATATTTCGGTGATCCTGTTCTGAGTTACCAGGAAAAGGAGTTGATCCCATTGGTATCAAGTGGCTAAATGCCAATGTGTGTACTTCATTGTTAGATGCTTTTGTTACATCTTCTATATCATGCTTTGGCAACTGCCCATTTTCAATCAATTTGTTGTACACAGCGCCCCTTATAATGGCTCCCTTACTGCTAGTTATTAAATTATCCCAGTGAACATCAATAATGCACTCGTCTGTTTCAAACGGACACATTCCCAAAGTCTTTCCATCGTTCGTCTGAAATGATTCCTTGAAATGAACCTTGAAAAGACCCTTAAAATTCAAAGAAATGGCATGCACTTTTATAGTAGATTTCAAGCTGAACACCACATGACCTCTCATAGGTATTGGTTCCCCATCTCTGTAGGATCCAACTGCATGCAAAGTATTTCTGGGTGCCCCCTGCACTCGAATGTCAAAGTATAGAGACTCTTTTGCCGTGAACATGCGAAGACTCAATAAAGAATCCTTCCACTTCAACTCCGCTTGTGCCAGTATCTTGACCACCCGATCTGCAAAAAAATTGCGCTCATGATGAAAAGTGCTGAAAATGTCAAAAATGGTGCTCGTAGACAGCCAGATGCAGGACAATAAGTATCATACTCATGTGCGTAGATTAAACCAAACAAGAGAGCACCCAACGCTGGAGCTGCTAAGAAAAGCCCCCAAGTTGAGCCGAGAATTTCAACACCCCATATCATTGCAGATAGTGTAGGGAACATTGTGAAGACAGCTCCGTATCCAATACCAACTAAAGTGGATATCAAATTTATGTTGGAGTAGTCAAAAGCAATCAGTGTAAATCCTATAGTGGAAAGACCTACACCAAAAATCACGATCAAATTAACGCTAGACTTGCATGTATTAAAACAGTCACTGATAACACCCATTGATAGACGTGTGAGAGTTGAAAATAGAGAAAAGAACCCAACTTGAAACGAAACGTCAGATTCCTTTCCTCCCAGAGCGGTGACAATTGTCCCCAGGTTGGAAATATACAGTTCCAAGGGACCTGCTAGCAAAAGCAGTGCAAATAAAACTAACTTCATCGACGGATCTTGGAGAAACTTTTTGAACTTGTCCTCATGCGCAGTCTCGCTCACCAATGGAGTGTCCAAAAGACTGTGTTGATCTTCTGCGTCCGTTCCATACGTACCGTGGGCCCTTTCTTCATCAAACAAAGTAGCAAAGACAATTTCCTTCTCCAAGCTCACAACAACGCTGCTAAACCAGTTTGTAAGCCCAACAAATGCATATAGTACTGCTAATCCTTTGAAAACTTTATCAATGCTTAGCTTGCCTGCATCGTCAGCAAAAAGAGGCCAGGTGAACGCCCAGGACAAGACTAGAGAACTCAATCCATAGAATGTCACAGGTAGCGAGATCCCAAGACCCTTTCTGTCTGGAAAGACCTTGGCACACGTCAACAGAGAGCAAAAATATGAGCTAGAGGTACCCAGACCAACCAATCCAAATGCCAGAGACATGAGCCAAAAATTTTGGTGTGTCCTATACACCCAAAGGGCTAGAATGTAACCTGGAGTCAGGCACAGACCAATTATTGCTAGCAAAACAGGACCATGAGCGTCTGCCAGATACCCAAGAAGCGGTAAGGTCAGATAAAGACCCATAAGCATGAAACCCGAAATTACGTTAATGTGAACCTGCGTATAATTCAAATGGTGAATGAAGTTCGAGGTGAAAAGAGAAAATGTGACAACAGACGCATCAAGCACACAGGTGAATAATGAAAATGAAAATGCAATGTATCTAATTTGATTTTGGGTGAAAACTCTTTGGATCAGTCTTCGAATCGGCAACGTAAGTAGGTGTTCTGCGCGAGATAGGGCTGGCATCGTTTATTATCTAAGTTAAGACTGATTGAGTGAGAAATTGACCTATATTGCCACGTTAGCAAAGGTTTCTTTTGGTTTATCTTCTTGAATTTGGTGACACTTCTTGAAACTAAAATTTTTTTTTCTTTTATGCATCTAAGTTGTTTTTAATTTAAAGACTTTGAGTTGGCATAGTCGGGTGACAGCTGCAGTATAGTTATGAGCACCTAAAACCGCTTTGTGGTATATGTTTAAGTTAGTTACTGACGTCTTCAGCTATCTTTTCAAAATAATTTGTTTTGCATTTCTATTGTCCTTACCAGATGCTCTTGTTGATCTGAACCCAATAACATTTATTATTCTTCACAATTGTAGCATTCAGCTTAAAGTTGAAAAACATCGGTTATTGAAGTAGTTTAAAGTATTCGAAGCGTGCAATGTTTAAATTGAGAGCTGGTAAAAATGATACTTTTTTTATGTTTTATCTTAGTAACATTGCTTTGTGGTCTTGCTATGTTCAAGCTTCCAAAATCGATATTTATTCAGTGCAAACCCAAATTACTGACAATTATCAAACTGGATATTCATATTTTAGTTAGCTGCATCTCTCCTCAACTGTCTATTGCTATACAAAAAAACTTTTTTATATATACAAAGCCAACGTGAAAGATGCAATGTTCAGTAAAACAATAATCAGCTACAACAGCATGCCATATATTCAACCCAAACCTATAATATTTATTGTTAGTAGTATCGTTTTATTGACCCCAACTTTTGTAAATAATAATATTAACACTGGAAAAACAATTACCAACTGTTCAATATTAAGCGTTGTGTGTTACTAATTTAGTATTTAGAGTTTTAATTCTTAACCACTTTTTATTGCAAGTAAAAATGGCTGTGTTGCCTTGGATATATTGCAACAAAATCACGTTTGAATAGTAAACTACTTCTTGACCATTAATCGAAGTTTCCATATATTGTCAAACAATAAATTTCAGCAATTTAGGAAAGAACCGGCAAATACAAACAAAATGGTACAAATGGCAAAGGGTTTAGACTTGTAGTGAAAGTGCTTAAAATAAAATGAAATGTCAGTAACAGGTTTATGGTAAAACTTTTCACAAAATTGCTTTCCAGCAACAAAAACTTGAAACAGACTGCCAAACGTGCAACTAAAATTAATACAGTTGGCACATGTAGCTTTAATGAATAACAAATAAACACACACTAATGATTTTAAAGAATTCTTGATGCAAGAAAGATGAGCCAAGATATATTGGCCCATATGAGAAATTTGCAAAACTTCAGCACATTTAAGCTACGAACCTCTTTCCAGTAAAAATGTCCATTAGAAGACTCCTCTCAACATCTAGGGTCATTTCCCAAGAGGTCACTCATTTTGGCTACAAGACTGTTCCAAAGGGCCAAAAGGAAAAGCTAGTTCATGATGTGTTTTCCTCTGTTGCGTCTAAATACGATGTTATGAACGACGTTATGTCAATGGGTGTCCACAGATTGTGGAAGAGACATCTTATCAACAAATTAGACTGCGGTATGAGACCTAACTCCGGAGAGCCATTGGCCTTTTTGGACGTCGCTGGTGGTACTGGTGACATTGCCTTTGGTCTTCTTGACCACGCAAGATTACAATACGGAGATGTTAAATCCACCATGACCGTTGCTGATATTAACCCAGACATGCTCAAGGAAGGTGAAAAGAGATGCCTTTCGACCCCGTACGCACACTCTGATAGAATTGAGTTCTTAGAACAAAACGGTGAAACTATGGACAAAATCCCTGATAACTCTAAGGATGTCTACACGATTGCCTTTGGTATTAGAAATTTCACCAACGTTCAAGCCGGATTGAACACCGCTTACAGAGTTTTGAAGCCAGGAGGAATCTTTGCGTGCTTGGAATTCTCCCAAGTCACCGAACCATCGTTGGACTATCTTTACCAAATGTATTCCTTCAACTTGTTACCTACAATGGGTCAATTGGTTGCCAACGACAGAGATTCATACCAATATCTAGTTGAATCTATCAGAAAATTTCCAAATCAAGAGACCTTTGCTAATATGATTCGTGAAGCTGGTTTTTATGTTCCAGGAAAGGGTTACGAAAATTTGACCTTTGGTGTTGCTGCTATTCACATTGGTGTCAAACTATAGTGTGAGATCTTCTCTGAATAGATTTCCTTTGTAAATAGAATCTTCTTTGACTTTGTTATCTCAACCAAATATACTTTAATAATAAAAAATGCATTAAATACTCCAATGTTGTCAATTTCTGGGTAGACAACGCACCTCACAATTGAAGTGAAAACATAACTTTACATCAATAATGCAGCAGCTTGATAATCACAAAAGAGCGTTAATTTGTTCCTTTCTTACTTCTCTATAAAAGGGCTTCATCGCGATGTTAAAACTTTATTCCCTGAAAGTCCTTTTCTTCTTTATCCTTATGCTAGGGCATTACGTGTATCAGTGAGGATTCGTCCGAGATCATGTTTTTGCTAGTTGAAAACTTCAACACGACCTCTCTGGTAGGAAACCTTACGGGTTTCTTATTGGGAATTTTTGGAATCCTTTTTATATCAATCTTCCTTTCTCTAGTGAAGTTCATTGAACTCACTGTAAGGATAAAGCCAACTGCCTTCAATAAAATTTTAATAATATCCCTGTAGCTAGTATAGACAGTTTTATAAAGTATCGTTTTCCTCCCGATATCTTCCTCTTTTGTGTTGCACATTCATGATTTATTTACTATGTAAATACTTTTTCACCTTTAACAAATTTTCACTTTCTGTTCTTCAATTCACAATGTTCAAGAAATTCACAAAGGCCGAAGTCCATTCTCGTTCCAATGTCAAGGCATCTGTTGTAAAGACAGTTAAGGCCAAGATTGTTCAAAAGTACCCGCTTCTAGCAGAACACATAGACGACTTATTACCTAAAAAGGCGGCTATCACCTTGGTCAAGTGTGAAAATAAAATTCAATTGTATACTATTAACAACGAGGTGTTGTTTTGGCAATACTTTGATGAGTTGATCCCTTCACTTCACATTGTTCACCGTTTCCCAGAAGTTTTCCCAAAAGTTCAGGTAGACAGAGGTGCTATTAAATACGTTTTATCTGGTGCCAATATAATGTGTCCTGGTCTAACATCAAAAGGTGCCCAGTTACCAGATGAAGACTGGCCTGTTGGAAAGACCGTTTTTATTTATGCTGAAGGTAAGGAACATGCACTTGCCTCAGGTAAACTAGAAATGTCGATAAATGATATCAAAGAACAAAATAAGGGTACCGGTGTCGAATTATTTGAATATTTGAATGATGGTTTATGGAATTTCAGAGTAGAGTAGTTAATAGAGTTTATAAAGATAAAGTTTTAGCTATAACTATCTATATTTGCGTTTTGTCACCATCCTGTGCGCTTATTTCTTGCAGATTCATGGTGGATCTGGTTCTCAGTGTAACATTTTCAAACTTTGACTTGTCCTTTGCCACAGCTGGCTTCGGTATGCCTTCCTCTAAATCTATCCAATCTTCTGAAATATGCTTATACTGTTTGATTCTTTTCATAAAAGATTTTAAACCACCATACTTTTTCACTATCAAGTAATAAGCTATGATCAATAAAGTTAAAATCGTAAAGACGGAGCTGAACCACGAATGATTGAAATCGTCGCCATCTTTATGCTTTTGCGAATGCTTCTCTTCGGACCAGATATTCTCCTCTGGTACTGTCTTTATTGCTGTGCCTGCTGTGATCCCAACTTTACCATCACCTTTTACTTGCGATGATGCGTACATAATCATTTTACCGAGTGTCCAACTCAGTTCTTTATGTTCTACATCCTTGATACTCTGGAACATCGGCAATAAGGTAGAATCTTCTGTTTCTGCGTCCACTCCTAATCTAGGTAGGTCAAAACCTTCATGTAAAACATTGATAATCCAACTTGCTTTGAAACATGAAGCTCTTAGTAACTCCATTGTTAGTTCTTTACCATATTTTCCTTCATTATAATTAGATACCAGCGTCCTCCAATCTTCACCACAAAATTCTTGTGTTGCAGTTTCAAACTTTTCGTAGTTATATGCACCTCCTAATTTAAAAACATCATTGGCCGTATACCAATATTCACTAACACCAACAAATTTTTCAGCAGACCAATTCATTTGTGGCCCATGAACACCATTAAATAAACATGGCTCCTTTGTACATTTCATGTTTTTCAATAATAGTGGGTAAATCGTTTTGATACAAGTTTCGTAATCACCAGATCCTGTTATTGAATAAATTTCATCATCATATTCGAATTCAATTTCCATACCCTTAGGTGAGCAAGGATCTGATATGTCACCCTTCCCATCACCATCCACATCATAATTTACACCTTTCGGTAGTGCATTTAACAAAGAACTCAGTTGTCTATTTCTTGCTTCATTGGCACCGAACCCTAACCAACTTGAAACAAAAACGGGCCATTCAATTAAATCGCCATTATTGGTCCTTAAAGAAATCTTGTACATATCATCATTGTGCTCAACTAAATCAGTTTCGCTGCTTGGAGAGAACGCTAGTTGTGTGCTTGCACCACCCATATCCATAAATCCTAATGAACTGGTATCTTTATTTGCTAATGTATCGCTCAAATAATTTAATGCTAACCATCCATATATACCTTCTGTATCTCCGTCAATCACACTGACATGATCCTGGCAGTTACTTACCAAGAAATTCGTCTTTTCCTTCAGAATCTCACAAGTTTCCTTCAAAATATTTCGTCTATATTTAGGCTTAATTAGTCTCATACCAGCAGTTGCTTGAATGAAAATAGGAGTAGAGCGATGTGACTCTAAAGGAATTGCCTCTTCTGCAAGCCTTATCAATGGTTTGAAGTGCTTTGACCAGATATCATCAGTTGATTTAGAAAATGTTGATAATCCAGGTTTGATTTTTGATGAAAAAACCTGATGAATAATCGGCAAAGATTTTGGGGATTTTTTGTCAATTTGATATTCGTAAACATGTACACGAGATCCTGAAGAGCCTGAATCGACTATAATAGCATATTGCGTGGACATTATTTAAGTTAAAAACATTCTTTATCTAAAACAGGTTACTAAATTTTAAGCATGGAAAAAAAAGAGAATATTAAGCTCATGATATTAATATCTGATAACTATAAAGCGGTAAAAAGTTGACCTGGTTTACCAAACTTGTAGCTCATCAAAGAAATTGACGCTCTTGTCCCACGTAGTGGCATTGTTTGCAACAATATTCCTTAAATCATCCATCATTTTAGGTGGACCACAAGCATTGATACCAACATTACTTTCATTCGAAGAAGTGATGTACTCATCACACACCTTTTGAAGATCTGGTCTGCCATAGAAGATGTGAATGTTTCCAACAGACTGAGACTTTTCCAAATCTTGACTCTTATTATCAGAGGAGTTGGAGCTGTTAGACCCATTCAAAATATCCTCAACTGCGATTTCGCTATCAACACCAGTCTCTTTTGTGATGTAAATTTCAGTATCAATGTTAACATCTTTCAGAAGCTCACCATAAGCTCTGACGTTAGACATCTTTTGTGAAACCCAAACAAGCTTACCTTTGGACGTAGATCCAGCCGCTTGTAAAATTGCAGGAACACCTGAGCCACCTGCAATTAATAAGATATCATCCATTTTGTGAATACCCCCACTGCCAGGATTAGAATATGGACCTTCAATACAGATCTTCCAATTCATTGTACCACCGTTGGCATAAACTTTTTCCCAAATTCTTTTGGTTAATCCCTTTTTCATTCTAATGTACACAAGTACCTTGTTGTCTTTGGTAACAAAAGTGAACGGGTGGTTCTCCCAAAAAATCCAATCTGCAAAGTAAATGTAACCAAATTGACCAGCTTCATGAGTCCAACTACTAGGTTTGTTAACTTCAACTCTAATTAAATCGTCATCCATTACAGTTATGGTGGCAGTTCTGTAGCCAAAGAAAGACATTCTGATGACACGAACTAATCTATCAAAGAACCAAACACAACAGGAGGCAATCAACCATTCCATCCATCCGATAGTGTTACAATGGTACCAACACATTACAATGAAACCGATACCAAGAATGACATGAAAGTATAGAAACAGCTGATAGTAGTGTTCTCTAATGCTGTGAATTGCAAATCCACACATTATAAAAGCAAGTACTGTAGCTGCAACACCGCAGGCAAAATATGTTTCTTTCAAAGATTCAGTGTAGTAACCAAGTTCTAAAATAGTCCAACAAACAGAGTGAACCAGTGCATCAAATGTCATCCATACTGCCAAAACTTTGTGAAAATGGAGGAAAGTAGTGAAGGACCAACCAGTTATGTAAATCAAAAAGTTGTTTCTACCTGCAAATAAGATCAGCAGAGGAATTTTACCAAACGCCATGGTGCCTGATCTAAAGGAAAGCGCTTCTTGCAAAGCTGTGTCTGGTGTTGAATAAAGAGTACCATCATTTTCATAATACGGAACACAATAGAATACCACTTGTAGAATAAACAGAAAGAAATCAACAATAAATTCAATTCTGTTTGGGAATAATGCAGAGAACCATTTCCATCCATAAGGCTCAGCAAACTTTCCATTTGGAAATAATGTTGGAAATATAACGTACTTTTGGCAAAGCTTGGCAAACTTGGATTGGTTTGCTTTTTTCACTAAACCTGAAACTCTGATAAGATTGTAAATAGAAGCAATCATAATCAATAATAGAAAGTAGCCGCAAATTCCAACTGAAAACCATGTACCAGAATCAATATTAAAATAAAATTTTTGGTATCCAAGATACAAACTATCGAGTGTTATTTTATCTGGTAGCGAAGGAGAGTATATTGGCAATGAGGTGTTAAGAATTTCGTTTAGTGGGAGAAAATGGTTTGTGGCGTTTTCATATTGATCTCTGTACCATTCCCAATCATGTTTGTAACTACTGTAGTCACTGCACCTATCAGAAGCAAACTTGAATATTTTATTCATTAAAGCTGTATCATTTTTGACAACTGATGCACAACACAGTAACTGACTTCCAACGGCCGGCAAATAACCACAATTAGCATCGTAATATAACGAAAACTCACCGAGACCCAATGGTTCATAATCCCATGTAAATGTCTCTTTGATTAAAGCGTTACAACTCCAGTATTCAGCGGCACCACTGTTACTGTACATGGTTGTTAGCTCTAATTCCTGGGACCTAGCATATTTGGCACTTAAAATCAATGTTGTCAGACATAATTTGAAATTGCAGATCATTTTGCTGGCCTACTAAAGGGTCCTTCTAAAATTACCTTTTTGAATTAGGGAACAGCATCTCCAGTTTATATAGAAGTTCGATTCGGAAGCTAAGTATATTATTTATTTGTGCTTTGTTAACATACTTAGTCGTCCAATAGGAGCTACACTTATGGTGGCACCGATGTTTCCGTCTCATATTCTAATTTGTCAACGGTTTCATGGGACAGCTAGGACCCTGCCGCTAAAATGTGAAAGCGTTTCCGCCGTATTCTACTCGCCCGAGAAAAGGGCCGATGGGAAAGAAAAAAATGTAGAAATAAAGACTAACGTTCAGCCAAGAAGAAGGAACTTGGCAACAGTGATTGCCTTATTTTATCTATACCTTTCATAAAGATGGATTCTGTTCTTAACCATTTAATTTTGGAAAATAAAACACCTGTTTCATTAAGTATATCGGTAATGTTTTCCCGTTTGGGAACCTCCGACTGTTCATTTATAAAAAAACATGGGGTGAGATCGGCATAGCAAATCACATTTGAGCTTGCTTTTAGGAAACTTCTCAATAACAATTCCATTTCAGCTGAAATTAAGTTCTAGGCCACTCGAATAGACAGTTGCAATTGAAAAGGGTTCATTAAGAATTGTATGGCAGAGCCAGCAATTGTAAATGTGATTATGAAAGCTTCACGAGAGGGCGGCTTTATTGCCTATATTTGAGAAACATATGACTTATCCTAATTAGGACTTGGAGCTCCGAAAGTATAAGGCCTATTTTCAGCAAACTAAAAAGTAGACTTATAGGTGGAATGTTCTCACAACAATCTTTTGATGATTTTCAATGAACACTGTGGTAAATTGGTATTACATAAACGGTTTATAGATATCGTTTTACTGTTCAGTTTATTTCTTTGGTATCTTTGAGGAACTGAAAATTGAAACAATCTTTGATTCAAAGTACTTTAATGAAAAAGGATGGTGATACTATGAGTATTTACATCATAACAACCACGTAATAATCAATGTTCGAAAGTGACGTCAAATTTACAGCTTAAGCAAATCAATGTACTACCATGACTGTAAAGCATGGTCTAAGTTATTTACTAATAAATGCCACAACTTGTTTTTGCAATACACATTTTATGGGTAACGGGTCATATAAATATCATGCATAACTGTGAACAACTTTTGTTAGCTAAACTAATTAATTTTGCATCTCGATGAAAATCATTTAGCAAGGACCATGAGTAGCTGAGAATCTATTATGGTTATTTTCAACGATAAACTGCTGTTCTCCAAATTACAATTCTAGAGCATCGTCATACTCACTCATTTATTAACAATTTCATTGACTAATTCTGTTATGCAATTGTTTCTGTTTATCTGCCGCACGTAAAGGAAATATGAATGAATGCTGCAAAAAAAGCAGAATGGTACCAGCAAGCTATTAACAATATTATATCAAATATAGCCAAAACGGTAGCTTTTGGTTTCATTTTAGGTGAATTGGTTTACGATCTATTATTTGCAAGTTGCTGGTGGAATGATATAATCCCAGGAATATTAAGATTATTTCTTTAATCCCAAAAAAGGTTCATATATAAGCTTCATGTTGTGCAGGAGACACATTGTTGACTCTTATAAATTTTATGTTATGCTCAATTGTTATTGTCTTACCAGATGAACACTTGTTAATGCTTTTGCAATTACACTACTAACGGTTGGTATCAAATTTAATACGAAAAGCGTTACATTAACTTAATAGGTGGTATTATATTAAAAGAATAAATTCAAAATGAAGAATGAGGTGAAATTACCAAACTTGCAGCTCATCATAGAAATTGACACTCTTGTCCCAGATGGTAACACCTTCAGAAACAACATTTCTCAGGTCATCCATCATTCTTGGTGGACCACAAGCATTGATACCAACATTACTTTCATTCGAAGAAGTGATGTACTCATCACACACCTTTTGAAGATCTGGTCTGCCATAAAAGATGTGAATGTTTCTAACAGACTGAGACTTTTCCAAATCTTGACTCTTATTATCAGAGGAGTTCGAGCTGTTAGACCCATTCAAAATATCCTCAACTGCAATCTCGCTATCAACACCGGTTTCTTGTGTGATGTAAATTTCAGTATCAATGTTAACATCTTTCAGTAGCTCACCATAAGATCTTATATTAGACATTTTGTGTGAAACCCAAACTAGTTTACCCTTGGAAGTGGCACCTGCTGCTTGTAAGATAGCTGGAGCACCTGAACCACCTGCAACGTACAAGATATCGTCCATCTTATGGATACCACCGCTACCTGGGGTAGAGTATGCACCTTCAATACAAATCTTCCATTCAATTGATCCAGCGTTTGCACTGGCCTTTTCCCATATTTTTTTGGTCAAACCAGATTTCACTCTGATAAACATGACTACCTTGTCATCTTTACAAACAAATGTGAAAGGATGGTTTTCCCAGAACATCCAAGTGGCAAAATAAAGATAGCCATATTGTCCTGGTTCGATTCTCCATGCTTTTGGTTTTGAAACTTCAACTCTAAGAAGATCATCGTCCATGACTGTAATGTTTGCAGTTCTGTAGCCGAAGAAAGACATTCTGATGACACGAACTAATCTATCGAAGAACCAAACGCAACAGGAGGCAACCAGCCATTCCATCCAACCAAGAATATTACAATGGTACCATAACATAATAATGAATGCGACAGCAAGAATAATATGAAGAATTAAAAACCATTGGTAATAGTGGTTTCTTAATGTATGGACTGCAAGACCACACATGACAAAACAAATCACAGTTGCCGCAACACCACAAGCAAAATAAGTATCTTGTAAATACACGACGTAATATCCAAGACTGTTCAATGTGTAAGCAACAGAGTGAATTAATGAATCAAGAGCCATCCAAAGAGCCAATACCTTGTGGAAGTGAAGAAATGTTGAATATGACCAGCCAGTAATGTACATCAAAAAGTTATTTCTACCAGCAAATAAAATCAAAAGTGGAATTTTACCAAAAGCCATAACACCAGATCTGTCGGCCACAAATCTTTGCCAGGAGTAGTCAATGTCACCAAACCAACCATCAAGCTGGCCGTAAGGAACACAGTAAAAAGCAATTTGTAAACCAAACAAAAATACGTCAACAATAAACTCAACTCTGTTTGGAACTAGAGCAGAAAACCAGTTCCAGCCATAATATTGGGCAAAGTTACCATGAGGAAATAAAGGTGGGTAAATAATGTATTTTTGACAAAGCTTGGCAAATTTAGATTTGTTGACAGTCTTGACCAAACCAGAAACTCTGATAAAATTGTAAATTGATCCAATGAGAACCAACAACAAAAAGTAACCTAGAATACCAACTGAAAACCAAGTACCTGAGTCAATGTTAAAATAATATTTTTGATAACCATAAAAAATAGGACTGCCCAAAGTAATGTTTGGTAAAGTTGGCGAATAAAGTGGTAAGCTCAGGTTGGAAATTTGATCTTCAGGAAGAAAGTACTTGGTGGCATTTTCATACTGCTCCTTGTACCATTCTGCAGTGTTTACATAACTACTGTAGAGCGCACATTGTGAGGCAGTAGATTTGAAAACCTTTTCCATGGCAGCATCATCATTGTTAGCATACGCAGCACTACATAGCAAAAGTGTACCGATTGCTGGTGGATAACCACACACGGAATCATAATAAATAGAGTACTCAGCAAGACCTAGAGGAGTGAAGTCCCAAACATATTCCTCCACTAATTCATCACATGCCCAGAATTCAGGTTCACCAGTATTTCCTTCACCTAGCTCTGTTCCCAAAAGCCCTCCAGCAGCAACACTTTTGGTATTAGCCAAGAGTAATGAAAGCACGCCGATTAGAAATTTGCTCGACATTTTTGTTTCTCCTGTATCACGTAGCACAAAATCCGGATCACCTATTACATTGAAGATCTTGCCATATTTTTATACAAGTTCTGTATTAAGAGAACCAATAACAGCGCCGTCTATTGCAATAATGTTTTCACCAATTGAAAGCTGGTTAGTTTAGTGGCCGATGTTTCCGTGCTGCAAATGCCAATCTAATTGGTCAAAACTGTGAAATTCTTATTGTTCATTTCAACAATAAAAAAGCTTTCGTAAAATGACCAAAAAGTACCACATATTGGGAGAAAAGGCTGAATCACAGTACAGGGATTACCGTTTTCATTAAGACGGGCTAAGTCGCTTTGGAACGTTCATATTCAATTTAACCTCCTGCAGCATCTTTACAAAAAAAAAAGATCATCACATCTATCCTCAAGCTTTCTTGTGTATTTTGAAGACCAGGCATGTATGCCAAGGTATATCTTGGCATGGCATTATGATTTGTGGAGAACATGAAGACTTAATAAAACCACAAATATGTTTGTTTCGATTTTCGCATTTGGTAACCCTGAAACAAAAGGATTAGGCCGAGTTCATGTACCTTGGCTTTATGCAATGCACATCTACCTGGTAACTCTTTAAGGATTTTATTCACAGTAAGACGTAAACTCCTGATGCAATAATTTGACGCACGCAAATGCCCACATCCCTTTATCAAAACGCTACACTTTATAGCACAAAAAAGGAAACGTTGCTGCAAAACTTGTTTATTTTTGGTAACTGTCGGCATCTCCATTTATAAAAAATTAAAAATATCAGTAACATAAGTGCTGAAATTTAAATCAACATGTGAATCTTTTGTATTTAATCAACGTAATTTGTTCTTTCATTTGATATGTTACCTTCACTACTGTAACTACTTCAAGCGTCTAAGGTTTTTTTTACTTGATGGTCTTAGCCCTCCAGTGAGAGATCAGCACTTTCACGGCTATATCGGTGCAGGATATCAAAAATAAACGTTTGATGCATGATATCATTCGACAGAGCCAAGAACAATAGCTTGGCTTTTTGCCATGTGAGCGCTGCAGATTAGCAAAACTATTATTGAGTTAACAATTATCACATTAGAACTGAAATGCGGTCCAGAACAAAAACATCCTGAAGGTTAAATCGTCAGTTGCTGAGACTAGATCGATAAATCTTGATATTTTGAGCACTGCATGCATCCTGCAGGCTGTTACTATTTACCCTTTTTGTAACGTGCGACACGGTCTCAATGCCCTACTAAAAACTTTCTTGAGGACCCTTCACACAGAAGGGAAATTGTTGCAAACTTCATTCCATGACGGTCTAAAAAGTTTAACTGACTACAAAATAAATTAATATTATTGGTTTAGGATGTAATCTGCACGCCGCTAAAAGCAGTTTGCCTTTTCTAGAACGCCTGAGAAGGATTGAGTTGATTCTCCATCTTTTGTGCTACATTCATCCATGTTTCATTACCCCAGTAATCAAAACTGTCTTTACCAGTCTTTGCCACTTGAGAAAATTGCATTTTTCCAAAGTAATTGTTACTAGTGGCACAAGCATCGTATCCATTTGGCCAAGAAAATGCCAATACCTGCTACCAAAAAGATCTTTTTTGCGTCATATCTTTATTATGAAATATTTACGAATGCAGCGTACAATACAGTAGGCTTCATTTTGGTACAAAGAGTGTACAACCACAATATATCAAACAGGTAGCTTTTCCGTTTGTTGTTAAAGCTCGACCGGTTTTATGGCACCTTCTTTCACAATGTAGAGTTGACAATCTTTTTTGACTTTGATGTTTGCTTTCGGTAATACCGGTAATTAGTACGCTTGGATTATTCGAATAAACATGGTTCTATTTATTATTCCCCAATATGGCCTTGATGAAAATTGGCTTTCTGCAAGTTGGCAAAACGCATTGCTGGCAATAAAAACGTATAGTACATTTTGAGTTCACTCACATGCTCGGGAAGTTGCACATTAATGCAAAACCGTCACAGTAAGAACTCTTTCATTTTGAAAAGCTACTTTTAAAATTTAAAGAATAGCAAATTTTATATATTAACTCATCAAACGTTGCTTTACTTTCAAATATTTGAAAATGTTATCATACAGGCCAAGCCAAAGCAAGTTAGCTTTTTCTGCCGTTTTGTTTGATAACAAGTATCAAATTTCTATAATTATGAGATAGATGTGAATTTTAAGCATTAACTAAATAACAGAAAATAACGGCAACACAGAAATTTTGTTTTGATAGTAACGTTTGAATAGTCCACAATTCAGCTGAGAAAGAATTTAATGCAAATCATCCAAAGAACTGAATACACTAAAACAATAGGATTGGTAAGAAAGGGCTAGTTTTTCAAATTTTTTGGTCAACCTTGACCTAAACGTTCAATTCAAAACGCTTTACTTTAACAGGAAGCTAATGGCTGCTTGTTTCTATTCACTATCAACATGAGCTTTTCGAACCATTCTTTTTCCAACAAAAAAATATTCCTCTAATAAAGCTTCGATAAAAACTTGATCACAGAACATGTTTGTCTCTTTAGTATCATTTTTATTAATGGATTCAAGAGTTATGACAAAAGTCAATTGTATTGCTCTCCAGTATAGATTTGAAACACTAAGGTTTTTGCGCTCATCATCAAATTCAACACTCTTATTGCATCTTTTCAACGCTGTGAAGATTTTACAGCAACGTACTGTTAAACGGTTCCAGATAAGCACATCAAGATATATAAGGCAAACTTAATTTTTTTTCAATCTTGAAAGAACTGCCTGAACATATCGTGCTACTGTTAACATTATTGCTTACTGCGCAAAATAATATAATGATGAGCATAACACACTGGTGATTGCCAATAATTGACGTTTATTGTTGTTTATTGCCAACCGTTTAATACCATTATTTACATATAAACGCTTACGAGCCCATATTTTGATTCTTTTTCTTTCATATTGTAGCATGTAACAAAATTGCAATATTATACGTAAAGATACCTGAATAAAATTATTTCAATATTATAGCTTTGTTTGTGTTGAATGAATTTCAGTAGAATAATGTGAAGGATTTTTGTTAGAAACTTCAGTATTGGTATACATGTTGAACTTGTTTGTGGTTGTGATTTGCTTCTTTCTGCTTTCCACTCAGATGTTGGGTCAAAATTTTGGCATGAAAAGACCTGCACAAATAAACTTACAGAGTGTTTTTAAAACTGAAAGTTTTAAGTTTTTATTGATATACCTATTACTCGCTTTCTCTCTTATTCTGTGAAAGCTGTGCCTCCTTTTTGATCTATAGATTTTGAGTTCCGCACTGAGATCAAAGCGCTTTATACAGTTTTACTCCGTCTACAATAAACATTATGGCAATTCGAGGTGAAGCATTATCAAATCAAGAAATGAAAAACATCTCATCATTTTGAGGTCAATACAGAAAATTAGGTATGCTTGAAATATCTGATAAAAATGAATTTCAGAGTGGCTGAATATGAAAGCTCAAAATGATATACTAAAGCCATAATTGCAACATCTGTCACAGAAAAAATAAATAAATAAATACTGATAGATGAGTAACATAATAACTATACAAAACGTAAAAACGAACAAAAACAAAAAAAACCAAACTATGAAATATGTGTGAAATAAAAAGCCCCAGAATAAAAAATGTAAATAGTAGTGTTTTTAAAGAGGCATGCCCTCTGAAATGTCAAAAGCCTTAAACAATATTATTGAGCTTTTCGTCACTGCTAGCATCTTGAGATGCCTCGAAATTTTTCTTACCGTAATCGATTTCACCATGTAATCTTTCAGCCAACTCTTCTAAAGTTTGACGCTTAGTTTCTGGAATGCAGAGAGAGGTGAGAATACCAAGCAACATGAACAAAGCAAAGATTTCCATAACGTGGTTTAACCAACAACCCTTTGGAAGACCCTTGGCAGCACAGCCATGATCTTTCAAAGTACCAATACAAGTTTGCGCAATGATAGCACCAACTTTACCGGATGCAGCAGACATACCGTGGGCAGTTGATCTGTATCTAGTTGGGTAACATTCACCAGGAACAATGAAAGTGGTGGTATTAGGACCAAAGTTTTGGAAGAATTGTGCAAGAATGTAAAGACCCAATTTACCACCAGATGTCAAGTGGTTGTAACCAAAACCAATACCGCAGAAGAGACCTGTCAAAATAAGGAAACCACCAATTTGAATTGGTTTTCTACCAACGGTATCAACGGTCGCAACAGTAAACCAGTAACCAGGAATGGTACCAGCACAAACTAAGATCAAGTTACCAGCAGCTTGGTTGTAAAGAGTCTTGTAAACATTACTTTGAGAAGCAAAACCAATCGCTTCTAAAATGGAAGCAGTGTTTAAACCAAGACCATAATAAGCGATATCTAACATGAACCAAGAACCAGCAGTACCAAGCAAAATTCTACCATGTTTCCATTGTTTGAAATGTCTAACGAAATCTTTGAATGAACCTTTACCAGAAACAGCTTTATTTTTAGATTGAGTACCAACAGAACCAACAGAAATCTGATCATTAGTACGTTCGTTGGCTGCACGCTTTAGTGCGCTAATATCGCCTTCGGTGGCGTCACCATGAGCACCAGATGCATAAACGGCAGTATCAGCTGCACCTTGATCAATATTACCTTCAACATCCAAGGTATATCTTGGAGATTCAGGAATGGTTAATCTGAAGTAGAGAGCGGCCACTGCTGGGAGAGCACCAAAACCAACAACAATTCTCCACATTTGATCACAAGCTCTCTTACAATCAACGCCACATTCAGCTGCGGAAGGTACATCTAAAGCATCCTTGTAACCAGCAACACAGACCATTGCAACGATACCTGCAAGTAATTGACCCCAACCTTGGTTGGCGAAGACAGCACCCATAATAGCACCTCTCCACTTTGTGATGGCAAATTCAGAGGTAATGATAGAAGACATTGGGTAATCACCACCGATACCAATACCCATCATAATTCTGCAAAAGGTCAAAATTGCAGGGAAACTGATAGCAGGAGATTCACCAACGATACATTGCAAAATGGTACAGACAATCATAATCATCAACTCAGAACCATAGATTTTCTTTCTACCAACAGCATCAGCAAGGAATCCAAACCCTAGTTGACCAATAACGGTACCAACAGAGGTGGAAACTTTAAGAAGGGTCTCAGTTGAAGCAGGAATTTTACCATTCCAATAAACGTAGTTCATGTAGGAGATACCCAAGTTGATGGCAAAGATATCGTAAGAATCAGTCATGAAACCAACACCGGCAACCATGATAGTTCTGACGTGGTACCAACCAAATTTTGCGTTATCAATGGCTTCAAGAGCCAGTCTCTTTCTTTCAAGAGGATCTTCGACATGAGCAAAGTCATTGATGAAGTTATGGAAAGCAGCGTTACCACCTGCTGTTTTGTGTGCGTCTGCAGTGGACATTGTTATTCAATAATATGCGAGTCCTAGTGTATTGAATAAAAGAATGGAGTTTGCTATGAAAAGAGAGTTGTTTTATGCACAGATTATTTAACAAAGAAAATTAGCAAACAAAACTACTTTCAGATTGCAAAACAAAATTCAATGTCTGTAGACAATAAGATGACAAAGAAACTCTAGTCAAGTAACAAAAGGAAATAACTCTCTTTTTAAACTGATTTTTTCTTTTTATTAGCTTAGAAAATTTTTAAATTGTTAAGTGGAAAATTATGAGCCCCACGGCCGCACGCCGAGACATTTTGACACATTTTCAGTGAATTTGAAAAGTGTTGATAATTGAAACCAGAGGTGATGAGAAGACATCAAGCCTATAGTTAACGATGATTGATAAGAACGATTCGAAAGCAAAATTTTATGTTTAAATTATTATAAAGAAAAAAATGTATGTGAAAGATTAAAATAGGATTTTATTAAACGGAATCGGCGACTTTGTGTTCATCATCGGATGGAATGGAGTCTCTTAGCTTGGTGACATCGACTTCACCATGTAATCTTTCAGCTAATTCTTCTAAGGTTTGACGTTTGGTTTCAGGAACCAAAAGAGTGGTGAAAACACCAACCAACATGAACAAGGCGAAAATTTCCATAACGTGGTTTAACCAACAACCAGAAGCAAGACCCTTTTCAGCACAACCACGGTTTTGCAAGGTACCAATACAAGTTTGTGCAATGATAGCACCGATCTTACCACAACCAGCAGAAATACCGTGAGCAGTAGATCTGTATCTAGTTGGGTAAATTTCACCAGGAATGATAAAAGTGGTAGTGTTTGGACCAAAGTTTTGGAAGAATTGAGAGACAATGTAAAGACCCAAAAGACCCTTGTCGGTAAGCTTGTGGTAACCAAAACCAATACCACAGAAAATAATAGTCAAAACAATGAAACCACCCAATTGGATTGGCTTTCTACCAATGAAGTCAATGGTGGCAACAGAGGCCCAGTAACCAGGAATAAGACCAGCACAAATCAAAATCAAGTTACCAGCAGCTTGATTGTAAAGAGTCTTGTAAACAGTAGAACCAGAAGCGTAACCAATGGTCTTTAAAATAGAGGCAGAATTCAAACTGATACCGTAGTAGGCAACATCCAACAAGAACCAAGAACCAGCAGTACCAATCAAAAGCTTACCGTATCTCCATTGACTGAAATGGGACCAGAAGTCACTCCAAGAGGCCTTTGGAGGTTCATGAGCAGGGTTTGGCTCATTGTTAGTTTCAGTTTGCTTCAAGAATTCAATGTCGCCTTCTTCAGCGTCACCGTAGTGACCGGAGGTGAACTTAGCAGCATCAGCAGCAGCCTTTTCAATTTCTCTTGAGACATCAAAGGTATATCTTGGAGATTCAGGAATGGTCAATCTGTAGTAAAGGGCAATCATACCAGGAACAGCACCGAAACCAACAAGGATTCTCCACATTTGATCACAAGCTCTCTTACAATCATCACCACAAGCAGCGGCGGATGGAACGCTAAGAGCGTTTTTGTAACCAGCGACACAGATGATGGCAACAATACCACCGAGCAATTGACCCCAACCTTGGTTGGCAAAAACGGCGGCCATAGTGGCACCTCTCCACTTTGTGGTAGAGAATTCAGAAGTAATAATAGAGGACAATGGGTAATCACCACCGATACCAATACCCATGATAATTCTGTAAAAGGTCAAAATAGCAGGGAAGTTGACGGAAGGAGAGTGACCAGCAGTACATTGAAGAACGGTAGCGAAGATCATGATGATCAATTCAATACCGTAAATAGACTTTCTACCGAGCACATCGGCAAGAAAACCAAAACCAAACTGACCAATAACAGCACCAACAGAGGTGGAAACCTTAAGAAGGGTTTCAGTAGAGGAAGGCATCTTAGCGTTTTCCCAGAACACGTATTTCATCATAGCGACACCCAAGTTAATGGCAAAGATATCGTAAGAATCAGTCATGAAACCAACACCGGCCACCATGATGGCTCTAACGTGATACCAACCAAAGCTTGCATTGTCGATCTTCTCCAAGGCCAGCCTTCTTCTCTCTAGAGGATCTGACACATCTGCAAAATCGTTGATAAAGTTGTGGAACGCAGCATTACCACCGTCAGTCTTGTATTCTTGTGCCATTGTGTTCGTTGCTTGATGCCAAGAATATTCATGAGTACCAAGACTCTCAATAATAGTCCCATCCTCTTCTTTATATACCCACCTCTATGCCAAGGGGACCATATATCATGGGGGGCCTAATTAATTGGCATGCGTTAAACGTGGGTGCTCAGCGCTGAGCGTCTGAGCGTTTTCTTTATTCTAACGGTCCGCACTTCCTAATTAGGCAGGCCACGTGCGTGCCGCGCCGCCGCACGCATTACACTTTTTCTCTCCAGCGCACGTGGGTCCCCCTATATGGCCATATAGGGGGGGTGCGAGAGTCTAATACGCCTCTATACACTTCGCTTAGAAAATTTTTCCATACTGTAGGAATGATACGAGAGCTCAGCAAACCCTTGGGAAGGTTAGGTGCCCCACGCAATAGCGGCGGAGGGAGGAATTGGGCAACGGTGAAAGAAATTAGTCCACGTTAGATTTGTAGCTAATTAATCCCTTTGAAGACAATAGAAAGAGATATGAAGAATGGAACGTTGTGGTGGTGCTGAGATTAAGTCTACACAATAGCATTAACTTCGATTTGCACATGAAGCATATGCCAAGATGACATGCACTTGGCAAGCATTACAATTGAAGGCTCTTGGCAAGAACACACATCCTCTTGGCTCCTAAAAAAAATTTTTAGCTTCCAGTTAATGATCCGATACCACGTTTTTCACGAAGGGCTGAAAGAAAAAAAAATATATATGCAAAAAATTTTTCTTTCAAGTGGTAACTCCGAAAAAATAGAAGCAAAATTGAAATTTGAGGAAAATACTAAAATCTATACCGCACATTTTTGGGTTCGAACCGGTGACCTACCGCCGTTTTAACGACAACGATTTAAAATCGAGTTAAAATCGTATATGCTCAGCAACCGTTTTTTGCCCTTTTTTCTACTCTCCTAGAAAGAATCTTCATTTATTGCCCCTATACAAATGTATATATATATAGCTTGTTAATCAATAGTTCATATTCTTGAAACCATGTCCATTGACAACTCCAACTACAGGGAGACGGAGCTTGCATGCAGCTTGAGAAGGGCACTGGCGTCCATTCCCCATAATTCCGTCTACAAAGGTCACTATTGCCCCTTGGTGTTCCGGATCCTCTACTTTGCTGTCAGTGGTGAATCAAAATTCTATGATGCTCTGTTTCTCAACTGCGATGCGGCAAGCTTCAACGGAGAGTTCCCAAGGTCGTGGGACGACGTTCTCAGCTCGTCCTTTGAAGAGGGCGGCGTAAGCCCCAGCGACAGGTTCTACTCATGCCAAAAGAGTCGCAAAAGCAAGAGTCACGTAGGCAGGATCTGTGCCAACGAGATTCCGCCAGGCAAGCTCGTCTATAACTGCTACGACTGCGGTGTTGATGCCACGTGTTGTCTGTGTGACGACTGTTTCAATAAAGAAGAGCACAGTGACCACAACGTCAGCGTGCACACGTCAAATGGTGGAGCCATTTGCGACTGTGGTGACGACACGTCATGGAAAACCGATCTTTGTTGTAACGCTGTTGAGGCAGAAGCTGACTATATGAAGACGTTGCCGGCACTAAGTGATGAGTTTACAAACGTTATAAGAATCGTCATCAGAACTATCTTCGATTACATAATCGATACCACAGTAACTGACATTCAAACAATCCCCCAAATTAACGATCTACTACACACAGAATACACAGATTTTAGCAAATTCAAAACGTTGTCAGATGCAACCTCTTTGGATTCCAATTATTACAACTTTCCAGACTCAAATTCAGAAAAGTTTCATCTACTCGTTTGGAATGATGAATTTCACAATTTCGATGAAGCAATTTCTCTTTTAAAAGCAGGTTCCAAACTCAATCCCACCAACAACTTTTATCCTGAAGTGGACCAGAATGGTAAACAAACATCAGGTGTCACATTGAGAACCCCATTTCTAGAAGCTCAAGCCAAATACATAGATGAATTTGGTGTCAGCTCCCTTTGTCAGGAAGGTCCTTCAAATTACAACAATTTACTTCTTTCCATGAAGGAAATGTCATTTTTATCAGATGAAAAGAAAGGTTTGACGACAACAATAGTTTCCGAAAGAGATTGGATTAGGTTGTGCGCTTCTAGATACATATTAAATTGGCTTGAAACAATTTTGTTAAATAATAATTGGAGAGTTGTCGATTGTATTCAAAAGGAATTATCACAATGTTTACTTGATACTGCTTATATTTCTCATGATTATCATCTTACCTATAGTGAAATTCCAAGTCTCACAATGCTCAATTATAAGTTCCAACTACCAATGTTTGATGGATTATCTTTACAAAAATGCTTCCCAAATGAGTCTTATATTGAACTTTCTAAACTGAATTTTTCTCATGTAACAAATCCAAATTCACAAATTGAAGACATCAAATATCAAGATAAAGCTTCTCGTTTACAATACATCATGTTTTCAGAAATGAGATTTCCTAAAAAGATAAGAAAATTATTAAAGAAGCTTGTGGTCCCAATCATCACAAATACAACAGCAACAAGATTGGAATACGCTCAACAGATCATGAATATTTTACCTGTACTTGAATATTTGAACTCTAAATATGATAGAGAGTTTGATTTAACATTATTGGAACCATTTAGATTACAAGTTTATCATGACCCAAACATTGGTACTCAACTGTTGAAAAACAATACTCTTGAAAATGCCCTTTCAAGTTGTTTGGCAGTTTTATCAGATTCAATCAGGTTTGGTCGTTATCATATTAACAGTTTAAATGAAAAATGGGAAAGTAAAAGGCGAGTTAAAGTTACCTCTCAAGTTTTGGAAGGTTTGAAAACAATTTTAATGTTTATTCATTCTGGATCCGATGAAATGTTTTATCAATCCTTCTTTTTGAAATTAATCATTTGGTTTAGTGCATTTGATGAACTTTACAAATTGGTTAAAAAGGAAGGTGATCATGTTGAATTTCAAGATCAGGATTTATGTAATATGTATCATTCTGCTGCCTATAGAATGTTTGATGCCACAGTATTGATGGGTAAGTTTGCATACGGCTTTCAACAAAGAAACCACCATTTAGAAGAAAGCATAAGTATCCTTTCAAGTTATTTAAAGCTAAAACCAAGGTCTTACAATGATCAAAAGACCCTTGTCAACTTTAATGTTACCACCGATGGTGTGACCATGATTCATCCATTGATTGGATTACTTGGTGAGCTGATAAAAGGATATAAATTTTTCAATGTTGATCTGATTAATAATTCAGTTGTGCACGTTCATTTATTGAATGGTTGTGTTACTTTTTCTCCTGAGCATGTAACATTTTTAGGTGTTGCTGACGAATCACTTCAACCGTTTGTTTATGAAGCTCAAATCACTTCAAACTTTTGGATCAGAAATGGTGTTGACGTCAGATTGGCTACTTACTTTTTCAATTATTATTACAACCCTGAAAATTTTATTACAGTAACTCAAGCTGGTATTTTAACTAAGGAGTTATCTTTAGAAGATATTATGGACAGGTTTATGTTCACCAATTGTTATGAACATGGTGAAGATTTTGATAAATCAGTATATGAAGAACGTTCCAGTGGTATTTTGAGTGACGTTGTTTTATTCTTTTACAAATTATTTACTTTTAGAATCCCATTTGATAATGAGATGACATTTGAAAAATTTGCTCAACTAAAGATAGAAATTGAACTAGCTTCAACAATTGGTATGAAGCCATTGCAGTATTCAAACATTAAAATGGAATTTAATGGAGTTGAAGATTTGGATCAAATTTTGAACTCTGTTGCTGAGTATGTTCCACCTCAATCTTACAACGATTATGGTAGTTATAAGTTAAAATCGACATATTTGGAAACTTTTGATCCTTTCGATGTCTTGAATAACAGAAACGCTCCTGAATCTGTTGAAGAGTCCTTACTTCAACAATTAGCAACCGAAAAGAATAAAAAAATGGATGACTTAGTTTTAATTCCAAGACTACATAAATTATCAAATGAAGGCTTAATTAACTTCAAACCAATAAGTGACTTTATGAAATCTGCCAAAGTGGTGAAATTTCTTTATAAAGCTTTGGGTTTTGCAATCAACACTGACAATGACAGCCATTTAAATGCCACTTTGCAATTAATTCATGCAATTATACTGGATGGTAAATTATCTTACAATGTTGAAGAGGACGCTGTAAACAATAGTTTAGATAATTTTATTAACATACCAATATGTAATTTATTGCTAGGCGTTGTTGAAAAGGAAAGTGTTCCAAAGTTTATTGCCAAAAAGGCATCAACAATTCTAGAATTATTGTTATTAGAGGATGATTCTATCATGGAATCCTTAATTGCATGCTTTGGTGAGGCTCGAATTGATGAGTATAAAAAGTCAAAACATGGTAAAACGTTAGAAACCAAGATGGAAAGAACAAAGAGATTAGCATTGAAACGTCAGAAAAAGGTTATGAAAAAGATGATGAAACAACAAAGTGATTTTATCAATAAACATAGTGATTACTTAGAAGAAGAAACAAAATTAAATAAGAATTCAGATGATGCCAAGATATCACTTCTTGCAAATAAATCATCAAATAGTGAAGAATCAAGGACATGTATTCTGTGTAAAAAACCAGAAGACAATAGTGAAATATTTGGAATTCCTGGTAGTGTATCAACTTCGGCCATTTTTTGGCAGATTCCAACTATTGCAAATCGTCCTCCAAAACTAATGTGTGAAACATTATCTGAATATTCAGGACATCCTTCAAAAATTGGATTCCCAGCAAATTGCGTCATTGAAAAAGCAGTTATTACAGGCTGCCCACATGCAATGCATTATAAATGCTTTCTCACAATGTTAAGAGAAAAGCAGCAAAAGCATGATAACTTTAAGTGCCCATTATGTGAGGGAATATTCAATGTTTTCATCCCTTCAATGAAAATGAGAAATTTTGAGATTGATCCATCTTCGTTTAACGAAGAAGTCACTTACGATAAGATGATGAAACCTGATAGCGGGTTGAACTCTTCACCAACTCTTGTTTTTACCAAAGATCTTGTTCATCAATTGAACGATCCGACAAGCGAATCATATGTGACTATAATGAAAGAATTAATGGAGATTTGTTTGAAAGACGTTTCCTTGTATGTCTCAGCTCCACATTACGTGATTGGTTTACATACGGAAGGAGAGTGGAAAAGTATGTTTCAAAATGGAAAATTCACAACATTTGGACTAGCAAATATCATTGGAAATAGCTTGGAAGCATTCGAAATTGCGAATAGAGGTCTCAGCGGAATAACTTTAAAAATACCGGAAATTCAATTGAGGCTCTTTAGATCCTTGTTTCAATTTAGAACTCTAATGAATTATAGCGATAAATATCAACTAGACGAGGATAAAATGAACTATTATGAAACATACTTGTTAGATCCACATATGGGATTTTTACAAACGATAATGATCCTGTTTTTAGAAGGTGGAGAATCTTTGGAAAACATTTTCAAAATTGCAACTATTAAAAGCATTGCGGCAACGACACTAGCCATTACTCAAAGACAAATTTATAACCGACAAAATTTACAATTGGAGCCATTATTAAACAAAAGCTTTGGAAAACCTGTCGAGCCTCATTCAAATGGAACATTGTCCAGGGCTGGATTCAGTTTGAGTAAATTATTAAAATATGCGTTTGTCAGCAACAATGCAGACTTCAAAGACGACATTGAGCTTACTTGTTTGCTCTATAAGTTACTACATACAAATTTTGAGAACTGCAAGAGACAAATCGTTTTGGTTCAACAATTATTTAATGCTTTTGAAATGGGTGAAGAATCTGTCACGCCTGATCTTGACCATTTGTTAGAAGAAATGATATCAGAGCAAAGCACTTCTTATAGTTTCTTCACTAACTTTTTTGAGTCAATGAATGCTATGGGATCCCCATATATAGGAGACGATGACGAGGCACATTTAACAAGAAATATGAATGGCACTGCGAACATTCCTTATCCAAACAGGGTTAAATTGATTGATTTGCCGGCAAAGTTGAAAGATTTGGTAAATTTACATTCAAAAAAAAACAAAAGAAATCAGCACGAACTGCTATGTTTAAATTGTGGAGATAACATAAATGGGAACATTTCAGCGGCGAATCATGTTACTGATTGTAAAATGAATAGATTTTCAGTTTTGATTTTCAACCCAATGAAAAATATTTTAAAGATTTACTTTACTAAAATGGCGTTTATTGATAACGCAACAATTGAATCTCCATATTTAAACAAGCATGGTGAACCTTCTCAAGGTATCATTGGGCTAGGTGATTCTGGTACGCTCGATTCAAAGCGGTATCAACATTTACAGCAAATATTTTTTGACCAATCTTTAGTGCGATCTCTTGTTAGGAGGATTGGTGGAATTGACCGATTAATTAGGCGTAGTATGAACAATAATGGTGGTGTCATTGATACTCTTCATTTTCCGGGTATAAGAGAACCAAATGGCATCAATATCTCGATGACCACACCAAGAGAGTTTTTCATTAATAATTTTGTCAATGATGGTAGGATTGATCCAAGAGTCACTCAAATGTTAAGAGACAATGATTGGTTATTTACCGGAAATGAGGATGATGATGGCGATGAGATTAGAGAAACTGACGACGAAGATGGTGGAGATGGACCATGGATGATGGCCATCGATGAAGATGAAGATGAGGTGGATGCAGACGACAACGATTTTGAGTTTTACGATGGCGATGATGTTGATAATGTTGATGACGTCGATAATGCGGATAATGTTGATGATGTTGATGATGTTGATGATGTTGACGACATATTTGGCACTAATGAAGATGGTGATGGTAATGACGATGATGACGATGATGACGATGATGATAATGACGATCACTTTACGACGCCACCAGAATTTGTTATTATGGACGGCACAAATGCTGATGACGATGGTGTGATTGATGAGAACGAAATGCAGGAGGGTAATATTAGAACTTTTACGATACCCAATAGAACCAGAGGATTCTTTAATCGTCACACTAATGATGACCAAGAGAATAATGATGATGATGATGATGATGATGGTGCCATTGAAGAGTCTGGATATGTTGAAGTTGACTATGAGTCACAGCACTCGTCTCCTGAAGTTACTCCACCTGTTGCATCAGAACAGACACCACAATCTAGAGAATCTAGCGAGCACAACGAATAAAATCTAAGTTTAAAAGCCTGTTGCGTTGATGAGCATATGAGCATTATTTGGGCCAATTAAAATTGAGGAAATTTAGTGCGTGTAATTGAAGGGAAAAAGTTCCATCAATGAGAAGAGGAAAAAAAATCAACGAGTTACGTCTTAGACTCTTTAAACACTTGTGTAGATCTAACGAAATGTCTGCTGCCTTTAACTTAATCTTTAAGAGAAACTCTACTTTTGTTGCTGCAGTCTTTGCTGCTACCTTCGTTTTCCAAGTCGGATTTGACGAAACCGTCACCTCCTGGTACGAAGCTAGAAACAAGGGTAAGCTCTGGAGTGACTTGAAGCCAAGAGTCTTGGCCGGTTTCGAAACTGAGGACGCTGAAGACGACGAATAAATGCATCTCATACTTTAGCAACGTCTATTTTCGCAGAGTCCCACTATGGGATTATACTATATCATTATTTATTCATCATATCAACAAAATATAAAATAAAATCATTTATTAGTTTCCATAAACTCCAAGCTTCAAACTGGGAATCATATCAAGAAAGTCAATGGTCTTATTTAACTATTTACATCTTTTGAGGTGACCTTTTTATAATTTTTATATTCATTCTTTATGTTTCAATTACTTTTTTTTGACGAACTATCACTTATTGTTTTGGTCAGACACAAAGGCATAAGTGAACGTATGCAAAATTAAATTGTAGTAAACTTCTATAAAATACTTTTGAGTAGAGTAGAAACTACAATTACGTATTAGCTATTAAATCACATGTTATGAAAACTTTTAGCAAACGACAACCATCTTGCCGTCGTCTCCATCGTCACTGTCACTTTCTTCATTCATTTGAATATCTTCGTCAGCATGAATTTGAGTTTTCAGCGGAGTATCTAGGTCTTCAATTTTCCCTAGCATGCCTTTAATTTCTTCTATTTCTTCTTCGTTACTTTTTTGCTCACCTTCATCTCTCATCAACATCTGAACAACACGATCACATAACTCTGCTATCTTTTCATTCTTGGTTTCCTTATGCAATTCCCTGACAATAGGGTAGACAGATTTTGAACGTAAGTATTCTCTGCCATTTTTAGTGGAGCATAACAAAAGAATCGATTCTAAATGAACACAGACAATCTCTGGCAGTGGTTCTGTTTCTTTTTCATCATCTAACAACTGCAATTCGTCTGGTAGTTCAAAAATTTCATCGTCAGATAAACCTTTGTTACCAGGAAGAGTAATTGGTGATAAAATGTAAAGAAGTAAATTGATGGTTTCGTCTAAAAAGGTCATATGCTTTTCGATGTCAAATAATGCATTTTTAATGGTGGAAGCAACACCCTCTCTTCTAATCTTGGCATCATACTTTTCAGTAAAAACCAACAGCTTTGTTAGTGGGATCACATTGTCATATGCTTGTTCCTCAACGAAATATTCACGACCTTGAGAGAATCTAGACACATCAGCAAAAAAGTATGCTAAATAGTCATAAACTGCATACTTGTTTATCTCTCTGTTTGAGCCTTTCACAAACATGTCCATCAAACAGTCCATTGCTTTGTTACTTTTGAAAATTTCCTTTTGGTCATTGTTGATTTTTATCTCCATGTCAAAGATACATAAAATAGCGTCTTCCTTAGCAATATTTGAAAGTAAAATACACATAAGTTCGGCGTTGATGTTTAACGGGTTAGGCAACTGTTCAACAATGTACTTAATGAACTCCTTGTCCTTAGAAATAAGACTTCTAAACTCGTTATTATCACATAAATTCACCAAAATAGTCAACGCTTCGTTAACAGTCTTACCTTTTTTTTCCTTTGTAAGTTGTTTCAAGTCTGGAACTGCCTGGAAGTTGTCATACTTGAAGATGGCTTGGTTATTATTTGCTCCACCTGGCGAAAACTGTACTAGATTCTCTAATGCTATTTCACGCACATTTAATCTCTGATCATGAAGAAATCCAACTAACTCTTCTAACTCGCTAGGCATTACTATTTTTCAACGCTACTTTCAGCTAATATATACCTTTCAACTGAATATATCAAGTATAAATGAAAATTTTGACATTAATTACGGTAAAAATATTTTTTATATCCAAATTCCCTTATTGAGTAGATCTGCTCAGAGAGGTATTTGTGACTTCCTGTATAGCTTCTTGTTCCTTACAACAAAGTCCTCCTTGAGAAACTTCTTAAGTAAGGCCCTGTTAGAAGCACTGGCCACTTTTCTTTTCAACAAACGAACAACAGCACTCAACTCCAAAGGTCCCTTTTCAAGCAACTCGTCGATATCCTTAGATACCAACGGAGCATCGTCGTCGGTATTGCCTGTGTTAAACTCGGTTCCCGGCTCGAGTTTGACCTTCTTTAGTGTAGGCGCCTCTGCTTCTATGCTCGTCTCAATTTGTTCAATTTCTCTCTTTATTGCTGTTCTTGGATTCCACTCACCCTTCTGGAATGATTTTAGTACATCGGAAGTGGCTTTGATAGTGACGAATCCTTGATTGATAGCAGACACAAAAAGTTTCGATTCCTTCTTCTTTTTCAAAGTATCAGTCGACTCCTTTTTTATTTTGGCGTTCATTTCTGCTTCTTCAAATTCTTCTTCGTCTTCGTTCTCCTTTTTAACCTTAGTTTCAGGATCTTCAGAGTCCTTCTTTTCGTCCTCTTCCTCTTCTTCGTCTTCTTCTGTAAGGTAAGGATTGCCATCTTCGTCATCAGAGGCATAAACTTCGTTAATAGCGTTTCTACTTAGCGCTTTCTTCAATTTCTTGCTTTCCTTATCAACAGTCTTGGAATCAAACAAATCATCAAAGTCATCGCCTTCTTCATCTGACTTTTCAATCAGGTTATTTGCCTTCAACATGTTTTGCTTCATTCTAGATTCAATCAATTTCTTTTCGTCATCAGGACCTTCCATGATTGGCGCTTCTTCATCATCTTGAAATTCGTCTTCGTAGTCCATACCATCCTCCTCCTCATTCCTGAGGCCTTCATCCTCATCAAATAACGGGTCATGAACTAAAGCTGTGGCTCTCTTTCTATATCTTGAATCAATACGAGTACCATCTTCAACTTCTCGTTCCATTTTATTCATTAACCATCTGGACACTCTTGTTTTGTCAGCCATCTTAGCTTCTGCTTCCTCTAATGTCAATGTGGCATATTTATTCCTTGGCGTGAACTTGTAGAACTTATCTATAGGTACCATTTTAAAGCATTTTTCTTTTTCGTCTAAGATTAACATGCAATAGGATTCTGTTTCGTTTGCTTCATAATTTCCAACCCAAGCTTGTTTTGCATCATAATCTTCTAATACCCACGGATAAAACTCTTCATATCTTAGCTTTCTTTTCTCTTCGTTGTAAACTTTAACCTGCTTCGTCCGCTTCAGCTTATTTCGATTCTGCTTGGCCACTGCAGTGCCATTTTTACCTTCACCGTCTGGTGCAACTTTCATCAAATCTCTCTCTCGCTGTTCCATCTTCATTTCATGCTGTCCCTGTCTCTTTTTACTTTCCATCCACACTTTCTTTTCTTCCTCTGTCATCCCTTCAACAGCTATCAACTCATCGACTTCCTTATCGGCCATGGTTTCTGGTAAGCCATGACTTTGTTTATATTTCTCCCTCATTTCGTTCTTCTGTTGCAGTTCCAACTCCTGTCTCTTCTTTTGCTCCACCATTTCCTTCAGTGATAGTTGAAACTGTAGGTTTTTAGGGTCCTTACGATGGAGCCTGGCCGGTTGTTCAAATGTTGTAGGATCAATCACTGCCTTGGAATGAAACCGTAGCATGTGAAAGCGAAGCTTTTCAATCTCTTCGTCAGTGCACATCTTCACTGGAAACGTCTGAAACCCATTTCTACTTGCTTCAGGACCCATATTGGTGCTGTGTACCAATATATATTCAAGAATAAACTGTTGATATTTGGTGAACTAATAATTTATTTTTTTTTTCTTCCTATGTGTAGTTTCAATTCTAGGTTTATCAACTTTAGCTGAAAAATGGCCTCTACTGCGCTTCACAACTTTCCACAATGGGCCAGTCTACGCCAGCGGATTACTGATGATACTTATGATCAATCTTTGTGGTCACAGCTCGTTAAACATCATGAAGATTTAGTACATGATCATACCCACTTGTTCAATTCAAGGAAGGATTTAAAAGAATTATTATATGATGACTTTGAGCTTTTGTTTGCAAAGTTTCCATACTACCTTTCTTACTGGAAAATTTATACTCAATTGGTACTGCAGGTAGATGGACTGAAAGCATCTATTCGAATTATGGAAAGAGCCATTCATATGTTTCCCTATTCTCTGGACCTTTGGATAGATTACGTCAATGCATTACTTGGCAACAACCTCAAAACAAATAATGAAATGAAACTTCTTTTGAAGAGGGGAGCTGATTATGTTGGATATCACTTTGTCTCTCACGAATATTGGGATATTTACCTAGATTATATTCTGAAAACTGATGGGAGAAGTTCAAGTGATTACATTGACGTTCTTTTGAAAATCATCAGAATACCTTTGCATCAGTACTCCAGATATTTTGAGACATTTATGGAGCTGGTTCCTAACTTTACTATCAATGACTTGATTTCATCAGAACAATTAGAGTCATTTGTTCAAGAAAATTATGATAAAGAAATTGGTGTCGAACAGCATATCCAGTTAAACTCAAACGAAATTATAAACACATACTTTTATTCCAATTTCAACAGGGTACAAAAATTAACAAATGAAAAGTGGAAGTATGAAGCAGAATTGAAGAAGGTTGATTTTGATCTCAACCTAATCTCACCAGATGAACTTGATGACTGGATTAGATACCTCAACTTCCAAGAAACTGAGCCAGAACTAAGTTTATCCGATAAAATATCTTTATATGAAAGAGCTTTAGTTCCATCTTGTTTTTTAAAAGACGTTTGGATGAAATATTTAAGATTTTTGATTCAAAAAAATGTTGACAAGTCCACTGTTATCAAGGTCTTCAATAGAGGGTGTGATCAATTTGTTCCTAGTGACGTTTTAGATTTGAGATACATGTATGCGAAATATCTGGAGTTAGAAGTGAAAGACTATAATGCAGTCAAAAGAGTTTATCTATCAACAATAAAAAAGAATAAGACCGATTGTGATCCCGTTTGTAAGTATCTCAATTTTATTATTCAAACTTCCGACAAGAAAAGTGATATTATCATAGATATCATAGCCGCTGTTCATCTTTTCAACAAGGAGCACAATTTAGAAAAACAAAGAAATGATGACATCGAAAACGCTTCAAAGAAAGTGAAGCCTAATACTACGCATGAAACTACCATCAAGAATGAAGATATTAAAAATTTATACTCGACGCTGACATACAGAACAATTGGACAACTATTGGCAACAGCTGCTAGATATTATTGGATAGACGAAAAAGACATACCTCAAACACGAAGTTTATTGAGCACATTTTTTGAAACTGAGATTATTAAATGCAGTAGAGAATATTGGTTTATGTACTTCAAATTTGAGTTAACACAAAGAAACAACCAAAATTTGACCACTATTATCAACTATATCAAGCTTCATTCTCAGCTTTGTCCAAACGACATTAACATATTAATAAAGCAATACATTGATTCTATGTTCAAAAATTCAACGCTAGAAGAATTGTGCGCTCAAAGAAGAAATCTTCACAAATTAATGTTAGAGAGTGACATTGAATCTAGTGTCCACGAGAAGCACTACCTTAAATTAAGAGTTTCCGCAGATAATGATGAAGAGCTTGTAAACAAAAGGTTATTCAATGAAAATGGGCATCCAGCTGCTACTTGTGATGGTGTTCCTATCACAACTAATCCAATACCATTGAACGAATCACTTTTTAGTTTCAGGCAAGACATACCTATAGGAGTCAAAGATTTCAAACAGACATTGGGCTCAAAAACTGTTGCCAATCCTTTACCCCAATTTAGAAATGTTGAAAAGGCCAATAGTTTATTGAAATACATTCGTGAAAGTATATAGAAAAACCATTTACTTTTATGTTTGGTTTCTTAATTCAAATGTACTATATAACAAATTTTATGTAAATAACAACTAATCGGTTTGTCTACCAATCACTGTCAAGCCCTTCCTTATGATTGCATTTTCTGTGCATTTATTATTACCATAAATTTCCAGGATCGATAATGATGGACAAATTCTTGACAGAATTGCCAAAGAACTATTATCAACACATCTGACAAATCCAAGATCCCACGTACTCAGCAGTGGTAATGTTAATGATCTTGAAAGTTTTTTGAAAAGATCAGCACTTAAATGTTTGACACTATTCAAATTTAGCTCTACTAGCGACTCCTGTGAATGTAGCAACATTTTATAAATTGACTCGTCTGTTAACTGGATGCATCTGGACAAACTAATGTCCAACAAGCCTGAATTAGCTGACCAATCATCAAATAGTTGGCCTAATCCCGCGTCTGTTATTTGATCCAGCTCATTTAAAGACAAACTAGTTAGATGTGACCCAAATGGTTTGACTCCTTCTATAAGAAACCTATCAGTTAAGCCAGAACAACCATTTAGTTTTAATGTTTGTAAAGTGTCACTGTTGGTTGCCAATAAGTGAATTATCAAATCATCATCTATCAGGTCCTCATCATGTGGAGAAGACAAGTCTAAATGTTTTAAGTTGGTTAAGAAATGTGGAAACAGATCAAACACAGGTTTTGAGTTTAGTCCATCTAATCTTGAAAGTGACAAACTTTCTAATTTGGAACCACAATTTTCTAATAGTGTAACCAAAGAATCTGGTGTCATTCTATGGGTATTTTTGATTGAAACACTTAGTAAATTTTTGGCCAGTTTTGACTGAAAGAATTCTTGCCAACATTTATCATTAATCAAAAAGGCACCATCGAGTGAAAGGTGTTTCAGGTTGGCCATCTTCTTACCATAGTAAATTAAATTATCGTTATGGAACTGACCACACATATTCAATGTAAGCTTTTCTAAGTTGGGACAAAACGAAGCTATCTTATCCAGACAAGCCTTATCAATTTTTGAGCAATCCCAAAATTCTAGTTCTTTGGTATCTTGAGTTAAAAACAAAGACATTGTCTTGTTATTTAGGGACCTGTTTTTGGATAAAATTCTGCAAATCTTATTTTTATTATGAAGGCCAATTTCATCGTGTAAGATATCGATCTGGTCAATATTATCAGTAATAACGTTAATGCAGATATCTTGCAATGTAGGTAAATTGAATTGTTTTTTATCGAGTAATGCAGCCGCAACTTTCTTTCTCTTCTTCTTCTCCTCTATTGCCATTCTTCTTGCCAGTTTATCCCTTCTAAGTTGGATCTTTGTACATGAGGAACAAAGGTAACCCTTTTTACCATACTTTTCAACCCTTTTTGAGTAAGCAGACACCATGAACCTTCTATCACATTCTAAACAGTATATTATCTGGTTATCAGAGTTGTTGTTGTTATTGACGCTGTCATCATCGTATTGAGATTCGTTCAATTTTCTTCTCTTTAATTGCTCTTTCAAATCATCAACAGTATTTCCTTCATCGCCTGAAAGAATCTCCTCTTCATCTGAATCGAGCTCTGGTTTAGTGGATAATTCAATGTCGATATTGTCTTTTGGATCTTCTTCTTTGATTTCTTTGATCCTTTCTAACTGTTCTTGTTCTTTTTTCAAATTTTCTTCGTATCTTAATCTGATACCCTCTGCGTTGATTCCCTGTTCCTTCAAAAACGATGTTAGGGCTGAAGATGGGCCCTTGACATCATTTGGAATATCATCGCCTGTGTTTTTGGCTCTCCTTCTACGATATGACATCAACGTAGAGAAAAAGCGTGTAGTGAATAAAAGAAACTTTAAACGTGAATAGTAAAATTCTCAAGTAATTAGCAACCAGAATAGTTTGCTGCAATCGCAATACAGTTATATTCTATGTACTGTGATTAGGTGGAACACGTTATTGACAATTTGTGATTCAATAAGCAGAATTTGATATTTGCAATTAAGGAATAAAAAATCAAACAAGTTAATTTGAATTATATATACTATATAACAAAAGATGTGCCACAAAAGATATAGGTCGGAAGTATGCAGTAAATAACCGCTGCTTTTTGATAAAAATGGATAATTGGTGTTAACATATAACTTTGATAAACTCGCAAGTAAATTACGCGTATTTAAAGTCTGCTAAGGATAGGTTAAGGCTATGTATAAAATTTAGCACTGCTTTGCTTGCTATCCATTAAAGCTATAAAGACATTGTTACATTGAATAGCACATGCATTCAAGTAGACAGAGTAGTGTAGTTGAACATTTTAGAAAAAGAATCTAAAAGTCTACTTAATGTCTGCACCTACTTCTTTTTGCTAGTAAATTGATGCTGTTTCCTTTGAATAGACTAGTAAAGTTAACTAAAGTGCACGTACTTTTAATTCATTTCTTAAAGTGAACAATTTGACAAAAGACTTATTAGCTGTATAATTACCTGTGAAACCGTAGTAGTTAATATAGAGAGACAATACAGTGTCTATGGGTGTTGCTTACAACAACCAACCTTTTCAACAGCCTTTTTTACCTTCCATCACTTTCAAATCAAGAGGTCAGTGTTGTCAAATTTTCAACAGATTTAAACTTACCAAAGATAAAAGTGACTATAAAACAATGTAAAAAAAACGAAATTTGCCTTGTTAATAAACAATCAAATACTAAACATCCACTCAATTCCCTGAAACTATTCCCTAGACATCTAAGCATGTACAATACTGCCAAAGTTTGAATTCAAAAACACACAACACAACAACTGTCGCAGAATGCCACAGTTTATATTTTTTATCCTAATCGGGATGCGCCAGATCTGATAAAGTTTTCCAACCGGTGACAACCACATTGTGCTAGTGAAACTGGCTCAAGAACAGGGGGAGGAGCACTGGTCACGATAAAATAAAGGCTTTATTGGGAAGTCAGATACCCAAACACCTTGATTGCATATTTAAAATCACTCCTATTATTTTTCTTGCACTTGTTACACAGTAAATCTTCTTATCATAAGGATCAATTATGCAATTCATCAAAGCACCAATATTTGAGTTCTACAAAAGACACGGTGCCTACAAACTGCACCTCATTTCATTTGTTTTGTCAGTACTGGCATGCTCCGGAATGGGGATCATATCGCTTTTTTCAGTGTTTGCCAAGTACTTTGACTCTGTTTTACACTATACACAAAATGAGATAAATACCATTATTGTATGTCAGGTTTTGGGCATGAATTTATTCACCACTCTTAGTGGATACGTTGCTGATACATGGGGCGTGTGGATTCTTCCGGTAATGGCACTTTGCGGCTACCTGTTTTCTTTCAATATTATTCTACTCAGTATCCATCATGAAGTGGACCGAACGCTGATCTATTTCGCCTTCTTCATCATGGGCGGGACCCACGTTACCTTCCTGTTTTCGTGTCTTCTAAACTCCGTGAAATCGTTCGGCAAGTACCATAAAACAATTGCGATTAGCACACCCAACTTGATGACGGCCTTTTCCGTGTTTGTTCAGATTAAAGTTATTCAGACTATCTCCAATAATGACAGTGACGTATTGAACTTCCGCAACATTTTGCATTTTCTTCTCTTTGTTCTTTTGTTCGATGTGCTCTTATCGTTTGTGGCATGCAAATTGTCGGATTTAGTAATCAGCTTTGAAACAGATGACAATTTGGTTCAAGAACGCTTCGAGAGCTTTGAGACATCACCATTGCTTTCAGGTGCCGGAGCCGTACTCCACAGCCCATCAAACTCACTTCTAGGATCACCAGTTTCACGATACGGCCTGTCCAATGATGAAGAGTCTATTAATAATATTGATGAAGAAATGACGCTGGATCAGTCTGTTAAGCATCTATCAACGTATCAGCAAAAGATTCGCACTTTTCTTACTGATCCATACATGTACTTACTAATGCTGTGTTGCTTGGCATCAATGACAACGACAGAATTCTTTATTGCCAATTTAAACTCAATTTTGCGCAACTTGGATCTTGGCGACAACCTTGGAAAGAGTTTACAAATATACTCCATAAGTGCAACATGCACTAGACTTGCAATCATGCTTGCCACGGATTTTGTTTCTACAAAATTTAACATATCAAGACTCACAATATTTTGCGTTATTGTCATTTCATGTGGAACCTCATACATTTATTTATCCAGCATACCGGTGCCTCTTGTAAATATGAATCTACTACTAATTTCCAATGCCGTTCTTAATTCTACAATTTTCACTCTTTTTCCCGCCATACTTGGCAGTATCTATGGCTTTGAGATTTTGGGCACTACATGGGGTATTTTTAATTCATCCACCTCTATTGGCAATTTATCATACAACACGCTCTATTCAGTTGATTTTAATACCAACTGCTTTACTAGCAGTAGATCCAACTTAACTATTTGCACAACCACAACGTTTCTAACTGGCGGTTTGGCATTAATTGTCTTTGGCTCTCTCACTTTATCTCTTAGAAAAATATATATAAGAAAAGCTGATGAGTTTTTTTAATAATATACCCTGTTCTTTTTTTGTATTTCATCTATTTTAGGCAATAGATCATATGTAAGTCATCAATAAAACATTATTACGTTTTTTTCATAGTAAATACTAGTAAATATTACATTTTAGTCTTCTGATTGACACTGCTGAGCGCCATTACAAGAAATGCTAAAATTATGCGCAGGCGTCTTTTTTTATACATTTCCTGCTTTTTGACCTTTAATTCTTATCGTGATTCACTAAATAAAGCACTAAAAAGCTTTTAGGAAGGCTTTAAGTAATAAATAACTTGTTTGAAATATACCGGACCATCAGGTGACTAAGAAAAGTGGTTTACTATAAAGGGAGGGCTTTTGAATTACAATTTTTCAATGGAGGAGGTTCAGATTGATAACAAGCAGCATGGCTTATCGGGACAGCATGAGCTGAATATGGTACATAGCAACGCAAGTGATCGGGTAAGAGGTACTATTGGGATGGATGCTGGTGGTCCTCATGGCGGCGCACCCCTTCTAGGCCCACTTATTGGTATTAATAATCGTAATAGACATATTGATGCTCAAAACGAGCATGTGCATAGGAATGAGGCAACAGTGACTGATCACCCTATATGGCAAAAAGATAGAGAAGCAAAGACGTGCCCGAGATGTCAGAAAAAGTTTACGTTTTTTAATAGAAGACACCATTGCAGAAAGTGTGGAAAGGTGTTTTGCAATCAATGCTGTGACAGGTTCACCTGCTACTTACCGATGTCGTATGTGGTGTTTCCTGAAATTGAAGGCGGCGGTTTCTTTGTGAGAGGAAGGTTGAGCCATGCTCGGTTCCGGACTTGTAGTGGATGTTATGAGGAAATGAGAATGTTGAAGGACGCCATGGGTATAGTAAGTGACACGGACAGTGAAAACGGAGATACAGAGGCAGAAGAAGACAGTGAAGACTTGAGCGACGAGACGCCAAATGGGTCTAGCTTAGCCGCTCTAAACCAGGCAGGCTTTAATCCAGAGGCCACAGATGACGACACACTCAAAACGCAGCCTGTGGAAATCACAAGAGAGCTGTTATCTGCTGCTGCCGCTGCGAGCCAAGGTGCAACCAGCGGCAACAGGGATGACGAAGAGTGTCCCGTGTGTGGAGAAGCTTTAAAGAGCACAGACGAAACGATGCGAGAAGAGCACATTAACCAGTGTCTCACGCAACAGGAATTTGGTTCGCCGAACAACAATAACGCGAGTGCCCTGCGTCGTGCTAGGAACAGAATGTTAATTTCGGTTTTACCTGAGAATGTAGGAAACATCAACGAGGACAACGAGTGCGTCATTTGTCTAGACGACTTCCATCCCGGCGACAAAGTCGGCAGATTGGAGTGCCTCTGCTGCTTCCACTACCACTGCATCAAGGACTGGATCAACAAGAAGGGTTATGTTGAGTGTCCTGTGCACGTCGTACATACGGAGTAGTGTTCCATCACTAACGCGAAATATGCAATAGAACAACGCGTCTAACGCTACAACGGTTAAAATTTCACAAAGAATGGCTGGATTACTAGATTGGGAAACGTTGATTCTCCTTAAGCTTTTTTTCCAATCCTCTCTATTATACCAGATTTGTCCCTTTACACTCCCCCTTTCATCGTTAATTTATACCCCTTGAGGAGGAAAAGGTTTAATTGTGAAGGTGGATCCCTTTTTGTTGAACTTTCTTTTCTTCTTGGTAAGGATCAACTAGGCGAAGACTACATCAATATGACATACGACTCTCTTTGGATCGAAGACTCTCATAGTCCTAGATTAGGAAAGAAGTTAAGGAACACCTTTCACAGCTGGAAAAAGCAAACCCAGGGTGTGAGACCATCGATCTCTACAAAATCAATCTCGTCACCTTTTGGGTTCCAGCATGTGTGCCATATGGACACCAAGACAGTGTTTGGTGTCGAGAGGTCGTTACATATAGCCGATAAGTCGACGGTGAACAAATTCTTGCCAAATGTGAACAACTTTTTCCAGACTAGTGCCGAAGTTGAGGAGGAGGAGGAGGAAGAAGAAGAAGCGGGAACCGGTTTCGATGACAAAGACGAGTACAGCCCTACTACGTTAGATCCTGGCCCACTGAAAGCGTTTTCGTTTAACAAAACCACCCCATCTAAGTTGTCAAGCGCATTGTCCTCCACATCACTAGCAACAAAACAAAACCACAGAAGGACCACCAGTTCTTTGTCTTCTTTATCCGCTAGAAATTCGTCTACTTTCACAAGGATGAGTTACCTGTCTGCAAACTCAAATGATTGTGCGTCTCCGCTCGAATTCAAAAGGCCTATGCTGCCTGCCATACCTCAAGATAGCGAACTAAATAAGGTTATGGAAGAAGATGATGATGATGCCGATTACACTTACAAATTCCAAACCATACCAATAGCTCCTAAACCACCAAGTGTGATAACAGAACTGAAGCTGGAAGACATACCCTGCGATTCGGATAACGAATCGGTAGACATCCAACTGGAGAAATGTCACTTGGCTCTGGAAAAACTAGACACTGAATTTGTTCCATTAGCAAACGAAAGTTTGAATGAGAGAGACACGGGTGTTATGGAGATTATATTTAGACATTCCAAGATGATTTTGCGAGACAGCAACAATCAAAATGGTGACATCATAAATCTCCTTGAACAGTTAGACCCTGAACTAACTAAGGAACTGCAAGAAGTGGAAGAGGAGGAAACAGATTTCTTTGGCGATTTAGGCTTAGATGACAGCCTGTGTGATAACTTAAGCGAAATGGATATCATCAACATGAGTTCCTATGCTAGCTCAATCGATGCTTAATTCCATCACTTTTTGTTTGATTTTTTAAATGCTTTAATAATTTGTATATTCTACTCAATGTTTCATGTCATCATCAAGATCTGTTGTAAATGCCCCTCAATATATTGTAAATGGTCATTTTATTTTAATCTTCAGTAAATTGAATTGATATATGAATTTACGAAAGTTTTTATCAACGTTCGTTTAATCCACTCTACTTCATTTTTTAGACTGGAATTGCCAACCTTGAACGAAATAATGCTCGAAACAACAGAAGCGGATACAAAAAACACTGTGAAGAGTGATACGAGAGACATGATACGTGTGGAAAATGAGATAGCTGAGTCTGTGAATCAATATTTCACATTGTACAGTGAGATTTGTGAACAATGTAATATATCCAATCAACAATTGACAAAAACTTTCCTATCTATGAAATCCACAGAGCGAGATGAAATGAAAGTGAGCTTGCTCAATTCTATAAGAGGTGCATATTTGACTACTGAAGAAAAGGACGGAGTCATAAAGGTGAAGGAATGTAAGACCACAGACTTATCATCTAAAGCAGAAACAGACCAACTAAATGTATATAATCCACTGAAATTGATACATGGTGGTTTCACACCGCTGTCAGTAAGAGAATCACATTTAAAATTTAAAGATAACATACCTCTATTACTCAAATTACTTCACCTTAGAGGTGAAATTTTCAAAATGATTGAAAGTATTGATTCCAGGCCTAAATCTATTGACTAATGTATAATCTATAGAAAAAAATGTTTCATTTCTAATTGAACGTACCTCGATTTAATATTAAACTATACTATTACAAAAGTGATAAAGAAAAATGCTTTCTAGAGTTTCAACATACTATTGACTCTTTTCTGGTGCAATCAATTAATCTGAATTTGCACGCCTCAAAGCGTCTTGAACTAACTTATTAAAATCAGCGTTCAAAACAAAATAAGACTGAATTGAACAAATAATAGCTAACGCAAAAGTGATTCCGCCCCATAAACCAACCAAACCTAGTGCACGATCACCTTTTGCGACGTAAAATGCAAAATAAAAGGATAAAGGTAAGCCAAGCAAATAGTAGCAAGTCAAGTTTGCATAACCACCAATCTTTTGGGTACCCTGACCTCTCATACACCCAGCAGTGACAGAATTAACAGCGTCAAAAATTTGCATGAAAGCAACAATAGGACATGTTTCGTAAACAATTGCGATAACTTCTTGGTCATTTGTGAACCAATTTGCAATGACATCACGTCCAAAGTATAGAAAAGAGAAGTTGAAAGCCCCAATAACAATAGTGAAATAAAATGATGCCTTACAAGTGATGTATGCATTCTTTGGTAATTCTGAACCAAGATAATTGGCAATACGAGTAGAAGCCGCAATTGAGACACCGTATGGAACTTGATAAGTTAAAGAAGCCATGGTACCCAAAACAGATTGAGCGGCCAAAGAAGAAGTACCAAGATAAGAAGATAACAGGGTCAAAATTTCAAATGAAAGGAATTCAGAAACAATCATAATCAAGTTTGGGATGGATAATTTGAGTAATTCTGACCAGTTTCTCAGTGCTTTATTCAGTTGAACACCATTCCAACATTTTAATGGTTTGATATCATTTTTTGTAGTGATAGTGTAGGCAAATAAACCAAGGGCCATAAGAGTGTAATTAATAGCGACGGCTAAAGGAGCGCCGACGTAACCAAAGTCCAATACCCAGACGAAAACGTAATTCATTATTGCATTCAATGGAGCGCAAACAAATAGCACGTAAGTGGAAGCATCAAATATACCCTGGGCCTGAAGGTATCTTTTACCCGTTTCGAATAGGATGTAACCAGGCATACCAAAGGTGGTCACTTTTAAGTACTGCGCAGCATACCTAGAAGCCTCCTTGTCGGGAATCAAAGCCATGAGCACGGATTCGGCAAAGAGCCACCAGGAAATGCAAACAATTGTCATGATAAAGAAAATGAGTAGAGTACATCTTTGAAAGATTAAACCTACTAAATGATACTTTTTGGCTCCGTAGGCCTGTGGTAGAAAGGTGTCAAGAGAAGAAGCAAGACCCGCAATGGTGGCAATGGCAGTAATATTGGAAGTCATAGACCCTAACGAGATACCAGCTAGCGCTTCAGAGGAAATGTGACCGACCGCAAAGATAGAGCATATGGATAAGGAATTCTGCAGCAAAAACGTGAGGATAAGAGGAATAGAAGATTCAGTGAGGGTTTTGATCTCAAACACAGTGGTTGTTGAGATCTTGCCTGTTCTCACTGCTTCGTCCCATGAATCCATGATGGCATCCATCTCCTCTTCGTTGTTGTCGTTGATGTCGGCTATATTGTCGAAGACGCGGCCCTGGCCTGCATGGGATACTGAGCCATACCCAGCACCACTACCTGATCTTTTGTTTGGACTCCCGTTGTCATCTTCATAGCTTTTCTTGATTGGAATTCTGTTAGCCTGCAACAAGCTGGCTTCCTCTTTCAAGATCGTAATGGAGTCGTGCCTGTGGCCCATTCCTGGTCTACTGGCCCGACCCTCCGCAAGCGGCAAGTCAAACCTCCCGTCCTCATCTGCATCCATGGTTTCCAGTACCTCATCAAGATCCTTTTTGTCATGTTTAATGAAATCCTGAGGAATAAAGAGTCCTGAACGTCCTAGCGACCCTACAATGGATGTCGATGCCCTTCTTTGCGATGTGGTATAATTGAATTGGTGTGGCATCTTTAAATTCTTCTTCAAGCCACTATCCCCTTGATTATTAAACTCTTTGATATTAGTGGATCTATATATCTATGAATGGAGAAGAAAAAATATGCGGTTATCTTGCATAATTCTGCTTCAGCGTAATCCTATTGAGAGGAAAAAGGAAAAAAAGGGAAGAAAAAAAAAAAATACAGGATGCGGAAGGTTGTAACGACCTTCCTAAAATGAACAAACAATTACGCGCCACACATGGCACAACAAAAGTAATGTCGCAAGTAAACGTGGCGCATTATATTCACGTGACCCACGATCACGTGATCGTGAAAAAAAAAAGTTTTTCAATAAAAATTTTCTTCGCTTTTCTTTTTTTGGCCCTTTCTTCACATTTTTCATTTACTGAACACCCTTTTTTTTCCTTTAATGTTAGCTACTTTTCAAGGGCTCTAGCCTTAACCAACGCAATCATACAGTATATTTGTCTAACATATATACGCAAACTGACATATAGATATATATATATACATAAATATAAAAATATATCGTAACACCTCAGCAAAAGAAAACGATGTCAAATATGAGAAAGTGTAAGGTCTTTGTCGGTAACTCACATCCACAGCTTGGAAACCAGATTTGCGAGAGACTAGGTGTCGAGCCTGCTCCTGCAACATTGAAGAAGTTTGCCAATGGCGAAACGTCGGTGCAGATTGGCATTTCTGTGAGAGATGAAGACGTTTACATTGTGCAGTCCGGGTCCGGTAGTATCAACGATCACATTATGGAATTGCTGATTTTGATTTCTGCCTGCAAGGGTGGTTCTGCAGCCAAGATCACAGCGGTCATCCCTCAGTTCCCATACTCAAAGCAGTCTAAGATGAAAAAGCACAGAGGTGCCATCACGGCGAGAATGTTGGCTAATTTGCTTATCATGGCAGGTGCCGACCACGTTGTCTCCATGGACCTCCATGCGTCTCAGATGCAGGGTTTCTTTTCTAAACCCGTGGACAACTTATACGCGGGCCCAACTTTAGCCAAGTGGATCAGAGAAAACATCAAGGATTACAAGGATGCTGTCGTCGTGTCCAAGAACCCAGGTGGTACCAAAAGAGTTACCGCACTCGCCGATCTTTTGAAAATCAACTTTGCAATGATCCATACTGACAGAAGAAGAAGCAAGGATGGCTACAATGGTTTGAAAACCAAGAAGTCTCAAAAGCTTATCGAATCAGCAGAGATGGACTGCTTTGATTGCTCTGCTGAAATTCAAACTGCCAGAATCGTCAAAGGTCACGTTCTTGATGATGACTCTATCGAACCTGTTGCCGTTATTGCAAAGCCGGAACTGGTTTCCAAGGAATCTGAACTTAACTTTGAAAATAACGACTCAGATGATGAAGATGAACCTGAGTTTGTTGCTTTTGAAAAGTTGATCACCTTGGTCGGTAATGTTCAAAATAAACCTGCTATCATTGTCGATGACATGATAGACAAACACACCTCTTTCATTGCCGCCGCTGAACATTTAAGAATGAACTGTGGTGCCAATGCATGCTATATTGTTGCCACCCATGGTATCTTTGCTAATGACTGTCTTGAAAGATTATCAGAATGTAAGTACATTGATGGTATTATTGTCACTAACACTTATCCAATCCCTGAAGAAGACCAAAAGAATTGTAAAAAATTGACTGTTATTGATGTCTCTTCCATTCTTGCTGAATGTATAAGAAGAGATCATTTTGGTGAATCCATTTCTGTTTTATTTGATTCCTTAGCTTCAATTGTTTAAACCTCAATGTTGAATTTAGCATCCATCATTAACACAAAAATATCAATTGGAATCTTTTAATAAGGTCCTCACTATCATTTTATTTTAGTGATCACATTTCTTCTTTCTTCTAACTGAAACATTTTTTGATATTCACCTTTTTCTCAACTTGTTTTCCTTCGAATTTACATCTCTTATGATTTTTATATACATATTCTCGAAATAGAGTTTAAACGGCATCAATAGACGGTTGAACTCAATATGAAAGTTATAAGCTTAATATATTTTAGTTTTTTTTAGTTCAGTTTTCTTTAACGAGATTACTGGATAACATCCAATGACGCAGTCAGAGGGCTGCAGTGTTTGTGTTTCTATTTTGCGAAATCGGCCACTAACGGAGCATTGGTAAAGTAAACAATATTTTTCAATAAACTTTTACTGATTAGGTCTTTTCTCATATCTTCTCAGTTTCAAAATTGAAATTTCTTACATTTTAAGTAAAGCGATCATATTAAACTACTAAAAAATTAATGTTTCTTTAATATAAAGGTTCATTGTCTTTGAAAGATGTTTTTAGCAAAAAGAGAAAAGATCATCAAATCTTATAATCTTTGGTGAATCTTTCATAGCTCAGAGTTTTGTAGTGGACTGGTAATATTAAGAGGAGTAAACTTTTTAGGTAAACTGACTCTGTTGAATCTACTTCTTAGCTTTTGGTGAAGTAGATCCATGTCCAAATGTCTTGTTAAATTGATTCTTCTGATACATGAAATATAGTGCTTTTCATCTAACTCAACATCTAATGGATCTTGTGTATGGCAACCTGGAGTAAGTGATAATCTAACACTGTGTTTCTTTGTACCAGGCAATGCACCTTCAGCCTCGTATATCTCAAAAACAATTTGTGAGAGATAATCTAATTCAGGTAATGCATTTCTGGCAATCTTCATTGGTATATGAGATTCATAGAGCACGTTCAATAATGTATAAATATGTGATTCCTTAGTAAAGTAAATTCTTGTTGCTGCTGAATCTGTTTCCTTGATTGTTTTAATATCTTGTAGAATCTTTTTTGCTAGTGGCAATGAAGTTAGAAGACCAATGTCCAACTTTTCATGATCTTCAATACCATACTCTTGAGGACAAATAAAGTCAAATAAAACTTTGGCAAGTCTGTACAGTTCTCTTAACTTTTCATATTTAGGATCATCAAATGGCGAAGAGTGACCTTTTCCACAACATGATGGTGTGTAAGAAGATGAAAGAACCCAACCAATTGAGCCAATCGGATTGGCAGATTGCTCTGAAGATGCCGAACTTGCGTCTAACGAATTGTCATTGACCCTAAAATCATTCATTGCCAAAACGTTAATTGGGTAATGTTTGACAAGCGAAGACTTGAGGTTATCCGGTTCATGAGAGGAAGAAACAAAAATCTTTTGAAGAAATTCTCTATTATGCAGAGCATCATATTTCATTGTATCATATAGTTCACTAATTTTTGAAGGATGAACTTTTTCAACAGTGACAAACTCTTGAAAGAGTTTATCCCAACGCTCTTTGAATAAAAATGGATCTTCATGACAACACCACTCTTTTTGGAACGAATCGACATCTTTAGTCGCAAAATTTTCGTTCATAATAGTGTGATGATAGTTCATTAATTCAACCACTCTTTTGATAACAAAAAATGGTTGTGGCATTTTTGGTGGCCATGCAAATTGTGGTGGTGCTTCTTCACCTTGTCTCAATAATGGCTTTAACTTCTTTTTAACCTTATCCATAAGATCTTTGGCAGCATTGGAGTCGTCTAATAAATCTTTTCTGACCATCAAAAAATCATCTGGTATTTCATTTTCACATAAAAATGACTGCGTAAATAATTGAGCTGATGCCACAACTCTTCTTTCAGATGAAGTATAAATCTCAACATCATTCAGCGCATCTTTGTTCAACAACTGAATGTCCTGACGGTATTGCTCACCAACATCCGAAGCCTGGTATCGCGCTGAGTGAGTTGGCTCACCACCCCATTTCAAAATCAATTGAACCTTTTCAATCGTATCAGTCTCCTTGTTCAAAGATGGTTTTAATTGAATTTTTGTTCCAGGAAAATTAACCTTTTTCTCTAAGGCAGTTGCTAAAATTGTCAACTTCTTTTCGTCTTCTAATTTCTCCTGTAAAGCAACCTTGATAGTCTTGAGAACAATCATCAGATCTCTAACTTCTCTGATAATAATTTCTTCTTTATATCCCTTCATCAAAGATATGAAAATTGGAGACTTAAAAGAGTATTTAAACTTTTGTTTAGGAGTTCTATCTGCATGTCTAATGACTGAAACAAACCCTTTGAAAACCCATTTCTGTTTCTTCTCAGGAACTTTTAGTGGAATGTTTGCTATACCACGGGCAACCTTTGCATCAATGAACTTCTGTCTCAAAATTCTTGCACAAGTGTCGTAATATTCGTTGTTATTTTTAACAAAAGAAAAACCATTAACATCAATAACATAACTCGTGCCATTTGTTCTTAGTAAATCAAACCCACAAATAGTTTGCTGAAAAAACTTTGAAACATTTTGTGCCATGACAACTTCGGCTTCTGAAAGCTGAGTAAAATATCTAACTTCTTTACCTTGCGTGTTTCTTCTGACGATACCGTCAACAACTGGCGACTTTCTAGTTTCTGCATGACAATATTCGGTACCAACCGTGTATGCCTTAACATCTTCAAAGTTATCAGTATCAATGAAACGTTCGTAAATGTAGGAGCCATCAGTTCTAATCATATTAAGCTCAGGATCAAATTCACTTGACTTGTTACCGATCTTTCTAAATAATCTTCTACCACCGCCACCACTTTTTTTGGCATAGTAAATGTAGACATTGTGATTTTCACCGTCAACAGGCTTCTCTACAAATGGCTTTTTGAATATTTCACCATTAACCACTAAAGTGTCGTAATCAATCATTTCCCATTTTGGTTCTCTGACTCTTGCACAATCGACACCGATAGCTTCCAGCTTCTTTTTCAAATCTTTGTCGATCTTTGGCCCACCATCTCTGGAAATGGTAACTCTTTCAGGAACTCTGACATTAGCAGCTTTTAATATTTTCAAGCACAGTCTTCTATCCCAAAGCGCCTTTTGCATGACCAAATCGTTTAAAGAGTATGGCTTTCTCAGTTTCTGATATTTGATGGCCTTTTCAAGTGGAAACCCCTTTGAAAAGAACGAGATCAAGAAATCACAGGTTGGCCAATTTTCAACACTTTCATCAAGGATCACTTTGTCACCAAAAATAACTGTTTCGAATTCACCCGTGGCCAGTAATCTTTGTAAGATTTGTCTACACGGCTTTGAAAGTACTTTGTTGTCCATTGCACACACACCAATGGTACCAATTTTTGGCATCTTTGGTGTTTGAGGGACTTCAGCAAATGAAGAAGTTGACATTGAGCGTGTTTTCCTAGATGAATTAGAGGACGAAGACTGTGGCAACGCAGGTTGCGGCAACGGAGTCAAAGATGGTGTCCTTGGCGTTGGTGTGCTTGTACCGCTCATTGTCTGTGGAGAAGAGCCGGTAACGTTATTGTCAGACGGTATTGCTTCCTCTTCTAAGATAACTGGAGAAGGCGTGTTGCAAACGCTACAGCTAGGAGGGTGTTCTTTCATACTCAGAGCTGAAACATTTGACACCGTTCTTGATAGGGCGTCGTTCGATGGAGACACAACCTCTGACTTTGATAGAACAGGAACAAAGTCTTCTAGTATTGGTGCAATAGATGCAATGGCTTTCTTGTGTTGCATTAAAGCCTCCGATGTCAATTCACTTGGTACCTCGTCAACCAGAGAGTCAATAGACGCTTCACTGTCTGCTCTCGACGTCTTCTTGAAGATAGGTCTTGACATTTCACACCTCTTTGCAATGAAGATACTTTACCCTATAGCCAATCTAATTTTTCGTTTCACGTGCCTGCTCAAATACTCAAGCTCAGCGCTTCTAAAATCTTATCCAGTTTGTTGCCGCTTTTTTCTTCCAATAATTGATAAAAAATGGTGTATACTGGTGCCGCCGGGGGCATCTAGGCTAGCTGATTGAATATCATTACTTGGTATATGTTGCTTGGTTGGCGCTTTTGCATTTCCCTTCTGATTAAGCTGTTTTTGAATGCTAATGCAAAAAGCTCATCTCGATGTACAAATAATGTGCTATTATTTTACACAGTTTTGCTAAAAACAAAAACGAAAGCTCTAAAATGATAGTTGGGCAATTCTGGTTGCCTAGATACTAGATTCTCTAGCTTTCAGATAATGATGACTAAACACGGCTATTTTCATGATTAAGTGAAGTTTAAACCACAAAATGATATCTCTCTCAATGTAAGATTTTTCAAAAAAAAAAAATTTTTATAGATTTTCCCTATGTAGGACCTTTTTTTCAGTTACACATTGACAGCTGACACATTAAGGATGTCAGATAGGACGATTTCCAAGAGGCAAAAGGCTGAAGGTCCAGCTGGAAAGGATGCTGTTGTTAAAAAATCAAAAATTTTCAGTCCGTTCAGAGTGATTGGTCATGTTTCTAACGGTACTCCTTTTGCTATTGGTACATTAGGTGCAACTTTTTACATTGTTACCGTTGTTGGCAGATCTTTTCAAATTTACGACGCTGCTACACTTCACTTGCTATTTGTGTCTAACAAGCAGACACCGGTTCCGATCACAGCAGTCGCAGCACACTTTCATTTTATATACTGTGCATATGGATCAAAAATTGGTGTTTTCAGAAGAGGTAGATTAGAACACGAAATGGAAATTCCTGAGGAAAAGGCTCAAATAAACAAGCTTATTATTTTTGGTAATTATCTGATTGCCTCAACGGATCATCAATTCCACGTCTTTGAAAAGAAGGAAATTTCAGATAAGTTCCCCTCCGTTTACTACACTTCTATCGAGATCAATAACGCATATGGAAGCATTGTTGACATGTTACATATGCCAACTTATCTTAACAAAATTGTCATTGCCACCTCTGCTCACGTCATGATTTACAACATTAAAACAACTAAACTAATTTATACATCAAGTGAATTTGAAGAACCTATTACTTGTGTCTCGTCTGCTCCTGCATTAGATTATATGGCAATAGGTACCAACACAGGTCTTTTTAAAATCTTCAATTTGAAGAAGGGTAGAGTTTTAAAAACCATCAATACAGGTTCTTCGTCTACAGTGACCTCTATTTCGTTTAGAACAGACGGTACATCTCATGTTTTGGCATCCTTGAGAAATGGTGACATCTTCTTTTATGATTTAAATAAAAGCTCCCGGGTTCATGTTTTGACTAACGCCCACAAGGAGGCCTTTGGAGGCGTTTCCAAAGCCGAATTTCTCAATGGTCAGCCAATTATTGTCAGTACCGGTGCAGATAATACAATTAAGGAGTTTGTTTTTGATCCCGTTCTTTCAGAAACTAACACATCCGTTGTTACTCCTCCTAGACATTTGAGATCTCGTGGTGGTCATTCTGCACCTCCTACTGCCATTGCGTTTGCTGATGAAGCAGCCCATTTCATTCAATCTGCTTCACAAGATAGATCATTATGGTCGTTCTCATTACGTAAAGATGCTCAATCCTCAGAAATTTCCCAAAGAGAAGGTAAATCGAAAAAGGACCCAAAAAAGGCCGGATTACTTGATCAATACAGAATGAAGTTGCCACCAATTATCTCTCTTGTTCAAGAAAATGCACGTATTGGTGAATGGGATAATATTGTAACTGCTCACCAAGATGAGTTATTTGCCAGAACTTGGCATTCAAAGAATAGAAAAATTGGTAAATTTAGGTTGCCGACTATTGATGGAGGTATTGTTAAATCCGTCAGCATGTCTCAATGTGGTAACTTTGCTTTTGTAGGTTCTTCAAATGGTGGCATTGGTGCCTATAACATGCAATCAGGTTTATTGAGGAAAAAATATATGTTACATAAAAAAGCTGTTACTGGTATTGCTGTAGATGGTATGAATAGAAAAATGGTTTCATGTGGTCTTGATGGTGTTGTTGGGTTTTATGATTTTTCTGAATCTAAATATTTGGGCAAATTAACTTTTGATTCTCCAATCACTCAGTTAGTTTATCATAGATCAAGTGATTTATTTGCAATTGCACTTGACGATCTATCAATTATAATCATTGATTCAGTGACTCAAAAGGTTGTCAGACAATTGTTTGGTCACACAAATAGAATTACTGCTATGGATTTTTCACATGACGGTAGATGGATTGTTTCTACTGCCCTTGATTCTACCATTAGAACATGGGACTTACCAACTGGTGGGTGTATTGACGGAATTAAATTACCAAAGGTTGCAACATGTTTGAAAGTTTCGCCAAACGGTGAATACTTAGCAACGGCTCATGTCAATGATGTTGGAATTTCTTTGTGGACCAACAAATCACAGTTCATCCCAATATCCACGAGACATATTGAGGACGAGTCAGACTTTGCTAACATCCTTTTACCAAATGTCAGCGGCGAAGGAGGTGCCAGTATGATTGAAGGTGCGTTCAACGACGCTGAAGACTTGCAAATTGAAGATGGCGTATACATTTCACCTAAACAATTAGATGTCGATTTAATGTCGTTTTCACATTGTGCAAAAAACAAGTTCAACACTTTAGTTCACTTGGACAACATCAAAGAAAGAAATAAACCAAAGGAAGCACCAAAGAGACAAGAGAATTTACCTTTCTTTTTGGAGCTAACAGGCCTTAAGGTAGGTAATGGTGCTATTGAAAGTGAACTAGGTAAGGATGTTGTAGAAAAAATGAATGACCATAACAAAGAGTTAAATGAAGGTTCAAGATTATTGAAACTTGATCAATCAAAAGAATACAATTTTGAAACTGAATTTACTAAATTATTACGTACTTCGGAGTATGAAAAATTCATTCAATTGATTGTTGATATGTCTCCTGCTAATTTGGATTTTGAAATTAAATCACTTGCTGTCACCCCACCTTATGCTGAAGTAGTTTCACTTCTATCTGCAGTTAGTTATGGGTTGAAACAAAATACCAATATCGAGATTGTCATTGCTTTGACACACATGTTTTTGAAAAATCACTCGGATGTTTTGTACAACATCAAACAAGCAGCAAAAGAAAAAGACGGCATTAATTTGGAAGAAGCACAACAAGTGCTGGTTTCATTGGAAAAATGGAGACAAGCTAATAACATCAAAGTGAATGAATTAGACTTTTTGACTAAATATTGTTCAAGTGTTGTTACTTTTATCACCACAAATTAGCTGCTAATGTTTAAACATCGTAGTCGTTATAATTTTATGTACATCTATTAAAACATTTTTAATCTAAAGAATTGGAACAATTTTTTTCCAACTGAGAACAAAGTGGCTAGAGACTGTATCCAACTCCAATCACCTGCCCTTTGAACAACCATAGTGAACAATATCGTTGTTCGGATAAAAGCATAAAATTTCACTTTTGTTGAACTTTTTACCACATTTAGGACATATTGAGCTATTTGTAATCTTCGCAGACGCTTTCTCCTTTTGTGCTGTTGTATATCTCAAGTTGATGACTTTAAGTTTCAGTAATTCATTTTTTATGGTCATTTTCTTACTGACAGTATTCAAGCTTTTCAAGTTCAATATTAAAAAAGTTGATAGACGACCAGTTGACATATCATTTGGCAATTTATCTAAGAGCTCTTCAAAATCTACAAAGTCTAGCCTTGGATCCTCAAGAAGATATCCAACATCTGAACTTTCATTATCATGTTTCAAGCAGATATCCAATATTTTGAAAATCAACTCCTTACAGGATGATTCACTTTTTATTTCTTTAACCTTGAATGCAAAATCAACAGCATCTGAAATGTTATTCAGGTCGTTGATCAATATCTCCAAAATTTCATCATACTTCTCCAGTTTCGTCAGTGGTTCAATCAAAAGTTTTTTGACAGAAGCTGTTTGTTTTAAGTTCAATAGCTTCTTGTATATCAGGCTAACGTTATAATTTCCAATAGCATAAAGTGAAATAATTTTATCGTAATTAAGATCAACATCAGCCAAATATATTGTAAATAAGGCATTTATGTGAGATGATAAATGATCGTGCAAATCATAAACGAAATATTCCAGGAAGCATAAATATAAATCATTCAAATCATTATCTGTTAAAAATTTTAGTACTTTTTGTTTAGAAACTGAATCATACTCGATTGCATTACTTAAAAAAATCACCTTGAAACTTTCCGGCTTTTTGTCCAATAAATCTGGCATGTATTGTAAAACTAAATCAATGTTTGCAGTATCTTTAATTGTCATGCTTTTCATAAAAAGCACTAATTTTTCATAATCTTTCAATTTCAATATTAAGTCTATTGCTTTTGAAATTTCTTTTCGATTTAGGTAAAATTCGATCAACTGATCATAATACTTATACTCTAAACATTTCTTTTCAACCAATTCCAATGAACAATAATTCTTCAATCTGAGAAACGGATTAATAATCTTTGGGTTTGTTAATAGATAGCAATTAAATAAATAGTCATCCAATTGTTTCAAATTAGATATGGTTGAAAATTTGGGATCTTCCATTTTATAGACCAAAAGAGAGATTTCATAATTTTGCCATCTGAAGTTAGTATCTTTGCTCTCTAACAATCTCAATAATTTTCTTCTAGAATCTGTCATAAAATTGATTAGCTGATATATTTGCTCGGTGGCTTGTTTATCTATAATATTATTTTGGCCTTCAGCTTCATATTTATCAGCTTCCTTGGTTTCATCAGCAGTGCTAGTTCCATTTGCAGGTGCATTTTTTAATTGAAGGGTATTAGCTTTATCTAGTGAAATGGATTTCTTTAAAGAAGGTGATAAACAGCTAAAAACTAACTCTGGAGGCGCCAAATACTCAGTAAATATATCAATAGCCTCTGCAAATTTGTTGTTGGCCATTAAGTTCTGCGCTTTTAGTAGTTTAAGCTTTCTGACATTAATAAATTTCATTTGTTTTCCAGAAACATTTTGTTTAGTTAAATCAATGAAATACGATGGAGCTAAACGTTCAGTCAGAAATATAGCCTCATCATAAAGTTCCATGCTAACTAGATTGTCTAAAATGTGTGAAAAATCAAATTTGTTAAACTTAAGAATTTTAGAACTTGTTAGTAGAGACAGACAGTTGAAAGTAGCTGAATAGTGAACAATGTGCCCTTTGTAATCTAGCGGAACTGACTCAATCATTTCAAAAGTCTCAGAACTAAGAAATTGAATAGTTGTATTGTAAATTAGGGTTATGAAGGGAAAAAAGGATGATGCATATCTGAGACCCTTTTGGGCTAATAAATACCTTGAACGAAGTTTGAGATCGGTGCTAGAAATTTTGATCAATTCGTGGGGTTTGACAAATATCAATTGGCCAGGCTTTATTGAGATAATATTCATAACATAGTTAGAATTAAAAAATGTTGAGTTTGATGCCTGAATTATTGATTGTAGATTATGGTGAGTAATTTTTAGAGTTTTAAGGTTGATATGAATTAAATCATTGTAATCTGTACTTGTCAGTAAATAAATGTCATTCTCCGAGCTAAATGTCAAGCTTGCAATATTTAAGACATGCAATTTATACTGATCCATGTATCTGCCTTTGTCCCATTTGAATATAATCATTTGAGAACTAGAGACTAAAGCAAGATATACTATTTCATCATTGGAAGCAAGTTTCTCTATGGGTTGGGAACCTTCCTTCACTACTGTTGCAAGCGATATACAGTCAGAAGACATGTTTGCTGCGTGTAAGTCATCATAGTTCTCCGTTTCAATATTAATGCTTTTGTCATAATCTTCATTTTGATTACCATTACTCGCGCGATTAACTGTACTAACCATTGATGAATTGTCAAATGCCTTTCTCGAGCTATTGTAGTCATTTTCGTCCTGTAGATACGGTTGGCTTGACCAAGTGTAAACGTTTGTTAATTTGAAATTCATTGTGAATTCTTCAATTGCAACATAGTTCGAGTCCCAAAGCTCTATTTTAGAGTCCCATGCAACAAGAAGTGCGTCTATCCCTCTTACATAGCACAAATGCTTTATCCTTTGCTGGGTATCAATATTTATAATGGGATTATCCTTTGAGTATATAGATAGGGTGTTTGTGTGTGCAACGAAGACACGCTCGCCGTTATCTGTTTGCGTTATACACGTAGGCAGTGCACGGATCGGCAAGGTTAGTCCTTTGCTCTTTAAGCTACCAATGACGGCCATTTATAACCAACCTTGTATACTTGCAGAAGGAAAGACTTCTTAGTGGCATTTGACATATTTGCAAACGCGCTCTACGACTCTTCTTCTTCTAAGTAGAACAAGCAATACCGCATTGGCATGGACAGTAAGGTGGCAGAGATGCTCGCGACAGAGCAGGAAAGAAGGCAACGTAACAATATGAAGAACGGTAAGTTCAGAGCTCTCTTGCGTAAGACATTAGCGTCAATGGAGTACGAACCAGATCATCATGTAATTGTTTATCAGAACGATACTATCATGGACACGCTACAGAGGGAGCTAGAGAGCAGTGCGAGCACGATGTGTAAAAGGGGAGCACAGCTGAAAACGCTGGTACATAAGACCGAGCAACGACTGGGCAAACAAGCGAATATTCGCATCCAAAAGGAAGTTGAGCTTATCGATCAACATATTAGGATACTAGAGGCTACATTAAAACATTTAAATTAGGCTTAGTTAGTGACTGAAATCAACAGCCACAGCAAGGAGAACCGAAGAATACAAATAAAGAGCTTAATATTATAAGGAATTTGAAATATTATGGATATAGATAACGGAGCAAATGCAAAAATGGAGGTGATCAACAGTGTGGTAAGCAGTACACTAGGGCGCTCCACCCTTTCTCACGCGATCAAACATCTTATCGTCTTCCCATCCGACGTAGATAGCTTTGAAACCATCGACCATACTCAGGCCGTCCTTTAGCACGCGTCCTCGCACAACCAAGTTCTTGTACACGGCGAGATACATTTCCTCGTTGTAGTCGTCTAATGTGGTGAGCTTGTTCTTGTATTTTCGTTTAGAAATAGTCTTTTGAGGAAAAGTTGGGGTCAACCACTTTGCTCGCTGCGATTCCCATACATCGTTATCGGGAATGAATGCTTTCTTGTCGCAGTCCTCTGTAGTTGTCGTGGCCATGGTGTTTGTGGACGATGGCGCAGACAGCAGCTCCTTCTCCTTCTTCAACACCGTTTGCAAATCGTTAGAGTCCGAGTCAAAAAGATTTTCTACAAATTCTGTGTCGTTGGACTCATCCAGTACCTGATTTGTCACTTCCCTCAAAGTTTGCATTGCCGTCACACAGTTGTTCACCAGTCTCGACTTCCACGAACGCTTCTTTGGCGACATATCACTCATCCTTACCAATTCTTAGGTATGAAACAGTCTTTTGAAAAATTTCCAAGAGTAGATAACGCCAATAAAAAGAACAGTTTACAAAAGCGCTCAGCACCACCGTCTTCTCCCACAGAAATCCCAACGAACGTGCTGAATGGCGATAGAGCCGCCGTCGTGAATGGACAGCCACGACCTAGAGTTGTAGTTGTTGCGGAAACAGCCCTGGTACGTTTCTAAAGCTGGCAAAATGACGATCCTGACTACTAGCATGTCGTCAACTTCGTTGTGATCGATGCCATGGTGGTCCTGCTGGACGCTGAATATGCTTTTAGTGTTGGCAACGGTAACACCCACGATTGACTTGGGGTAGTAGGTGATGTCATCAGTCTTGCTGTCCACTTCAGGGGTTCGGGAGTCTATTTCCAGGTCGTCGTCCAGAGGAGATATCGATTTCAAGATGCCACAATGATACAGTACACTCACAATGTCACTGTCGTCGGTGTACACATCGGTACCCCACACTTTGCGGCTGAAAACGTTGCTATTGTTGAACGTCTTGTATCGTGGTATGTGGATGTCCAACGTGCAGTTTAAGTAGTGAGAAATGAAATCCGGAATGACTTCGATGGTGGTTCTCGGAGGCAGCCTTGCCATGGCATCGATCTGCATCGAGTCCTCTTTGTTCAAATTCACCAGCTTGTACTGAATTGTCTCGATAACGGCATTGTCGTCGTAAAGGATGGACCCCAAATGTTGCCTTGGGAACTGGCCAATTGCAGAAAAGACGTCCTTTGAATTCACAACAATTACCTCCAAAGGGTTTACGTCTACGCTGGCCGGCTTGTCCGCCTCTGTGGTCGTGGAGTTGGCGTCAATCATCGTTGTATCATCGTTCTGGATAACAGTTGAATCATTGTGGAGGTGGTGATGGCTTTGTGGCGGTGTTTGAAACGACGCTGCGTCCTCCACGCTTTTGGTCAATGAAACCAACGAGGGCAATTTCATTTCTTGCTTATCAGACACCGAAATCGGCGGTAGTTTCACTTGATTCATCAAATTTTTGGTAAGACACAATCAACAATATATGTCTGGTAATTTTTTTTTTCAGCTAGTGTTAATATTTACAATTCCAGGAGAGCAGTTAAGTGGTAAAGAACATGAATACGTCCCGGTACACCCAGCTACTCAATTACAACAACTTTGCCATTATAGGCGGCGACGATCGGATCTTCAACACCACCCCTAAGGAGTTGACCAAGTTTATCAACGATCTACCCTGTGATGTGAGACGGAGTCCAATTGGGTATTTGACGGTTATCAACTACTGTAAGTCGTTGATATTGAATCCGGGGTTATCGAATTTCGATCTGACAATCCATGACATCCTGAAGCTGTGGGAAATCCGGCTAATCTGCATGGTGATGTTTTTACAAAGTGGTGTCAACGATAAGATGATCCAAGACCAGCTAATCCAGTTTGAGGTAAAGAACTTGGTAACTCAGTTCATCTACTTAAACCGAGCGCAGTCCACCTCCATCACCAAGAACGTGCTGCACGACCAAGCTGTGAAGTTCAAACTGAACCAGCGGTTTGAGATCTTGTTGAACTGGATCAAGTTTCATGGCAAAGACGTGCAGTTAATCGACATGTACTACAAGAACGTGTACCAATTGAGGCAAGCGGACCGCGACCAGGACCATTTGAATGCCATCTACTGGGCCATTGTCAGTGCCATGTATTTCAGGCATGAGATACCAGCTATAACTGCATTACTAGACTGTGTTACCACTGATAAGGACCAGGAATTCAAAAGGGCATTGGTCAATTGTCCTGACTTGGATGTTTGTGGTCAATTAGCTCTACAAAGGTACCTTCAATGGCAAGTGAATCAAATTGAATCCAATACTGAAGCCAGTACCAATGACTTCAATATTGATGAAAACGTGAAGACAGTTTATGATAAATGGCAGGGAACCCTAGACAAAGACACGTGACATTGCTCACGTGATTAAAATGTTGAGGGTTTAGTCCCCTTGCACCGCACACATTCCTTTGACAGTCACATATTTCCTATTTGGGCTTTTGCACACACAAAAATTTCATTGGTTACCCGGCACCATCGCTGCGAATCCCAGTGGAGAGTCAGATTGATGAAAAAAAAAAAACGTAGTAAGCTACATAGTGAAAAATTTCAAGAGTTTGCTAGATTTAACTCTCCATTAAAGACAAGACCACAATGGCTAAGGAATTGAAGGACGCAGTGACCAGAGAATACACCATCAACCTCCACAAGAGACTTCACGGTGTTGGTTTCAAGAAGAGAGCTCCAAAGGCTGTCAAGGAAATCAAGAAGTTTGCTAAGTTGCACATGGGTACTGACGACGTCAGAGTTGATCCAAAGTTGAACGTTGACTTGTGGAAGAGAGGTATCCAAGGTGTTCCATACAAGATGAGATTGAGAATCTCTAGAAGAAGAAACGAAGACGAAAACGCTAAGTCCACTATGTTCTCTTACGTTGAATCCGTCAATGTTCCAACTGTTAAGGGTTTGCAAACTACCGTTGTTGAAGACGACGAATAAATAATGTGCTTTTAGTGTTCATTTAAACTCAAAAAATATAATATCTTGGAATAGTTACCAAATTTCAGAGTTGTAGATTAATTAATCGAAGAGTTAATTATGAGTCAGTAGTATAGGGGTGGATGATTGTAGATACATTGAAACCCTTTCAGTTCAGTCGCAAACGATTCTATGAGTGCCAACTCCAAAGCTGGGCTTTTAGTAATCGTAGTATCGTAGTGAACTTTAATGTTACCGAACCGTTATGCACTAAAGGCAAGTGCTGTCACTTAAAACTTAACTGGCAAAACCAATGCTTTATTCAGTCAATCCTAGCTTGACTGTTACTTACTTTCACATCAAACTGCTACCTTCAATTACTAGCAAACCTTCACGTACTTTGAACTCTTGGTTCGAATTACCATTTAATTTTCACATCATAAACTACTGAAATTCACTAGCCTTAAGGCCGTCAAATGATCTACTAGCTAACCTCTACTTACTTTACGATCTTTTACTCTTTACTACCTTCAATTACTAATAAATCATAAAAGCTTTAACAATTCAGTGTAACTATGACAAATGTGCCCATCACAACAACAAAATGCCCTGCGTAACCCCACCTCAAAACGAGGCAAAGGAAACAGTCGGAAACACAGATGCTACTCCATGTCATGTTCAAAAATGGCACGAAAATAAGAAAGATATCATCATTAATGTTAAAGTTTAAAATTCAAGTAAAGGGGCAAAAGAAATCCACAAAAAAAGCCAAAATCAGTCAACTAACTGATCAAATGCTTCAGGAGGTCTTTTCATCACCAAAAGTTACATTTAGCTCTAAACTACGGTCTTTCATCCTTTACAACACGATTTTTCAGAAGAACAAGATTGTCACTGGTTCTTGAAAATTTATCATTTTCCAGTTTATATGCGAATTTTAAAAAGAGAAGTCAGTGAGGGTTTCTACCGCTCATGGCAACTAGTTGACTTCCCTGATTGGTATCTCCACGGCTTCACCGAACCCAGGCTCGCCGTATCTTTTGAGAATAAAATGCTTGTCAAACCAATCGAGAAGCTGAATCATGCTGCTGGTCTCATTCAGCTGGATAACTAGCTTTCTGTCTACTTGGCCTTCAATCATACATGCCAAATGGTGTTGCATGAGGCGAAATGGTAGTCCGTACGCCGTTGCATAATCCCAAAAGAGCTCAATGGCTCCCCATGGACACCTGCTGTAAGCTGAAAACAGTGCTGGGTTCGACAAGATGCCTCTCACTGCCATCACACCGTCACAACCAGTGTACTTGGCTATACGCAAGGCGTCTTCGGCTGTGAAGCAGTCACCATTGGATATCACGGGCACGCTGACGTTGTCCTTAATGGTTTTGATTTTGTCAAAGTCTGCAGCAACGCTGCTTCTTGTGGTCGTGGTTCGGCCATGCACAGTTATAAAGTCAACTCCGGCTGATTCCACTAACTTCACAAACGCAATGGTCTCGTTGATGTCGTTGTGAACTCTAATTTTGGTCTCAATGCAGATCTCATCACCGTACTTCTCCTTCACTGCTTTGACCATCGCAGCAACAAGCTCTGCCTTGCTCATCAAGGCCGCCCCTATTCCTTCACGAACCTGGTCCTTGATCGGACAGCCACAGTTCAACCCAATACCGTCCACATACGGCTTTACCATCTCAACAACCCTCAGCAAATCTGTTACGTTGTTGGTACCAACCTGAAGTATCAGCGATCTGTCTCCGTTATTTGTTGAAAAGTCACTCAGTCTGGCATTGGAGTTTCGAACAAATTCCCTAGCCAAAATCATTGGTGTGTACACGATATCACAGTTGTAATGACGAAGCAGCGCCCTAAACGGTAGCTTTGAGTATCTCACCATGGGACCAGCAACGTACACGGGCCTCCCCATTTCCTGACACTTTTTGATGATGTGTAACGGATTATTTTTTGGATCTCTCTTCAATAGGAGGCCTCTATTTGACTCTGCTATCTCTGTCATTTTTTGAGGATGATGATATTGTCTCAAATTGATTAATCTCCTAACAGTCAACAAACGTATTTTGAAGTATTCTCAACTACAGAAGATATCCTTCCACTTGAAGTTCAGATAGATTCACAAGTGAAGAAAAATATCTGAAATTTTGATGTAGCACTGCCATGAAAAATATTTAGATCAAAATTTTTCTCAAAAGTTGCATAAAGTAACAAAATGACAGAAATTTAGCTAATTCGTTCACAGTTTGAAGTACAAGAAGATTTGAGGATACATATGTCTGAAGATAACGTGGAGAAAAGAAAGTTAGACTCTGTTGATGAGTCCAATGACATAAAAAGAAGCAAACCAGATTCCAGAGACGAACAAAAAGGTGTTGCATCAATTAAACCAGAGTATATCATAAGCTCAAGCAGAGCTGAGGTGATTGACGATGATGCCGCAGAACGTGTTGGCAGAGAGAATGAAAACGAGAGTAAGGAAGCCAAAAAAGGGAAGAAAAACAGAGGTCAAAATAAAGCTAGAAAGCTAACGCAAGTTAAAGACCAAGTTAAACTGTGTCCTTCTGTGGTTGACAGCGACAAGCCATGTATCAAGGGCGTCGAGTGTAAGTTTTCACATGATGTTGAAACATACTTGAACCAAAAGCCAAGCGATTTGGAAGGCGGTTGTCCAGCGTGGGAAACACTCGGCTACTGTCCCCTAGGTATCAAATGTAGATGGTTGTATTCACATTTTGACAAGGAATCAAAAAAATTAACAACCAAGGAGATATTTGATAAAAATGATCGTAAAGGTGAAGTCAACTGGCTTTCGAATGACGATAAGAGAGCGCTAAATAAAAAGCAAGCAGTGTTACGTTTAAGCGATTTATCAATTCAATTATTTGATGATAGAAAGGAAATGGAACCAGAAAAGAGAAAGGAACTAGAAAATGAATTTTATTCCAGTATTATCAAACCAGGAGAGAAGAAGAAACTGAATCACAAAGACAAGAAAATATTGTCTCCTTTAGCAACTGTTGGTAATTTACCATTTAGAAGATTAATGAGAACTCTCGGTGCTGAAATTACATACAGTGAAATGTCACTTACAATGCCATTGATGACAGGTCAAAATAGTGAGTGGGCATTGCTCAAGGCGCATAAATCAGAATATCCTGGCTTTGGTGCTCAAATTGCTACCGGTAAAGCATGGCAAGCTGCCAAAACTGCTGAAGCAATTGCAAAATACGCTCCAAATACAAGTGAAATTAATCTTAATTGTGGTTGTCCAATTGACTTACTTTATAAAAGGGGTGAAGGTTCTGGCTTAATGGCAAATCCAAAGAAAATGAGAACAATTTTGAAGAATATGGCATACTGCTCAGGAGAAATTCCAGTTACAGTTAAAATGAGAATGGGTGTTCAAGATTCAAAACCAGTTGCAATTGATATTGTCAAAGGTTTGTTAGGTGGAAATGGTGGGGATATTGGTGCAATTACTGTTCATGGTAGGTCAAGACAGCAACGTTATTCAAGAGAGGCCAACTGGGATTACATTGAACAAGTTGGTAAGGTTGTCAAAGAATACAACGAAAATTTTGAAGAAGAAAAAGATGTCACTGATAGACCTAACCCTGTGTACCTTATTGGTAATGGTGATTGTTTCACCTATGAAGATTGGAACCACCATATGGCTTTAGAAGGAGTTGATTCTGTCATGGTCGCGAGAGGTGCATTGATAAAGCCATGGATCTTTGAAGAAATTGACTCACAACAATATCTAGACAAATCAGCCAGTGAAAGATTGGAGATTTTGAAGACTTATTCTAATTTTGCCTTAGAGCACTGGGGTACAGATGATTTTGGTATCAATACAGCAAGAAGATTCTTGTGTGAATTCATGTCATTTACTCATAGATATATTCCAGTTGGAATCTTAGAGAGGTTACCACCAAAACTAAATGAAAGGCCACCACAATGGAAAGGTAGAAACGAGATGGAAACTTTATTAGGCTCAAGTGATTACAGTGATTGGATCAAAATCAGTGAAATGTTCCTTGGCAAAGCAAGCGAAGATTTTGCATTTGTTCCAAAACATAAAAGTAATTCCTACAAGAATTAAATGTAAAGAAATGATATATATTTAACGTTTTATAAATAAACTAAAAAGTACTGACATTTAAAGCTCATCGTGCAAGGCCTTAGACTTCTTCAAAATGACTTCTTTTTCTAATCCGAGATCACTGATCTGTTTCTTCAGATCATCGACAGAAGTTGAAGTGGTGTTCTCTTTCTCTAAAATTTTAATTTTTTCCTTCACTTCTAACAATTCAAAGACAAGACTATAAGTTCTGTAAACGACAAGACTTAGAAACAAGCAAAAGCCAGTTAGATACATGTTTCTTTGAGCATAAAATCTTCTACTTTGAATTTCAGATCTTGAAACTGTGCCTGCTTGTGTTTGGGATAAATCAAGCACGCCAGACTCACGACTATTTAATTCACTGTTAATTTTGTTAACTCTGTTTACAGAGTCTGCAAACATCACTGCTATGAATCCAAATATACATTTGATTGAGATTTGAACGGATTCTGAATGGAATGGTTTTGATAGTCCTTTCAACAATGGCGCACGGTACTTTGAAGGCAAAGGCGCAGAGATCAATGAAAAGAGAGCAACCTCAATCACTAGAATACCAAAGGTGCAAACGTATTGGAAAGCCATATTAGTTAAACTTCAATAGACAAATTAATATGTTTATAAGGATAGGTGTTCAATAGAGGGAATGGCATCCTATTTTTTTTCTCACTTTGTATAAATTTTAATCGCACTAACTATTTTCTTCAAATATATCAAGATATAAAGATTATAAAAAAGAGAACTAAGGTAAAAAGAATAAAGGAGATGTTAAGCATTTGATTTTGGAACTTGAAGAACAAAATTTATATTTAAAAGAAAATTAACAAGGATGACTGATGTTGAAAGAAGTAATAACAAACAAACAAGCAGAAGAGAGAAAAAGATATTAACAAAATAATTAACAAGAGTGTAAAAGAGAGAAGTAAAAATAACAAAGCATAGCAAAAACGACTGTAGATTAGTGAGTAGTATGACCTCTATGATATTTCAAACCGTTCAGATTTTTATAGCGTTTACCACAAACTTCACAGCGATATGGTTTATCCTTTTCAAGGCCCATGCCATCAGGATAAGGTTTATCAGAAGCGGGATTAATAACAGAGAATGTCCCGTCTTTATTTTCTCTGAGCTTTTGGTTCTGGTGACCATGAATTCTATGATATTTCAAACCATTTTGATTTTTGTAAGTCTTTTCGCAACCAATAACAGGACACTGGAACGGTCTATCTTGTGACTGTTCGATGACGTAAAGTCTTCTAGCAGGGTCATCGATACAAATATCTGAATCCATGTCCTCGTCTTCGTCCATTTGAAATTGCGTGTCAAGACCGACAATTTGATGGCTGTCAATATCATTATTAGATGATGGCTGAAGAGGTGCTTGTTGTGACTGTACTTGCACTTGATTCATCTGCTGCTTATGCTGTTGTGTAACATTTGTTTGCTGTCGACGTATGTTTGATCTTTGTGACTGTGAAGAGAAATTCGATTGTTGATTTGTTGAGAACATTTGGGTTTGGAAAATATGGTTTTGCTGATTCTGGAAATCAAACTGAGCTGAAGGTTGTTGCTGAACCAAAGATATTGGTTGCTGTTGCTGTTGCTGCTGTTGCTGCTGCTGCTGTTGTTGTTGCTGTTGTTGTTGTTGCGGTTGTTGTTGTTGACGAAGATGCTGATTATGACTATTATTGTTATTAGTATTATTAGTAGTATTAGTATGATTATCACTTTCAGGATGATCCATATTTTGGGTATTTTGCTGATCAAAACTGAATTGAGACAGAGAGGCATGAACCATGTTACTGTTCATATTAAAATTGAGGCTGTTATCAACATGTAAGTTAGTGTTTGGATTCAAAAACACTTCATTTGTTGAAACTGCATCAATAACAGAATTGTTATGATTTATATTATTTGAATTGGACGAATGATGATTTTGCCTTGATCTTGAAGTATCAGACATGGAAATGTCATTATTTAATTGAGATTGATCAGGTTGAATATGCATTTCTTCGTAATGCCTTAACAAGTCATGAAGAGTTGGTAAGACCTGACCACAACAAGAGTAATCTTTACAATAATTAGCTTCTAAGTCAGCTAAATAAGAATTATTGTTAATAGGAGACGTTGACATAACGGAGTTCATTCTTGCATCCATGGCATTGTTGTTTAGAAAATTTCCGTTGTGTAAATTAATTGATTGATGCCTTATACTTGGGTTAATCAACCCATTCAATTGATTGATAGTGCTATTATAATTATTAGTATTATTAGTATTGGCATTATTATTGCTATGACTGTTATGGAAATGGCTATTGGCAGCATTGCCGTGATTATTTTGAAGCATAACTTCTTCTCTTAGCCATGATCCAATACCAACAGAACCCCAGGATATTCCACCCATGCCTTGTGAGTGTGCTATACTTTCTCTTCTCAACCTTGGGTTTTGGTAAATGGAGTTTGATCTAGAGAAGGAGATGTTAATTGGCTGCGCCGTGTCCTGCGGATTCGGAGCTATGGCCATCGATGAGGAGGAATTCGAGCCTACGTTGGAAGACTGCTGATTCATAAAGAAATTGCTATTCATAATAATGTAGTATGAACGACTTGTTTCTTTTTTTTTTTTAATATTCCTTGTTTAGCAACTTATAATATCAGTAATGAATGTATTTGGAAGAATAGGTGATATCAAACCGATGGGATCTAACTTAAACTTCAACACTACCACCGTCAAATGTTGTCTTTGATGAATTGATGTACTATTGGCTTTTCGCTCTCAATGTATTTACCAATCACACACAGTTTGTATTATGTAGCTGTGAAAAAGTTAGATTGATAACGAGCAACACTGAACTTTGTATCTGACAGTAATTGAAAGTATATGTGAGTATAACGATATACCTTGAATATACTATTATACACTTCTATTGGGGGGAAGGAGGACGGAAAATTAATTATTCGCAAGTGTATAAATAAACGAATAAAAAGATGGGTATAATAAAGGAAAAGAGATGGATTTTGAATCCTTATGAACTTATTTCCTACTATTATTATCAATCCTTATGTGTTAACAATTGCACCAAATTAATAATCTGTTTGTTTTTTTCTCAACTGCTTACGTTATGATAACCAAGTTAAGAGTATATATGATATAAACAATGATTTAGGACTCTATAGAACAACAAACAATCCTCAGAAGTCTTACCTATTAAATATCGGTTTATCAAATAAATATAACTATATTTATAAGGAAATGGGTCCAATTTCAAAAAAAAACCGGTGCGTCAACTAAATTTCCCATCCGTCTCTACTCAGATTTCATCACCTGCATCCGGAAGCCCAAAGAGGCACATGGTTACGCAGCCCGCATAAGATATAAGAAATTGGCGCGAACATAGCACATCCTTGCACCGCGACATATTAGAAAAGCTGTAGTTATATCGCGACAAAACACAGGTTGTGACAGCACGACAAAATAATTTGTCGCAAAAGGCAACTACCTTTTTTGTCGCGATATTATGCCTTTTTTTCATTTATCTTATGTAGGTTACTAGGATGAGCATTCACGGCCTGTTCAGACGCTCAACACAGTATTAGTGTAAGTAAAATATATGCTACAATCTCATAATTGTTGGTAATGTATAAATAGCAGCAAATGGTGTCAGTTTACAAAATGTATAATGGTTTTGAATGCATTGTGATTCCTAAACTTTACTTAAACATTGTTTATGTCGTTATAAAAGAAAATAATTTGCCCAATTTTATTTTGCCCTTTTATCATCAACTCCATCTTCTTCCAAATACTCATAAATATCACACATGTACTGTGTACACTCTTTATAGCACCTTATATAGACATCATATAGCCCATGTGTCTCACTATTGGCATAATGTTTACACATTTTTGAATCGCCATTTCTTGAGCATTTTTATAAATAAATTTATAGTCTGTTCCTTTATGTCGTTTTCTCTATTGTGTGTACATTCTTCTTTTTTTGTCTTGCACACCGCCCCCTTTTTCATCTGGTTCAATCAATGTGTTCAGGATGTGGAGATAGCATATCACAATGTCATACCCCAGAGTCAAAACCAACAACACCAGAGGCTTTCAACTCTTCCTCACCCGCTAGATCCATCTTTTCTTCTTCCTTTTCACTCTCTTCACCCTCAAATTTCGCAAATGCCAACAACTCTAAAGACGTTCACTCATTGACAATCAAGAAACTTGATCAGTCGCTTCAGAAATTCATTAGTATGAAAAAGGTGAATAACACAAATAAAACCAACCTACTAAGATTGTCGTTACTAAAGTATTTGAGATATCCTCCATCCTTTTACAAGTCATTATCTCTTTTATTGGCAACTTCATTGTCTGATCTAAACGTAGATCTCATGACTTTTGAAGCCACCGTTTTGCTCAATTGGTGGACCAATTTGTTAAATTTATTAACCAATGATTATCAATCAATTCTCTCTTTAGATAGAAGTGCATACCTTGAATCAATTTCAAGATTATCAAATTTGAATATTTGGAAGTTCCTAAGTGTACATCCTTCCACTTTCAATAACTTATCGTCAAACTACAATCAATTAATTTTGAAAACATTTGAACTCTCAATCTCAAGATTAAACCTAAAGTCTTCCTCCATTGCCTTTGAAATATTTGCTGGTAAAATATTTTCTCTGGCTTTCTTTAATTTACCCTTGATATCTCATGGCTTAGCATTCCTTTTAAATACCAAAATCAAATCTTTCAAATCAATTCACTCAATATGTTTCAACGAGTTTTCGAATTTCAATGGAATACTTGATGATTTATCAACTCAATTTCCAACTCATTTAAATTTACTATTAACTTCTTCTTTGAAACCGAGACCAACCAAATTCATTATCGAAAATAAATTCTTGAATTCAATTCATCCGCCCAAAGATAAAATTAATGGAATTAATGACACTAGAGGTCCATGGACTTTGAAATGGTGTTCTCTTGATAACATCAATTTGTTTTGTGCTTTTCTAAGAAATTATTTATCTTTACTTTCAGTTCATTTCAAAAATTTCCCTTCAATAATGATAAATGACAATTTTATTTTTTTATCTCCAGGGTTCTTATGTTTATTAACTCACTGCTTTGAAATATTTGATGCAGAGATCAATTTTAAATTGAAAAACCTGAAATCAACTTCAAATTTGAATCAACCAAATGTTTCAGTAGCTCCTTCCACTTCTTTGTTATACTCACATACCAATGGTTGTTTAAAGGAATTACCAAGTGAAAAAATTTTCAAAGTCTTAAGAGACTTAATCACTAATCCCCGGACTCCATACGAGTGCTTATTAAATATTGGATTTATCAAAGGCATAGAAAATATTTTCAAAGTTTTAATTTTAAATACAAAATTATTAGATCTGCATAAAATTGAGTTAATTTTCAATCTATTTATCGATTTTGTTAGATCAATAGATGTTGTAATAGATTTCAATTCAATTTTAGATTCTTCTTTAATAACTCCATTTTTAGACCATTTAGATTGGAAATTTTGGTTAAATACAATATTGAAATTATTAAATTCCAATAACTCCCAATTGGAATCAAGGTCAATTTTGATTTTGTATAAATTATGGGACTTCATTTCTTGGAATAACTATGACATTGGTAACTCATTCCTAAAATCCAAATGTGAAGATAATTGGATTTCAAATTTGAAATTAAACTTAAAATCAAATTTGATCATTTATTTAACAAAGGACTCTAAGTGGAATAGTCTATTTGGTAATTATAATTCTTTGACAAGACAATTATTTATCAAATTTTTAATTTGGAAAGTTTTAGGTTTCAAGTTTATCGGTTTGAATTCCATTGGGGAAGTTAATAATGATAATCACAGAATTTTTGAACAGATTGAGTTTAAACTTTTGAATACTTTAAATAAAACTAAAGATATACATTTTAAACCCTGTGGTCCAATTTTAAACAAGAAATTTATCATCAATGAAATTAAATCTCACTTAGATAAAAGCAAGATAAGAACTTATCCATTTGAAGTTATTGATGATTTTGACTATTCAAACTCTTCTTTACTGAATAATGGCTCAACACAGCAATCAAATGAAAAATCTCCCAGAGTTATTAATAAGACTAATAATAAATCAAATAAACTTCAAGATTTCTTCACAAAACCTAATAATAGTGCCAATAATAGTAGTAGCAATCTGTTTGGCAAACTGTTTAGATCAGATTCAGCATCATCAAAAAAGCTGTTTAAAAAGCCACCATCAATTTCCTCTCTATCATCAATCAGAAGTAGTGATAATAGCAGTATTAGTTGCATAGAATCTTCATTTTCAAAGTTCAGCGTGTCTGATCTTGTAGAAGAAGATTATTATTTTGATAACAACAATCTAAAACCAGCTCCTGAAACTTTATTAAAATCCATTGAATTTATTAAATATGATTATGAGTTCAATTTAGTTAATGATGATTCAAAAATTCAATTACATATTCAGAATTTAAATATTTTAAATGCAAATGGATCAAAGTTTAAGTTTGGTGGCTTGAATATTGATCATCACTCAAAAAACTATGAATTGAATTTACCATCTGTTGACATGGATATGTTATACAACAAGATATATTTTAAAAATAAAGTTTCAAGTAATAAAGATACCATCAACAGGGATTCGTTGATAGGCAGCTTAAAACTAGATTTGAATGGAAATGATTATTTAAATATGATGAATTTTCAACCTGAAAGTGTTTTAACTCCAACAAATGACACACTATTTGGAAATTCAGACTCGACATGCAATTCTTTCACTTCTGCTAAGGGAAGCGATAGTGAGATGGAAGTGAAAGAAGAAGAACAACAAGAAGATGGTGATGATGACGTTCAACTTCCATTTTTTGTCAATTTGGCAAATGGAATTCATGAATTTAATAATGAAGTTGAGGTGTTTAACGAGTTTATTCAAGCCAGAATACTTGAGCTAGAATCTGGTGATATTGTAAGATCGGCTGCTACCACAAAATGGATCAAAGAATACGAAGAAGCACCAGAAGAAGAGGAAGAGGAAGAGGAAGAGTTTATAATTGAAATCAAGCATAATTCATTGAACAAATATCAGCTGACTCCGATGGCCATGCGTAAATTACAAAGAACAATACCACAAATAATACCTGAAATTCAAAACGATAAGCTAAACGCATACTGATACAATTGCACCTTTTTATAGTTACCTTTTTGTAATTGTTGTAGCATACATATAACCATGAAACGCATCTTTTGACGATATATGAGCATAGTTTTACCTGAGAAAAATAATATTGACCTGGGGTGACATATTGATAACAACAGAGTAAGGTCAGTTGCACTTGCAATGAATATCAACTTAAGTATCCCATTCACTGTTCTCAGAACATGGATGTTTATGATAACAACCATTGCCATGATATTCTTCGTGCTTTTACCTACTTCACTTCTCACATATCTCCATTTTCAACATACCATTCTACCACAGGCACCAATAAGGATTCCGTTAGATTTCACATACACAGGTGAAGAGTTTCATGGTCCGTACAGCCTTGTGAACTTGACCGAGTTTGATAATGAATTAAAGACGATGTGGAATGGACTGAATCGCAATCGGTTTACAAAATTGAAACATACAGTTATGCTTAACATCGAATACATAAATTTGTCATACAAACACGAAATTGGTAGCATAAGAACTACGTTAATTAACAAGCCTAAAACAATTCCTTACAACAAGAAAAACGGTTTTCCGTTTATCAATTCGTTCCCTAAATTGACTACTAACAGAGATACACAAGTACTTGAGGATATTTATGATAAGTCGATGCAGAGATCAGTATTGTTTAGTTCGTATGGTAACTCAAATTTTGATGAAAATTCAGAAACAAGCGGACTCTTTGACTACCTACTACCCAATTGGGTCCAGAATTTATTTATACCTGTTGGATTTCAAAAATTACTAAAATGGAGCAGTTTAAAATCAATATTTGGCAGATCAAACTCACAGATATTTGACGTCCAGTTTAGTAGCTTCCAATCCTCAAACCTACCCAATGACCCTAACTTCTTGTCTCTTGAGTTAGTCAAATTAGACTCAAAATCCATCATTGGTAAATTGAAACAAAATTCCCTTTTGGTAGAGCTGGATCTACACAATGTCTTTATAAATAGAGGTTCTCTTACATTTGAATGGGAGTTTGAAGGTTTAAGGAATTTAATTTATTGGTGGCCTGGAGTTTGCTTTTTTATTGGCGTTGGATTCCTCTGGAGTTTGAGCTCTGCATGCTGCGTTATTGTAAGTTTAATGGGTTATGGGTATATTGAGTTGTTTGGCGGTGATAAAACAACTGAGAAAGCAAAAAGAGATATCATTGCCTTTAAAAATTTACAGATAATAAAGGAAAGTAAAAAGAAGTCAGCATTTGATAAAATCTTCTGAAATTATTGATATTTTACTGTGTTGAAATTTGTTAGATCATTTAGTGTATTGGTTTTAAAAATCTTAGATTGTATTAAATTAAATTAGGTAAAATTATGTAATTTCTAGTAAAGTAAGGAACCTTTTAATGGTCTGGCCTTGTATTTTCGTTAATATCCTAAAGATACTTTCAATGTATATGTTGAAACAAATGGCAAACATACTACCAAGCAAATGTAATGTGCAATGTAAACTAATGCCAAACAGTCCATTTGGAGATGCGATTTGCCGTCAACAGGTGTGTAAAATGCAGTGATATAAATTAATGAAGTTGCTGGTGGTAAACAAAAGTTAATATTTGATATGAAATGAAGAATGTCTTCACCATAAAATAAACCATCTGCACTGAGTTTTCCGTTAAGAGCACAGCCAATAACTGGCGATAAAAATAGTCTGACAAAAACAATTGAAACGGGAACTTTCCAAAGACCATTTGGTAGTTTCGCAACTTTTAGTCTGCCGATTGTACCACCTAATAATAAAAGTCCAAATGGGACTTCGGCAGCACCAATGTAACCTGCAAAATCCATAATGAAAGACAATGGTGGGGCATTATCAGGCGCAGGGCTAATGTGAGCTTGAGGTGTGACCACAAACAATGCCTGAACCCAGGGTATCATACAAATGATGATAGATAAAATGATGGTAATAGAAACAATTTGTAAGGTTGCAGAAACCCAAAATTCCATGATATTTTTAAATAATTGCCAATAGTTTATCGATGCTAGGAATCTGGGCACATATTTCACCTTACCTAAATATGTCAGTGTCTCCATTTCATATTTGGCAAAGATAGGCACTGCTTCATGAGCTATAGCATCTTTTTTGATTTCATCAAATCTTGAATAAACTCTAACGATATCCTGAGTTGTTTCTGGTTCATTATTAACTTGTTCATTTTCAAGTAGCCTCTGCGGAACTGATGTTATCTTTGACAACGGCGCCACCAACATTGATCCTGCATTGGAAATAGTTGATCTTCGACTGAGCGGAAGACCACTATTGAGTTTTAGAGTGGGATGGTTGTCAATCTGCTGGACAGAAGATGCACCAGATCTGCTTCTGCTTGAATCAATAGAAACTAGATCAGTGCTGATGGCTCTTGAACTACTATTGCTTTGGACATTAGCACCAGAAACAGCTACGATAGGGACGCTTGTATTTGATTTTATCGTTTTTTCATCGTCGGCATTTGATAAGGAAGACTCTTCATCAAGATCCGCTTCATTTATCTCACTCCGAAAGTCCATTTCAATTAATTTGTAAGCACCGAAGTTGAACTGAACTAGCATTTGTAGCGTCATGTATATCATGACGTATGAGACACCTTTATCCACATCTGGAAAAATGGTTGCAGATGACTCCATCGTCTGCAAATACGCAATTGGCAAATCAGATATGTTCGGCAATATCCCACAACACAACAAGCCACCCCACCAGTTTCTTGGACATCCGGCAATAACACCAAACACAAAACAGAGCAACGCTCCTCCACCCATGATGAACGTGGATATGATCGTAATGGTACCGATTTCCGCAATGTCACTGTTGTGAATGTTTGACACGATTTTCTGGAACGCCAAACATGGAATAAGTACCTGGATGGCTATTGCTGATATGTTCTTTGATGTTTCAACTGTTAATATATTTTTTTTGGCTAGATATATACCAACTCCTATGATCAGATAGATCTTGAATATGGGTTTAACCGCAATGTAAATTACCTCTCCTAGTGGCAAGTTCATCGTATCACACTAACTTCAATGAAAATCACTCAATTTAAAGTTAAAGAAGAAAAAGATGCCCACCAGCAGCTTTGTTCATCCTTAAACAAAGCTTCAGCTTCCGTTAACTATCCATTTTTTCTTTTTTCTCTGTTCCTTCTCCACACAAATTTTTTATATAGTTAGTCATGGCGGGATGTGCTCATCAAACATCCCACTCTTTCGGATATGCGTCACGTGACAGCTCCGACCAGTGTGGGAACTTATCTTCAAGGGAAGAAGCACTGAGTTGTGGCCAATTGGTGGCGATAGTGAGCACCAGAGCATCATAGAAGAGCCTATAAGAGGTGCCAGTAAAGTGGATACCGTCTATAAGCAGCTGGCCGAGACCGCCGTGCTCAACAGCGCTGAGATCGCCACCCATGTGGGTGTTGACAAACTCATTCATAATGGCATAGAGATCAATAACAGGGAAGCTTCGCTCAGCAGCTAGAGCCTTTAGAGTGTCGCCATAAACGATTGCACGTTCGTTGGTACGATACGTGTTTGTTACTAGGTCATCGGGCCAGCATTTGTCCCATAGCACGTCGTCGTGCAAACCAGGAGTAACAATTATCGTTTTGATGTCTCTTTGTTTAAACATGTCCATGATCTGAGCCATGTTGGTCTTGAACCGGTCTAGAGGAACACCTTCATTGTACCCTGTCTCTGGTGTGGTCAGTCTGTAGTCGTTGGTACCGAAAAACACGTAAGCCAGCTTGAATTGCTCTTCCGCAGGAACAGCGTCGTGTTCTCTAGTCAACATTGAATGCGCAATCTTTACGGCCTGGTCGCTGTTGTAGCCAGAATAGCCTCGCTGAACAATCTGCAGTTTCCTTCTGTAGTCGTCGTTAAGCTTGGCCGCCATTGAGAAGCACAGGGTCTCTGTCTGTTGCAAATGTGCCTTTTCCGGATCGTCTCCGTTGAAAATGCCTGCCTTGCTTGCTTTCTGGATCTCCTCCGCAGTGAGCGGGTACTGGTTGTACGCATACTCGGTTATGGAGTCTCCAAACAGAAGGAACTTTGGCATCTGGAACGCGGACATGCGGTTTAGTTGATATTTATAGGAAGAAGAAGTGGTAGTTGAAAATAAGAAATATTTCAATCAGCAAATATTCTATTATATAAAGTTACTGTAGATCATTAAGGGAATCGAATACTATGTCTCTTCTGTATGGAAACTGAGCTGGTATAGCCATGTGCTTCAAATGTGGCCAATTCTGGGCAATCAAAGTGACTAAACCGTCGTACATGACTTGATATGCTAATCCGGTAAAATGAACTCCATCCGACAAGAAGTCGTCGTACTGGGCTTTGAAAGGTTTTTCTAGGCCATTGCGGTTAGCGTACGCGGCCATGCTTTCCTGAAGATCAAGAGCAGGGACCCCCATTCGGTCACATTGCACTTTCAATGCGTCTCCGTATTCTTTATTCAATTCTGTGCTTCTATAGTCGCCAGTCTTCAGATCTTCTGGATGCGTTCTGTTCCATAAGGCTTGATCATGAAAGCTTGGCGTCACCACTATCAGAGGTATGGATCGACTCTTAAACTCTTTTATTATGGTCACCATGTTCTTGACGTAAAGTTCTTTATCGATATGTTGATTGTTACCCTTGTCACTCCCCTGTTTTCTGGCATCGTTGGTTCCAAAAAAAACATATGCCAGCTTAATTTGCTGCTGGTCTGGCTTGTTGTCGTGCTCGTATTTAAGAATCATCTGACTTAGCTTGACCCCTTCTCTGGAGGTGTAGCCACTGAATCCTCTATGCAGAACTTGTAACCTTCTAACATATCTGTTTTGCAATGCAGGCCCCAATGCAAACTGTGTGCCATCATGCTGGTCAAAGGCAAACTCCGTAATGGAGTCTCCGAACATTAAAAGCTTCCCAACTTCAGTAGTAACCATTTTTAACTTAAAAGTTCGATAGTAAGAAGTTGATAAAAATTTACCTAGGCTCCCTCTTTTCTATAAGATACAATATTTATTTAAAAGACATGGAGAACCTAATCTCACACTTGGATGACATTGAGCGCAATATCTCGAGGATGCCCCAGTTTGCAAACCGTGAGCAGCTGATGTGCTGTTTGAGTCAGCCGAATTTAGACGTTAATCATCTAACTTCTAAAGCATGTCTATCTTCTGATGAAAAACAGTACGAGATCATCATTGAGAACCAGAGAGGCACAACAGTTGGAGGAAGTCACGTTTATTCAAAGGAATCAGTGATATATCCAATTGATCCTCCTAAATATCAAACACTATGGGGAGACACTCTAGTGTCGATTGGGCTCTATCCCGATCCAGGACTCAATTGGACATGGGGCTGGGACAAATGGCATATACTAATGATAAATGATGTTGACGAGGAAGGTTGGGTTTATTCAAATATCAGGTTTGGATCAAAACGTTGGGCCGGAGTTGGTAAATTGAATAAATTCGTTAGAAGAAGAATATGGGTTAGATTAGCCCAAAGAATACAGAAAGAAGAAAAATTAGTAGAAGAGGAAGAGGCAGAAGAAGAATCTGAGGAAACTCAAATCATCTTTCCACAAAACCATTTCGTTAAAAAGTCATCGAAAATGGATTTTTTAAGAAGACGAAAAACTGCTAAATCTACAAACCAAATTTCCAACACTGGAGTTGAAACCAAAGATAGCAAAAACAACGAGCCTTATGCAACAATATCTAAAAATACTACTTCAAGTACTGTTGTTATAGCTATAGATAGCAACCACAAAGAAAAGTTAGACTCGGATCTCTTGAAACATTTGCTCAGTGACCTTGAAAATGCCAAAATTGATAGAATAAAAACAGATATACTTCTAGACTTTTTTTTTCCTGTAAAGGAAAAGACTTTAGAGCTGTTTTTACATGATACTGACTATATTACAAAAATACTTCGGTTTTTTACTTTCAAGAACTCACAGGAAAGATTCATTCAAAAGTTTGAGAGAAAGCTACAAGAATTAGAGGATTCTAATAAGCAAGAGTTATTACTTCGGGTTTCTGAAAACTTCAGGTCTCTAATTTAAAAGCACTATCACTTTCTTTTTGGATAAAAAACTATTTACATACATGAACTGCTAAACATTTAGCTTATTTACAAGTGTCTTTTAATAGGGACTTTTTCAATAGCCTCAATAATATCTCCAACTTCTATATCCGGAGCACCCTCAAGTGCAATACCGCAATCTGCACCACTGTTCACTTCGTTAACGTCGTTTTTCTCAACTTTTAGCTGTTTAACTCTACCTTCAAAGATAACTTCGTTATTTCTAACTAATCTAACATTGGCATTCCTTTTGAATATACCATCAACAACTCTAGATCCTGCAATGGTTAGTGACTTCTTACCTTTAACCGTTATGTCAAAAAGTTGTTTGATGGAAACCTTGGAAATCACCTTGGTCTCAAAAATGGGTGGCAACTTGGATGTTATTGTTTCAATAACATTTTCAATCAGATGGTAAATAACGTTGTATTCCTTGATTTCAACACCAGCCTGACTCGCAGCGTTCATGATTTCTTTTGGAACCTTAACATTAAAAGCCAATATTTGTGCATTAGAATCTCTTGCTCTGCCGATATCTGAATCTGTAGGAGGACCCACTTCTTCAAAAATAACATTTGATTGAACTTCATCATTACCAAGACCCTCAATACTTTGCTTCACAGCTTCGGCTGAACCGCTAACATCTGCTTTAATAATAAAATTTACCTTTTCAGTTTTGTTCTTCTCTTCATCAAATAAATCAGGCTCTAATTCCTTGATTTCTTCTAAATTGAAACCTTTTAACTGATAATCTCTAATGGTTTCTTCTCTTTGAGCGTCAATAATGGCGTTGGTTCTTTGGCGATTCATTTCATCAATTTGCTCAGCTTCATCGAGCATTTTCTTCCTCTTTTCTCTGTTGGAAATCACCTTTTTGGCATATGCTTCAGTCTTTGTTTCAAGTCCAACCTCACCCGCTTCTGGTAACTCCTTCCAACCTGAAATCTCGACAGGTTGTGAAGGTTTAGCCAACTTGACCGTCTTTCCATGTTCATCCCTCATTCCACGAATTTTGCACCATGTAGTGCCTGCAACAACAATTGAACCAGGTTTCAGTTCACCTTTCTTAACAAGGAATGTTGCCACATTACCCAATCCCTTCTTAACTTGTGATTCCAAGACCCAGCCTTCAACTAAAACACCCTTTTCTTGTGTTTTCAACTCTAATAAATCAGCAACTGCTACAACAGTTTCTTCTAGGTCTTTCATACCTAAACCGGTTTTACCTGAAACCCTGACAGTTGGTGTATCTCCCCCATAATCTTCTACGTCAATACCCTGAGTAGATAAGTCGGCAACCACTTTGTCTGGATTTGCATTCTCTTTATCACACTTGTTGATTGCAACAACAATAGGAACACCAGCATTTTTTGCGTGCTTGATTGCCTCAAGTGTCTGTGGCTTGACGCTATCTTCAGCAGCAACAACAAGAATGATAACATCTGTCATATTTGCACCTCTTTCACGCATTTTTAAGAAAGCAGCATGCCCTGGAGTATCAAGAAATGTGATTTTCTTTTTGGACATGGGTGTTTCAACAACAAAAGCACCAATATGTTGTGTAATACCACCAAATTCTCCTTTTACGATTGATGATTTTCTTAAATAATCTAAAATGGTTGTTTTTCCATGATCGACGTGACCCATAATAGTAACAATTGGTGATCTTGGCTTCAACTTCTTAGGATCTTTACTCAGTTCCTGAGGGAATAAATCAGCACCTAAATTATCATCCCTATTCACCTCAAAACCATATTCTTGTGCAATCAACTCAGCTGTTTCAGCATCAAGAATGTAATCATTTGTCATGTTCTCAAATCCAAGTTCTTCTAATTTTGCTAAAAGTTCCGGCACTCTGACCCTCAAAATGGCTGCAAAATTAGAAACTGAAAGAAAAGTTGGAATATCTAATTTGCATTTGGTCTTAATTGTGTTTGTTGACTTTTTGGTTTTTTTCAATGTCTTTGGTCTTTTTGGTTCTAAGACTTTTACATGCTCTCTTTTGGTCAAAGTAAAGGTCACATCCGAATCTTTGGAAGACCTTTTCTCTACTTTTGGTTTATCTTTTGCGAATTTGTCCTTTTTAGCTGGCTGATTTTCTTTATCCTTTTCTTTTGACAACTGATTTTTGTCCTTTAATTTATCGTTTTCTTTACATGTCTTTTCAAAATTCACTTTTTTTAATGGAACATCAATTTCTTTATCTGCCTTTACTTCTGAACTCTTTTGCTTGATCTTGATGTCTGTGGTAGGAATAACTTTTGGCTGATTTAAAGCATCTTCTTTCTTTTTTACAAAAAACCTAGATTTTCTAACAGGTGCATTCAATGAAACATTACTGTATGAAAAATGTCGAAAACCGCTAGATATGCATTTCAGACTCCCATTTAAATGCAGACTACGACTTAGCATAGCTTAACTTGGGTATGCTAAAAAGAATTAAAGTACAGTTACAGATGTTGAAATTTTATAAAACTTCACGCTTTTGGACTCTATCAGCTTCGCTCATGATAGTAGATGCTGTTAGGGGAATCGCCTCCTGCTCTATTTGCGGACCCGTAAAATGGTATCTACCCCAGACAAAGTAGGCAACGGTAATGAATAATGTAAAGATGAAAAATACAGCAAAGGCATAATTCATCGACTGAATATCAATGTCTAAACTGGGAGGCATTGAGAGGACAACAATTGTAACGCAAACGACAAGGCAGCTTAAAAGGTTGACAACATAACCAAACTTTCTTAGTTTGAATGTGGCACCACGGACCTTCTTTCTCTTATTCAAAAGTGAAAGCAGGATGGGAATTCCATTTGCTAAATTCATTGAGATAACCGAACATCCAATAAAAGCATTAAACGCAGAGCTTGAAATTAGCGAGAAACACCCCAAAAAGGTAGAAACCACTGTAGCTAGTAGAAGAGCGTTCTTAGGAACGTGTTCCTCTTCTTCAGTAGTATCAACTTCCTGCCAAAGTTGATTATATGGTAATCCATGATCTCTACCAAGTGAGAATATCATTCTCGAAACTGTGGTGAGAGATCCAACTGTAGCAAAAACCAATGCGCCAACAATCATTAATACAATTGCAAAGGAAACTACATTCGATCCTGTTGTTATTTCAAAAATGATATCAATTGGGAACATATCTGGATTTTCATCAAAAATATCAAGAGACGGCAAGACACTTAACAAAGGAATGATAAACGCTAGTCCAGTAAAGATGGTTGAAACTATTGAAATCATAAGGCCCTTTGGAATATTCTTTTCAGGCTTCTTGACTTCTTCACTCATCGCAACAATAGCACCATATCCGTTATAAGTCAAAGCAGGAAATTGAATACCCCCTATAATAAAGGCAACTGGACCTGGCCATCCTGATCTAGAGGCATCAAAGTGAGTAATGATATCACCAAAATTGTGAAATTCCTTGGCGTAGAAGAGAATAAGAATTCCAGCAACAATAATAGTACAGGCTGTCCAATATATGCAAATCACATTAAATGTTTCAAGTTTCCTCTGAAATTTCAAATTAACTAGTGCAGAAGCTAGAACAATGATCAGAAATATTATCAGAATCAAAACATCGTCTCTTTTATAATGGTTCTGCGTTATTCCTGTCATTGAAAGTACAAATTGAGCACCTCCGAAAGCGCATGATACGAACATTAGTAAGTTGCCGATAACCAAGTACCATCCAACATACCAAGAGAAAATTAAACTGTTCTTATCAGAGGCCAGTAAACTTGCAAAATGGTATACACCACCCGAAGTAGGAAATTTTGATGATATCTCTGACAAAGATAACGAAATTAACAAGGAAAACACTCCAAACAGTATCCATCCCCAAAAAATAGTCACACTAGATCCGCAAACAAGACCTATGGACAGAGTAGTACCAATACCAAATGGAACGTTCATTAAAGAGAACCCTAAGCCAACAAGAGACCCAACAGTAAACTTTTTATCCAATTCATGTTCATAATGTACGTGAACAACCTCTTCTGCATTGTCATCATCAAAATAAATGTCTTGCACCCACTGGTTACCTAATTCAATGAGCCTTTGTGTTGTACCTGGAAAGGTGGCCCCAGGAGCAGGTACGGCAGCTGTGGGGTCTCCATTTGTCGACATTTCAGCAGAAAACAAGGCGTTTAGTATTTTTGATGAATTTCCAAATCTTCATTTCCATATATTATTTACTATTATCAAGATAAAACATGCCACCAAAACTACCGGGCATGTATTTCGATGAGGAAAGAGGAAGGTATTTTGCCATTCCTAAATCAATGAGCAATACCTTTGGCGGCACTGAATCTGCTAGGGTTATTCAAGCCAAAATCAAGAAATTCAAGCCAGCTGCTAAATCAAATTCTGAAATCAAAGCAGATAAGAGTCGCAAAGAGTTCACAAGCAAGGTAGAGAAGGTTAGCAAATTGTTTGAGCTTGAATTCAAAAACATTGGAAGTTTTCGAAGCTGCAGCCCTACTTTATTACATCTTTCGTGTTTGTTTGACGATGAAAGTCGGAAAGCGTCCTTAGCAAACGTGAATGCTTTTGATACGGGAACAACTTTTCGTTTTAAGAGCATTAGTGGGCTGGAATGGGAGAGCACTATGCACCTGCGCACAAAAAGCGATGTGCTAGGGTACTATTGCGTTTCAAAGGATTTAAATTATGGTTTCATCTACTCCATTTTATTGAATAATGACGGTTCAATTGGCTCCCATATTACAAAGAAACGCTTTCAACTGAGTAATAATAGGCTTGAACTTGACCTCAATGGACAAAAGTGCGAAATGTTCAAAGGTATTGACGAATTAATTGCTATTGGACTTAACACACAGGATGAGCTTATTGATCATAACGAACTTAAAAGATGGTTGTTGCAGAATCAGCTTCGCAGAAAGCACAATAAAATGTGGTTGTTTGGGAATAAGGAACACATTGTCTGTAAGTCTGAAATGACTTTTTTAACCAACGACCGTGATTTTGTTTATATGGGATTTAGAGATGGAACCGTTGTAATTCAGTACTCTAAATGCACCAATAGCTTCTTTTCATTTAACATTGGCTCTGCTGTTTGCAGTATCAAGTCGATTTATGTCAACGAGTTCTTGGTATGCGTGGTAAGCGGCATTAGCAATGTTTTAAGATCTTATAAATTTGATCACATTACTTTTGAGTGGCTTCCATTCATTGAGTATAAAGGTTATAGAAATGCGGCCAATTTATCTCAAAACATTAAAGTATTCTCAAGCTCTGCTACTGGCTTTAACGACATGGATGGCATCTTCATAGTGGAATCTGAAAACGAAAGACTTATGGACAAAGAACTACTATTTTATGATTTCACACGATCAAAACCGTTGAAATGCTCTGAATTTAGATTACAAAGTAATAAATATACATTTACAAGTTGGTTTATTGCCGGCGATAAGCTACTTATCTTCAATAGAAGGCAACAAGAGATACTAGTGCATCAAATCTTGCAACTATTATAAGTTTGACCGTTATTACGTAATATTGGAAATGTACCAAGAAAAAATTTGACTCTTGAATATGTTTAACTATCAGCTGCAGGGACTACTTATAAGATTAAACAGGCCAATTAATGTCAGACGTAGAGGGGGAGGATGTTCTTTTTGATGAGTTTGGGAATCCATTAAGTGTTTCAGGTGATGAATATTCAGAGTCTGATACTGAGAAAAGATCCGATGAAGAGTCTGATGTGAGGCCAAACCCAGAGCTGAACGATTCCAGTGATGATGAAGGTGACGGAACCAATGATATGGGAGTTGTACTACCCGACAACAAAAGTCAGCTAGAGAATATCTACAACAAATTTGGTTCAGATGTAGAGATATCATTAGCAAACGAAGATGCAAAAACCATTAACGAACCTACCATAGAACCGGTAGTAGCTGAAACATACAGGTTAGAAGAGACCAGCATACCGGAAACCACATATTCCAAAGATTATTTATGGCAGCTAACAGATATACCGTCAAGGATTAGAAATGTTGCTGTATGTGGTAATATTCACGCTGGAAAGACATCACTAATAGATTTACTGATCGCTCAAACACACTCATTTGAAAACACGAGCGGTAATAGAAAGGCAACTGATTCTTTGAGATATACCGACAATCATATTCTCGAACTGCAAAGAGGAATATCCATCAAATCTAATGTCATGACCTTACTTCTTCCAGACTACAAAGAAAATTCCACTGTGGTCAATTTCATTGACGCTCCAGGTCATATTAGTTTTAGTGATGAGTTATCATCTGCTTTGAATTTAGCAGATACCGTTTTGTTATGTGTTGATTCTGTGGAGTCTGTTACAAATAGTACTGAATTAATAATTGAACAAGCCTTAAAATCAAATACCAAAATTATTTTGGTGATCACAAAGATAGATCGTTTGATTATGGAGCTTAAATTGTCCCCCTTAGATGCATATTATAAATTAAGAAACGTGATAGATAATGTCAATTCCACTATAGGTGAACTTTCTCAAACTTTCAGTTCAGATATGGATGTTTCGAGCTGGACTTTATCTCCTGAACTAAACAATGTTTGCTTCTCTTCATCGATGTTCAGCACGATTTTTACCTTGCAAAGCTTTACTCAGCTTTATTTTGAAAGATATAATTTAAAATGCAACGAACAGTTTAATCACGAGGCCTTTTCGAAAAGATTATGGGGTGATGTGTATTTCATTGACAACAAATTTAAGGTCAATCCAAATAATAAAAGTGAACTTGCTTCATCTAGGACTTTCATTGCCTTTATTTTACTTCCAATCTATAAAATAGCAACAAGATGTTTGACACTTGATCCACCAGAACTAAAAAAGTTTCTGGAAACTCAATTAAAACTAAATTTTCCATTAAACCGTTTAAAATCCAATTCAAAACCATTGCTTAAGCTTATTTTTTCTGAATTTTTTGGATCACCTTCTCATGCAATTGTTACTAGCTTAAAAGCATGTTCTTTATCACCTGTTCAAAATAACATAAACAAGCTCAGCTACCTGTTTACAGGTTGCCCCGAAAATCACATTGTAAAAGAAAATGTTAAGAAATGTGATTCTACTGGACCATTAATAGCATATATAAACAAATTGGTGGACACTTCAGATAGTGCACATTTTTATGCTCAAGTTCGTGTTTTGTCAGGAACGGTAGAACAAGATCAATTTTACCAATTGTTAGGTGAAGAATACCCTGAGAATCTCAGTAATGCTAAGAAACAGGAAATAAAAAAATGTTATTTACAGTGTGGGAGATATCGATATGAAGTACCGGCATTAAAAGCTGGCTCTATAGGTTTGATTTCTGGGCCAAAACTAGATTCATTCATTGTTAAATCCGGAACAATTTATGATAAAAGTATAAAAATAGACTTATCCACACCTTCATTTAGATCGAACGAACAAATAGTTTCTCCTGTTTTGAAATTGGGAATTCAACCAAGAAGTCCCAAAGATGGTGATAGTTTTAAATCAGGGCTAGAAAAATTGACTAGGGCCTATCATGGGTGCAAGCTTGAAATTGATGATTTTGGTCGCCATTTCATTTATGGATTTAGTGAAATATATTTAGATTGTGCATTACATGATTTGAGAAAGTTGTATGGACATTTAGAGATTAATGTGTCTGATCCAACGGTAGCCTTTTGTGAAACAGTTGGCGTGCCATCAGCAGTTCAAATAAATACAAAATCAAATAATCAATTGAATAGCATCACTATAATTTCTGAACCACTCGAAAGTTCTCTCGTTGATGACCTCACCTCGGGAAAGCTGGATATAACTAGAGAGTCATCTGCAAAGTTTTCCAAGTTGCTAAGGAATGTTTATGGATGGGACTCTTTAGCTTCCAGGTCAATTTGGCATATTGGAACAGGCAGATATGGATCAGCTATTTTATGCGATGATACTTTGCCTGGGGAAGTGGACAGGGAACTTTTACGTGAAATAAAAGAATATGTTATTCAAGGCTTCAATTGGGCTATCTCAGAAGGGCCTTTATGCAATGAAAATGTGAGAAATGTTAAGTTTAAAATTATTGGAGCAACCTTTGCGCCAGAAGAAATAGATAGAAACAAAGCGCAAATTATTCAAATGACAAAGAAAGCTTGCTATGCCACTATACTAACTTCTCAGCCAAGAATATTGGAGCCTACTTTTGACATGGAAATAATTGCATTTGGCGATGTCTTGGAAATTTTAGAAAAACTTGTAAAAAGAAGAAGATCATTCATTTACAATAAAGTTGCAATCGCAGGGACCCCATTATTTAGACTGTTAGGTAGGGTTCCTGTAATCGATAGTTATGGTTTAGAAACAGATATGAGACTTTTAACAAGAGGACGCGCCTTTCCTCAAATGAAGACTGGTAAATGGAAGACAGTACCTGGTGATCCATTGGATGAAACAGCATTTATTCCTCCTCTAAAACCTGCTCCATATCACTCGTTAGCTAGAGATTTCATGTTAAAATCTAGGAAAAGGAAAAATTTGAGTAAAGAAGTTACAATCCAAGAGTTTGTTGACAACGAGACATGGAGAGCTCTACGTGAAATGGATGTTTTCCAATAGTTAGAAAAGATTTAATTATGTATTTTTATATAATGTGCCAAAAACTTCTATATGCATTGTATTCGAATTGTTTTTTTTTAGCATGTGGCCAGGACCATTTGTTCCTTGAATCTTTGCGCCTACCACACATGATAGTTGATCTTGCCAATAAAAATACTGGCGATCTGCTCTTTTGTCTGTAAAAAATAAATATCTTGTTTAATCTGAATCATTTGAATCACTTGAGTCATCTGAGCTATCTGAACTGCCTGAACTATCTGAACTATCTGAACTATCTGAACTATCTGAACTATCTGAATCACTTGAGCTATCTGCATCACCAGAGTTTTTCAAAGAACCATGCGTGCTATTGTCGACGCCTTGGTTTTTTTTATCTGGCTTCACTGTCTTAGTTGAAGAAACCTTATCTTTTAGAGGCGTCAAGCAAACATAATAAGTAGGAAATTCAACCACAGATTTACCTACAAGTGAATCCTTTAATGGAACTTCTCCACTAAAAACACTTCTTTCCTTATTAGGAAAAGACATGATATGAAATTTAAAATCGATTTTCTTTTCTGTATTCAAATTCAGTGACGGTTCATAGCAGTCATCATCATCATCATCAGACTGTATTTGGCTAGCTTTGTCAATCCATTCTTTAGGAAGACAATCTATTAGTGATTTGCTTTCTTCAACACGTTTTATCACCTTCTTATCAATAATAGACCAATCTGCATTTACCCAAAGTAATTCTACAGTCCAATAGAATCCCTTCTGGTTCTTTCGTTTATCAACACCTGACATGTTGATTTTAGACCTGGACATCCCAGGCGGCGTTTTAAGAACTTTCACACCTCGGACAGGAACCCAATCGTGATTGAACTTTAACTCTTCATGATTTATTTCAGTTTTGGTATTTTTTGATCTCTGTCGTTTCCACGCATCAAGTTTCGGCTGATCTGGGGCCTTGATAAACGGTATTCCATCATCTCCATCGACTCTTTTCCTTTTACCAAGCGTAATTTCTCGACTTAACGACTGGAGCATTGTATAGTCACGCTGCATATCACCATCATTCATGTCTGAAACTGCTTTGTAAGATCTTTCACCTGTCGTTATATCCGACTTGCCTGAACAAGAGAGTTGATCGCAGTGCTTTCTATAGTGATCTAAGCAGCAAGACAGTGATTCACACTTAGGGCAAGTATATTTAGGCTGTAATGCACAATATAGACAGGTTTTGATCTCGCTTTTAAAGCTTGAAGGCTTAATAACAAAGCTATCTTCGTCTGACTCATTTTTGCCGGCCTCTGGTCTTGTCTTGATCTCCATCAAGCAATTTCTCCTACTATGTATGGTCCCTATAAAAATTTTAGTGTAGAAAGATGAAAAATTTAAGATCTGTTGATCTTACGCGTCAAGATCACCTGGAGCTTGAACAACATTGGCATGTCACTTTGGGCAGACAAGCATAGGCCAGCGTCGCTGAAGACATTGTCTTTTCATGAGGATTTAACCACTAGACTAGAAAATTTGGCTTCCTCTGGCCAGAACTTCCCTCACTTGTTAATACATGGACCACCAGGCTCTGGTAAGAAGACCAGATTGATGGCTTTGTTGAAGACACTGTACGGCTCCAATGCGGCTGAAAAGATGAAGGTTGATGTCAGGCAGGTGCAGGCAATGACCAGCAGTGGTGCCGCTGGTAGAAAAATCGAATTTAATGTCATCAGTTCAAGTGTGCATTTGGAGATAACTCCTAGTGATGTTGGTATCTGGGATAGAGTAGTGGTGGCGGAGGTAGTCAAAGATGTTGGTGGCTCAGAGGCATTAGATTTTACTGGTTTAGTGAAGGCAAATAATAAACTAGCTGCAAACGACGATATTCCTGACACTGGGTTTGTTAAGCCAAAGTTCAAGGTTGTCGTTATAAACTCTGCTGAAACGCTGACGCATGATGCTCAAGCGTCTTTAAGACGTACCATGGAAAAGTACTCTGCAAATGTGAGGTTGGTCTTGCTCTGTGACACCTCTTCCCCGATTATCGACCCTATCAAATCACGTACGCTAGGAGTTCGTGTGCCATTACCTAGTACAGAAGAATTGAGTCTGGCTTTAGATTCCATTGTCAACAATGAAAAGGATGCGCTCAAGGTCATGCCAGCTGACTGGGATGAAAGAAAAATCATATATGAACATATCTGTGATGAATCTGAACATAACACCAGGCTGGCAATTATGATGCTAGAAGCCATGGTTATGAATAACGATACCATCAGCACTACAACAAAGCCTATTAAACCAGATTGGTGGGTTGTTATTGACGACTTATCCAGAGCAGTGTTGAAAGATCGTACAGTTGCCAGATTGACACAATCAAGAGGAGTCTTGTATGAACTCTTGGCACATGCTATACCTGGTGACGCTATATTGTCAAAACTTAGTATTGGCATGATCAGAATCGTTAGTGAAGAAGGTGTCAAGGGAGTCAGTGATGCTTCCAAATTAGACGACATAAAGGTTGGTATCATAGATGCTGCAGCATTATTTGACGAGAGGTTAAAGAGAGGCAGCAAGGACATTTTCCATTTAGAGGGGTTTCTGGCCAAAGCAATGGTTGTAGTCGAGAAGAACTTATAACGATATATGTTAAATTTTATGTACAGATGATATAAATATAAAACAAAGCACTGAATTGTGATCTGAGTTTATTTACGGCCAGTGAACTTTGAGTAAACGTTGCTCTTAGATTTGACAAAATTAGCGTACTCTCTTGTTGGGCTTTCCTTGATTGCCTCAAGGTAGTTCTGCGTGGCAGCTGGCTCGACCAACTTCCAACCGCATCTTGGTAAAGCGTCTTTTTCAATAAATTCCCAAACACCTGGTAGCTTTTCACACGCCCTTCTTAGTGTGTCCTTGGCCGCTTGGCGATGCATGCCGTCAACTTCAAAAACAACCTTCCCCGTAGAAACTCTGGCTGCCCAATGGTCAAATGGACCTTTACCTTTACCCATACGGGTGGCATTACCCTTGATACAAATAGCAATATTTGTGCACAGTCTTTTCCATAAAGTGCCTTGATTCTTTTTGACCAGACGAACCAGCACATTATCAGCAGCATGAAGCTGTGCAGCAGTGAGCCTGAGTCCCTCTGACTTCAATCGCATACCATATGTACCAAACTCTAAAGTGGTACCCTTAACGGATCCACCTGTGCGAACAGCAACTCTACCTTTCTGTTTCTTTTGCACATCTTTGTATCTAGGTGCAAGTTCGTGACCACCACGAATTCCTATGCGCAGAACGGGCTGACTGGTCCTGAGGGTGAACATCTTTAGATAAACTGAAGTTGATTTAGAAGGTGTTGAAAAATTTCCACTGTATTTTTTCTATTTGTTTCAAAACTATAGAAGATAAAATCAGTCCTTGCTCTTCACATCCTGGATAGTGCAGGTGTGCATAATAGTTAGTGTAATTGTGCTTTTGATGATAGAAGTAGTTGCATAGTGAAAGTTTTGTAGGTGCAATCTGTATATGTAATAGTAAATTTGGTCTCTATTTTAATGTAATGAAACAACCTTTGAGAATCTTAAGTTAGTAACAAGAAGTGTTGTATACTCAATGAGGTATGCAGTATCAGCGAGTCAATTTGTTCCGTCTCATCAGCATTGCCAGACATTTATTTTCGTAAACTTAGAGGGTTTTCCACCTAGTGTGAAGTACAAATTTTATAGTAACCAACTTCATCTACAATGAACAACCTCAGATCGCTTGTTGCTCGCCGCTGGAATAGCAGTGCTATCAAGGTGCTAGGCAAAGAATACACATGTGACTCATATACCAATGTTCCAAACAGAATCCTCTCACTGGTTGGTAGAGACCTCCACCTTCAACCGAATCATCCAATTGGAATCTTGAGATCCTTGATCGAAACAAGATTCAGTGACAACGAGTACACTAAATACAATTCTCTACGGCCTGATGTGAGTGTATTTGAGAACTTTGATGTTCTTGGGTTCCCTGAAGATCACCCTGGTAGATCTAAATCTGATACATACTATATCAACAAAGACTATTTACTAAGGACACACACTAGTGCACATGAACACGAATGCTTTGTGAAATGTAAAACACCAGGTTACTTGATCACCGGTGATGTTTATAGAAGGGACGAAATCGATAAAACCCACTACCCTGTTTTCCATCAGTTGGAAGGTGGTAGAATTTGGAAAAGAACAGACCATAAAGATCAGCAATCGCTTCTTGATCAAATTCAAAAAGACATTGACTCGCTTCCAAAGACTGATTTGATTGTTGAGGATGTGGGTTACGATCCTGTTGAAAACCCTAAGCAGGATTTCATGACGGACGCTGAAACTGAGTTGGTTTCTACGCATTTGAAAAGAACCTTAGAATTACTGGTTGATGCCGTTTTCAACGAGGCACGTAGAGCTGCTAAGTTAGCTGGATCAACTGAGCCATACTTGAACGAACCTTTGAAGGTGAGATGGATTGAGGCATATTTTCCTTGGACTGCTCCTTCATGGGAAATCGAAGTCTGGTGGAAAGGTGAGTGGTTAGAAGTCACAGGTTGTGGTGTCGTCAGAAAGCTTGTTTTAGATAACTCACAATTGCAAGAGACGATTGGTTGGGCTTTCGGTGTAGGACTTGATAGAATTGCCATGTTGTTATTTGGAATCCCAGATATTAGATTGTTTTGGTCACTGGATGAAAGATTTGCTAATCAGTTCAAAAATGGAAATATATCTACTTTCCAGCCATATTCCAAATATCCAGGTTCTGTTAGAGATATCTCCTTCTGGTTACCAAAGTCTGACGGTCAATGGTTGGAATTGCATGAAAACGATTTGATGGAAGTTATCAGAGAGGAAGGTGGTGATTTGGTTGAGTCCGTTAAGCTTTTGGATGAGTTTACTCATCCAAAAACAGGCAAGAAGTCACAAGCCTATCGTATCAATTACCAAAGCATGGACAGAAACTTGACTAACAAAGAAGTTAATGAAATCAATGAAAAGGTCAGAGACCAATTGACTTCAACCTATGGTATTGAATTACGTTGAATTACTTAATATCTATCATGTACATATAATTATACAAATGCACTGTTTTATTTGTCAGTTTTGATTTTAAAATTACCAAACGTCTTCTATATATTTCCCAGCTTTTTCTAGATTAGAAACAAACGTTTTGTCTTCCATGATCTCATTGATTGTAATCCTAACTTCAGTTGGCATTTTACCACTACTTCCACAAACATAAACGGCAGCTCCTGCATTGAGAATGTCTTTAACTTCACCCTTCAACTTCCATAAGTTAGTTTGAACATATCCTTTTTCGTATTGAATATTATCTATCACTTTTCCTTCCGCATCACCACAACTCTTTGAAAAGCATCCTTTCACTTTCAAGTTGTTGACATCAGGCCAGCTAGATCCATATAAAAAATCTTTTTTGGAATATCTATGACCTGTGAACAATAACATGCTTTTGTGTTCATAACGGCCATTTATTTCAACAATAGGTTTGGCACCAGCAACACCAGCACCAGTGGAGACAATCAGGTAGTCAGTATCGGGAAATTTAATATTTTTGCTGATGATGCAAGCAGGAGCTGAGTCCCCAACCTCCAAACCAGAAAGATAAGAGGTACAAAGGCCTATTCTTGGTGTTCTCAAAATTGTATTATAATGAACATTTGCAACTGTCAAGTCAATAGTATTGGATTCGGGTGATGAGGAAATGGTATATTCTCTGGGTCTAATTAAACCGCATGCATCAATTAGCCATTCCAATGGTATTCTTAAAGAAAAAAACTCTTGAATACATTCAACAAGTGTTCTTTTTGGCCTGTTGATATAGTTAAACAGTTGTTCAGTTTCTTCTAACTGTGCTAGTTCGTACAGTTTTTCACGTTCTCTCTCTTCTGTAGCAAATCTCCACACAATAGAGAAAAATCTACGTGGAGGTGGTGAATGTATATTAACATGATGAGTTAAAAACTCCCGTAACGTCATGCGCCCGTTGTTGTACCATCCATTTTTTGGTGACAAATGTTTGGGGCAAGAAACAAATATTAGCTTGTCTGCTTTATCTAAAAGATCCTGCGTAAAAATAAATTCATTAACGCTTGACGCCGGATTCTGAGGATATATTAACAGTGTGTCTCCAAGATTATGTGTCTCATTAGAACTTGATTCAAATTGGAACTTGAAAACTTCTTGATCGTAACTAGATTCAGTCAATAGCTCTTTTCCCAAAAGTTTATACTTGGATACGTAAGGACAATCAATGTGATCGAACTCTTGTTTAGTATCGACATATTTCGCAGTGTATAGAGGATGTAAATGTGACTTTTCATTGTAAATACCACCTATTGGAAAGTTCGAGCCTAGCGATGTGCCTGTCACATCTTCCACGACCTTTAGTGCCCAAGCTTCCCACCACTTCTCACCTCCGTTAGCAGCACATTCGTCCATTTCACCTCTTTGGCCTTGCTTGGCACCAAGTTGACAAAATCTTAACCATAGCTTTTTACCACAGACATTATATTGAGAGTACGATGAATCACCTAGACCACAAACATGGATAGTCAAGTTGGAAAACAAATGTCTTGGGTGCTTTTTCAACAAAAATCTGTAGAACTTCTGTGCGTTCTGTGGAAACACTCCTTGACCCGTTGTGGAACATATAATGATCAAATGTTTAAGTTGTAAAAGTCTTGATGGAGAGACGTTGTCCATGGGCATAACATCAACGTCAATGTATCCACAAAGTGTGTTAGCTAAAATAAAGGCATAATCCTCGGCAGTACCCGTTTCAGAGCCATATAGAAGCAAAGTTGACATTATTCAGAAGCAATCTAGATGACAAATAAGATCTCTTTCGTCAAGGTATAAAATTTTCTTTCACTAAGTTAAAGTTAGATAGTGTATTTCCAGATTATAGGTTACTACAGTGCAACACAGCTTTATATAAACAATAATTATAATCAAATGTGTTAGCTATTGAGCTAAAATTGTAAGAGGTTTGAACGCAAGTTATTTAGATTTGATTTTGAAAATGATTAAATGATAAACTAGATCGAGTCGTAAAGATTGTATTATGGTCTATAAATTAAATTGTAAGTTTATCGAGATTCTCTGAAAGCTCCAACGTTTTTGGTTCTTTTAATTCTTCCCGTTCCCCCTCCTCTTCTTCTTCTTCTTCTTCTTCTTCTTCTTCTTCAGATTCAAATTCTTCAGCTCTTTGGTCTTCTGCGTTAGGCACATTTATCACAAGGACATCGCCTTCGTCAATTTCATCGTCTTCCTCTTCAGTCTCGTACTCTTCACTATCGCTTTCTCTATTTGGATTACCGCCCTCCCATAGATCATCACCAGCTTGCTTTCTCTTCCTTTTAGCTTCTCTCTCGGCCTCTATCTCCTCTAGAAACTCTGCTTCTGCCAATTTCACCTCCTCACTATCTTCACATTCTTCGTACATGTCAAAAAGCTCGTTGTTGATCTCCATAAAAGCTTTCCCCCATTGGAAGTTGTCCATAAGCTTTGAAGCCCAGTCTCTGTGACCAACAATGGCCAAGCAAGCCGCTACAGCTTCCACACAGTTCAGTCGCATTGGCCTACCGTAGTTAACAGGATTAGCAGCAACTAAGTAGGGCAACAAACGCTCGTGACGGCCCCCGATCTTGTTGAATGGAACCTCGTCTAAACGTGCCCATGAACATTCGACGACAGCAACACCAAACTCCTCCACAAGCTCTCTATCGGCCGGACTCACCACCTGTTTACCGTTTGGAGCCACCACAACACCTGTAAACTTCTGGCCCACTCGCAGGTTTTTGATAAGACCTAATCTTTCCAATTTCTTACCAGAGCAACGCTTTGGATCGCAGTGATCAAAGTCCCACATAGCCAACTTGGTGGGGAAGTCCGCCTTGACAGCATAGCGTTTTGTTTCTTGGTGTGCACCACGCTGGTGGTATCTCTTTATAGGCTTACCCATTCTTGTATATGTAATCTAGACGAAAAAGAGATCAATTATAAAGGTTTTCAACTGGTTTCGTTAATCTGTTGATAAAAATCTTTTTTTCCTTTATAGTGTATAATGGCACCAAGAGAGTCTATACTATCAAATGCGTTACTTTCGGTCCTCTTTGATAGTAAGACTGGCACCAGACCACATGCAGTTACCCAATTGCTTTCTCAAATGGCGCAACACCCGCAGGATTACACTATCTTGGCCCCCAGTAGTTGGTTTCTTGAAACCCATGCCGATATGAACTCCAAACTGAAATACAGGGACCTTGTTAATAATACTGAGTTTATTCTCAGTCATGTAATACGAATATCTGCTTTGGATGACCCTAGGATCCGCTCTGCTCGTGAATATACAACTTTAGATGGTAAAACTGTTTTTATTAGGGACAGCTCCGTGGTGAGTGGAAAGGGATGGAAACGGAAGTTTGACATTGAAATCGAATGCCAAAGAGTGCTGCAGTCCTGCTCCGGCGAGTTTGAAATTGGTTGCCAGTTCCATGTTGTTTTTCTCAAAGAATCGATGGTCGGGACACCTAAATGTATCGAACATGTTGATAAGGCTTTGATACTGAATATCAACGAAGCGGGCGCCTCGCATATTGCACACAACGTGTCACATAATATGAGGATTCCTTCTTTACCTTTAAGCGTCAAATTTGAATCTCTTGTTTCACTGCACCCTGAACTCACTGAACTATTCCCCAAATTTCACAGCATTATGTCTGAAATGAAACCGAGGAAATGTGATACCCTAGATAAACTTGAAAGAGAGTTCCATATTCTTATGAAACGTGCAATGGCCATCTTGAAAACACTCCCCGACACAACGGTGAACAAGATGCTGGAAGCGAAATCAATTAATAGCTATTCCGACCTCCAGCTATCAGTAATGAACCATTTAGAGTTTAACGTGTACGATAGAATATGGCCACAATTGCTGCGAGTAAGCGTCCTAGATTACGACAATATACTACTGGAATCTTATGATGATATAAAATATATCAGTATATCACAAATTGGGCTTAGCAATAACCTCTGGCAAAACGTAGATATTCGTAACGATTTACTGCATAGACTGAATTTGGCTATCAAGTACATCAGAGAAATACAATATCAAAAAACAGCCACTGGCAAGTGCTTAATCATTATGGAAACTATCAACATTCTAACAACAGATGTGTCAATGAAATCTATTGTCATTAAGCTCGATGCAGATTCTTTACTATGTTTACTCCTATACGTTATTTGTCATGCAGCAATACCACATTTAGGCAACCATTTGATTTACCTTCACACCTTTTTCAATAAGCAAACGTTATATAAAGGACACATGAAAGTTGATTTGTCGTCGGGCTACATAGGCTACATCTTATCTACACTGGAAGTGGCAGTCAGCTATTTTTCCAACTGTCAACACCATTCAAAAATGGTGAAGTTTGCTAAATCCAATAAAGATCTTTGGGAGTTAGTTGATCAAGTCCAACCTAGTCGTTGTCTAGCACGTGATGTTGACAAAGTACAAACAAAAGAAAATAATAAACTACTCTTTAAACATTTACAGGAAATGTTGAACTCTCTCAAAGAAGAGCTTCATTTAGATGATGAGCATTACAGGTGCAGTCCGCTGTTTGCCAGGAATGCAAATGGGCAAACATATATCTCACTAGCTTTAACAAAAAGGAATGAAGATTTAATGTACGTTTTATTTGAGCCTTTGGACGTTATCACTCTTGATGATATTTTGGAGGATATCGATCTCAAAAATAGATCTCTATTTACGGTTGCTTTGGAACTAAATCATCCATTTGTCTCAAGCTTGTTCCAAATGTTACTATCAAGTAACACACCGATTGATGAGTTCAAGAAAATAATTTTAAAAAGGGATTCGAATGGTAGAAATTTAGGCCATTTGATCAATGGCTTGAATGATTGGACTTTAGAGGGATTCGACAAAATTTTGCAATTTATTGAGTGGGATGTACGTGATGATACTGGGATGACTCCTTTTATGAGCATTATTAGGTGCTATGACCATTCACAATATCATTCCATCTTGAAAAGAATTGTTGATATTCAATATCAAAAATATCATGGGTGTAAAAGTTATAAATTCACCCTAGATCATTTAGATTCAAGAGGAAATACTATGTTGCATGCGATTAGGTCGCCAGTATTGGTTGAATATATCTTGAAAAAATTTGATGGTAATGAATTGGATGTTAATAGAATGAATGATATGGGGGTATCAGCACTTGGAAATTCTATCAAGTTTTCAAATCTAGATAAAATCAAGATACTAATTGCAGATCCACGCACTAATATTCATCAAACTGATCAAAAGACATTCACGAACGTTATTGATTTATTGAAAATTGATAGAGAAACAGATGTCGATCAAGCGATAACAGCATTAGTTGAAAATAAATGGAGAACCGAAAAAGCCTTTATTTGCATCCGTGGAAAATTCGAACTTGAATTGGGATTTACTTTACACTTGAAAAATGGCGCCGAAACTATTCATATTGGTTATCATACTTTGAAAATGTTGTTCAAGGCATTGAAAATGGAGAATAAATGGATACCATTTGAATTTGATAGTGGTTGGATTCCAAGTAGTTTAGATGTAACAATGAAAGGAAATATTCAAAATTCAAATAAACTGAAAATTAATCACTTGGTAGCCAATATTAATTGGTTGTGGGAATGTTTGAAAGAAACAGGCATTATTAGTAGTACGTCAATTTGGAAACAAATTTTTGAAAGAGATTTTGACAACGATGAAGCAAAGTTGCTACAAATTGTTAATAGTAATCTAGCAAAGACAAAGAAAAGATTAGTTTTATCACCTGAGTTGTTTCGAAAATCAATTGTTTCGAATGAAGAAATTCATTCTTACTTGGCATTTGTTGATTATTCCATTGGGGAATTTGAACACTTCCAAGAAATGTACCAAAAAATGTATTACTCTATTGTCACTAGTAAGTATAAAGTAGAAGCAAAAGATTATTGTGAATTTAAATTAATTGACAGTTTCGTTTCATATGATAATTCGAATTGTGACTGCGATGAAAATGGAGATATTTCAGTAAAGTTGAGGATTTTGTGTATGGTAGTCAGGGATATGATCAATGTGCAACTTGAAATGAAAAATAAAATATTTAGGTGGATCAAAATTTATAAGATTTTGAATAATATCAAAGGTGAGCTATTGAAAGTACAAATTGAAATTAAGGAAGGTAAAGAAGATTTATCTGAATGGGAAACTATTGGCCTGCAGCTAATAAATAATGTGTTAAATCAATTAGAAGCAGCTCTTGGAAACGATAGACAGTCAATTGAATTTCTTAGGACTGATATAGCTCATGGTTTATTGAAATCAAATGAGGGGAATAAGTCGTTAGCGCACCTGAACACCAATGGAATGACCTATGGAGAGAAGAAAAAGGCAAATTACATTAATAAATTGGTGACGGCATTTTTAAATATGAGAGCCGAAATAGTTGACCTTGACATGAATATCAGCAAAGGCTACGAATCAATAGCAGAGTTTGTGAGCAATTTTTATCAATTTAGAGTTCAATGGATTCGTGATGCATTCAAGAAATTAGCATCGGATAACATCCAAACAGGCAAGGAAGGAATTAACAAAATGAATGCATTTTAGGCTAGAAATTAAAATTAAAATAGAAAGAAGGTAAAACTTATATAGTAATTATATTTTTATAGAACAGGTTTAATTGCCATTGTTGTTTTGACCACCCATGAAATTTTTAGCCATGTCAGCTAAGTTTGGATTGTTTAACATGGAGTCCATGCCATCAGTGTCCAACCCCATTGACTTGGCCATATTTTGAACTTGAGGGTTTTGCATCATGTTCTTAAGGGCGTCGGGATTTTTCATCATTTCAGAGGCAGCTTGCATCAGTTGCGGGTTGTTTAATAAACCACCCAAACCACCAAGGCCACCTTCTGCACCACCGGCACCACCGGCACCACCAGCTCCACCGCCGAACATTGAAGCCAAGTTAGAGAAATCAAACCCACCTGGAGCTGCACCAGCTGCTGAATTGGCACTTTGTTCAGGTTCTGCGGATCTGTCGTTACTCAAAGAGCTCATAATGTCATTTTCAAGCTTTTCCTTAGCGCCTTCAAGGCCCTTCTTCATGGCCTCGTTCGTTGGTTCTAACTTGAGACCGGTTTCGTAAGCTTCTAGTGAGCCATTGTAATCACCTAGAGCGTACTTAGCGAGACCTAATCTTGACCAAGCTTTAGCGTAGGAAGCATCGATTTCACAGGCTGATTGAGCGTCCTTGATGGCATTTTCGTAGTCCTTCTTAGAGGTGTAAGCAGCAGCTCTGTTAGACAAATACACCACATTTTCTGGAATCAATGCCAAAGCCTCGGTATACTTAGAAATGGCAGTTGCGTAGTCTTGTGCACGAATGGCTTGATTACCCTCCAATTTGAGATCATCGGCCCTCTTTTGCACGTCTTCATCCACCTCCACTGCTTCTTTTTCACTGTCAATATGCACAGGGACGCTGCTGGAGGCCCCTAATGCCTTAGACAGCAGTTCTGGCAACGACTGCGTCTCGAATCTGGCTAAATCACCGTCCTGGACACTGTATGTTTCCGCAATGGCCTCAATGGCAAAGTCAATAGAGTCCTTTTGGTCCTCATTGATGGCATTTGACGCCTGTTGATCTTTCAAAAAGGCCACAATAGCAGCAGCTGTAGTCTTAGCGTCCATTTTCTATGCAATCTAATCTATACTCTGTTCAACACCTTAATATAACTATTGGTAAACTTTCGCCTTCTTCCTTAATTTCTGGAGCCTTCTATCAATGTGGCTGGTGTGATGCTATTTTGTGGCGGATGCCGCTTTCTGACGGTTTGATTCTCTTACCGATTGTTAAGTATTAGGATTAGTGAGCTGCGTAGAGATGGAGACGGCCATTGATGCGTCAAGGTTGTTGGGTAATCCATCTTTGTTTGAAACAACGGCGTGTGACGAGTTGGAGAAACTTGTTTCACCGTCTGTACGGTTCATTTTGACACACTATGCAACAAAGCATCCACGGTACTTGTTGAAGTTGTTGAACAGGTTTGACGAGATTTATCTGGTTGCTGGCACACTAGTGGAGGGTTTGTATTTTTGGTTGTGGAATGCCGGTTTGATTGAAAAGTTTTACGGAATAAAGAGGATCAATAAGCTTATGGTGAATGTCGTCCACGATAGGAGAACGAGGCTAACAAGGTTTCAGATTGCCGTGAGTGTGCTGGAAAAGGTATGGGGCCCTTATATGATGGTCAGGCTTGAGAACCTTGAGAAGAGATTGTTGCCAAAGCTCGCCATGAAACAGTTAAAGTGGGAAAATGGGATTTCAGACAGGTTCAAGATCACATTTTTAAAGGTGTGGCCGGTACTGAGAACGGGTTTGAAACTCAGTAACCTAGTTATCAAGGTTCTCTACTTGGCGGATTACGTTACATGTACCTCTTTGCTTCAATACATGACGAGAATTTCACTCTCGAGACTAAATCAGCTAGATCATCAATTTGCTGAGGAACACCATTCCAAGTTCCTCCAATCAATGTTCCCTAAACCAACCTATGCAACGCCGAACTCATCAGTGCTGGCTGCCCTGAACCGTTCAATTGTGGCTACGTTGACTCCGGTTTATAAGTTCGCTTGGGGTACAACAGACACTTTATTGCCAGTGGGTATATTTCTATTAAAGTTTGCAGAATGGTATCAAAACAACAAGCCAAAAGACACTAACAAGGATGAAAAGATAAAAGTGCCAGCGCCTGCTATCATTCCAGAAGGTTTTGTTTTGAAAAATGACAATTTGAAAGACAGTTCCTTGTGTAAACTTTGTGATAAACCAATCCACAATCCAGGAATGATTGAAACTGGATTTGTGTTTTGCTACAAATGCATCTACGAGCATCTAAGAGATTCTAATAAGGATAGAGGTGGGAATTGCCCCGTTACTGGTCGCAAACTACTAGGGTGTACATGGAATGAGACTGCGAATGAATGGGTCGTTCGTGGTATCAGAAGAGTAATTATTTAATTAAATTAAATATCTAATCAATCACTGTATAAAATTAATCGCTTTCAGTGTCTTCTTCTTCTTCCCATTCGACATATATATTCTTTACCCGACGTTTAGAACGAGTTAATAATAATGGATCAAATGGGAACCATGCTTCCAGGTCTAATAATTCTTGTGTCCTCCTTAGTGAACCCTCTGTTGATGCAGTTAAATTTTCATAAGCTTTATTTTCTTTTTCATTATTGATGCCGTTGCTGTTATTAGTGCCATTTATGATATCACTTGTACTATTAATGCTGTTGTTATTACTTGAAACTTTTTTATCATTTATGCCTGGTGTGGGTAATGTGTGGTCTTGTGAAATGGTGGATTTAACGGTCGCATTTTGAATTCTTTCCTTTCTGAGCTTTTCAACCCCCCACCAAGCATAACAAAGACCTTCCTTTTGTGCAACTCTTGCAAAAATTAGAACAACAGTCTCATTGGTCCATCTTAAGACATCAAACTTTGAAACCATTAGTCTTGTAAAAAATTTATCAACATTGCAAACCCATGAACCATCGTCGTTCCTCAATTCCTTTTTCCTAAAACATATTATATACATAAGGGACTGTATCAATGCGTAAAGTAATGGATGACGTGATGGGAGTGTATTGTCTGTTTTTCCTTGAAGTGGAATTTCTTGGTCAATATTTGGATTGCTTACTAAATTGAATTCATTTTCTTCAACTGATTTAATGTACATACTGCACCAATCCACAATTAGTTTTACCACATTGCTGAGTTGATCTTTTGAAAGAGTCTTTGCTCGTGCCACATATGAAGCTATGTACTGAGCGCCTTTAATTCTGATTATCATGGGAACTGTTCTATTGGTATTAATTGATGACGAATTTGTGTTGGTGTTGGCGTATTGTATATGGCTGTTATCAGCGGAGGGATTTGAGCCAAAAACTGTTTGAAATAATAGAACGATAAAAGCATCATTGAGTTCCTGATAAAGTTGAGCTGTGTAAAACATCATGTATTGAGAAATTCTAGTTCCATGAGTTGGTAAGATGACGTTAGAAAAGACGTCCATCAAAGTCATGAACAGTGAGATGCCAGACCCCTCTTCAATTGTGGTTTCGGTGATTTTTTTAGAAATTACGTCAAATAAGACATTCATTATGGTATCTAGTTTATAGGACAATTCTTTAATGGTGGTCAAGGACTTTAAGTATTCTTCATCTGATGGCTGATCAGCATTGTCTTCTCTGTCCTCTTCGTCGCCCTCTTCTTCTGAAGAAGAACTACCTCCTTCTTCTTGTTCTTCTTCTTCCTCTTCTTCTTCATTCAGATCAAGATCGTCGTCAGAGTCTTCTTCTGCCTCTGAATCTTCTAAGGCCTCGTCTAAGTCATCATCATCTACGTCGTCGATGGTATTTTGCAGATCAACATCAAGGGTAACTAAGCATCTTATTATCAGCGTCCATACGGTATTTTCGAGTTGAGGGAAGTAATCTGTAAGGGTAAGTAAGTTTTTCGTATAGTTATTGATGCTTGATGCAGGACTATTTTTGTTAGGAAAGGAGATTTTGATCAGTTTAGGTAAGGAATTAGTACCTGTTGGAACTAGATGAATCAATTTCTTAAGAAGGGTATGGTGATGGGGGAGAAGCGGTGACATAGAAAAATCCATCAACACCTTTTTGACAACATCGTTCCACCATTTAGGTAGCGCAGATACTAAAAGTGTGCAAAAGCTAATATAAGAATCAGAAAACTGTGGATACTTTATCGAATGATCGATCCAAGACAATTTCAAGACTGCTGATATCAATGCCACTCCGTGAGCAGCATCTAAGACAGCAACATCGGAAGCTAGACAGTCTAATAGCTGTGCTAGATTCGTTGAGGAATATCCGTTAGCGTTTATCTGAGCTATAATTGCCTCTAACTGGTCCAAAGATCCTGTCTTAACAGCTGAAAGAGCTTGAAAAACTACATGACGCAACACTGCAGTCGTGTGTTTAGCTGGAGGGCACTCGCCGGCTTCCAACCCTCTCTTCATTGTCGTCATCATCGTCAATTTGCTGATTGCAAAGGAAAGAAGAAGAAAAAGAGAAAAGGAAAAAAATTTTAGCTGAAAAATTTCCGGATTGGGATATCGCTTTCTCCTCCATCATCTTCTTCCCTTAACTAATTTAGAGGGATTCTCCATTAGACTGGAAGGAACATGGGGAGCTTTCTTTCAACACCTGTAACAGACAAGTCAATTACGCTGGTGCATCGAAACGCCATGGCACATGTCATTGGTGAGATGCAGGGCTACAGAATGTCAATGGAAGACGCATATTGTGATGCAGACGTGATGCTGAATGTCGACTCAGTGATGGTGCCAATGGCTATTTATGCTGTGTTTGATGGGCATGGGGGCTCAAGTGCATCTAAGTTTTTGGCAGAGAGATTTGCAAGCGTTGTTTCAGCTCAATTTCAACACCACATAGATAGATTAGATATCAAGCTTCGTGAGAAACTCAAGGATCCCGGCGATAGGGACACCGTTTACCTTATGGACTTTCAGCATATTATGAGGGACATTTTTCAATTGCTGGACTCTCAATTCTATCAGAGACCCAACAATAACTCGGGCTCAACTGCCGTGGCCTCAATTATATTTAAGGATTTACTAATAACTGCCAATGCAGGGGATTCTAGGTCCATTCTATCTCGGAATGGCTTTTCAAAGCACTGTTCATTCGACCATAAACCTAGAAACATCAGCGAATTGATGAGAATACATAACAATGGAGGATTTGTTGCCAACAATAGAGTCAATGGAGTTTTAGCTTTATCAAGGGCCTTTGGTGATTTTGGTTTCAAAATGCATAGTAGTAACCACCATCACAAACTAACACCACCAGAAAACTATCAAGTCACAGTATGTCCCGATATCATTATACAACAATTGAAACCGTTAGAGGATGAATTTTTTGTGTTGGCCTGCGATGGTATCTGGGATTGCTTGAAACCACAAGAACTGGTTTCCACCATTCGACATTTGGTCTCAATTGGTAAAAATTTGGATGAGATCGTAGAAATTATATTAGATAGATGTATTGGAATGGCTGACACAACAACGGGTGTGGGTTTTGATAATATGACCATAATTATTGTGGCATTATTTTCAGAGCCAAATTCTAATCCTAATTCTCCCACATCTTCAACATTATCTCTTCCTATGAGAACAAACACCGGATCTACTATACACAGCGTTACTTCAGTGACCAGATCACATACTAGTGACAAAAATGATGGGCTAAGCAATTGGCTGTCATCTTTAAAAAATAAAGTGCTTGATGAAAAATTTGGTATCACTGGACATTAATTAAACCTCCTGGAGAGCGTCAACTTCTATACTGTAATCATATACAACTTTATCGTTTTATAAATTTAACTTTTTTTGTCATTAATGTTCTCATTGACAGCAACCATTTTTTGTATATTGGTGCAGAGTGCCTTTTCACCTGATCCAACACCAAAACTTTCAATGAGATTTAATTTACCACCCATCCATTTTTTAAACATTTTGAGTCTTTGAGGAAGTCCAATTCGAGATAACAAGAACTCCTTGGGCGAAACAAACGAAATAACATCTAAGATCAACTTAAATTTGTTTAGCACTTTTATAGCAATTAGAGAACTGACATTACTCAATGATCTTTTGGTATCCGTAGCAACAATTAAAACCACAACATCGTTTATCTTGAAAATTATGGCATTGTCGACCCCAATAAAGTCTTTAACACACTGTTCAATATCTTGTATGAAAAACTGTAAGCCAGCAACTTCAAATGTCTCTGCAATAGGCCCAAGAGTATACAATAGTTCTACTTCAATAATTTTTTTCTGTGCTTGTTGCTTTTTAACTGGATGCAAAAACCCAAGTTCACCTGTTCTATAATACTCTGCTCCCTTTATTGTTCCCATATTTTTAGAGCTTACTGTAGAGGCGCTAGAAACCCAGATTTCACCAAATTCACCCATTCTACACTGCACGCCTGTTTCTGGATTGACTATTATGACTTCAGTATTGACACTTACTACACCAGAATCAACAACAGCAATTGCATTTGATGAATCATTACCGTTGATTAATGATATGTAACCTCTTGCTAATCCATAAGGGTCTAACCATAATTTGACAGGCTCAAAATTTAAATAAGATCGTGTACTGAGCAGCGGATTCCTGATATCCTCATAGATGTTATTGATGACACCAAATGCAATATTACAGTTTGCAAAGCGTTCCAAAAAAACTTCAATTGCCTTGCCATCCGGTCTATTACCTTCCCAATTGATCATCAAATTCTTTATATTAGATAAATCAATTTTATCTGCAGCATTCTTTTTCATAGAATATTTCAACATCTTTCCGGTAATCTGTATGTTCTGAATTTTATATCTAGATAAAGCTTGAAAGAACGTTTGAGGATTTGCGCCAAAATCCATTGGTGTCATGAAATAGGTCGTTGTACCTATGTAAGCACCCAATAAAACAGCTTGCATAAATCCAAACCCTGAAGTGTATTTACCACTTGCTATAAGAGGCGATGAGCTTTTCATTTGACATGTTTCTTTTAGGCAAAAGCACATTTTCATTAACTCATTAAACGTCAAATAAATATTTGATGCTGAGTAATCTGCATCCCAGCTTCGCCATATCAAATCATAGTTAGGTCTTTTACCAATGCCTTGTCTATATTTTTCCATGATTTTATATGTTCTTTTGCCAGCAGATGCCGTCTTGCCATGTTTTGCGGTATTTCTAGTTTTTGGAAATAGAACCCCTTTTGCAGCAGCTACCAACTTCAACTTTGAAGAAATGGGTTTAGTTTTCACCGACTGTTCACTTTCATTGTTGACAAAAATAGCTTGAATTTTAAACTTTTTGATGGTTGTGACGTACTCTTCAACGTCTTCATCCTGGTATCGAGATTCTTTGCTAAAAGTTGGTAGAACAATTGGAATCAAACCTGCTAACCAACAAGCAAATATAGCTGCTAACAAGTCTTCACCCAGCGAATACAATAAAATGACATGACTCCCTGACTTTAATGATTTTTTCTCTAAAATATATGCACATATTGAAAAAACATTACTCTCAAATTTCTTCCAAGTTGTTAACTGTTTGTGCTCTTTGATAATAGGTCCTTCAAGTTGAGCAAATGCTAGCTCATCAGACTGCTTATCAGATCTAAATTTCAACAAATCATATGGTGTTTTGAAGAGATTTAAATCAATATTTGACCTATCATCCATACAAGCTTCTCTCCAATCTAATCCTGAGGTCTGCAAGTTGGCATAACTAAGTAATTCTTGCCTAATCGAAGAACTGTAAGGCGACCAGATTCCACCAACAAAATCTTCGTTATGATAGAGTGTACCTGTACCAAAGTAAGGATTGAATGCACTATAGATGGCGGACAACCTTCCTTCTAAAAACTTTTTCTTAGTCAAACTGTTTGCCACTTCAAATCTCCCACTGCTCAAAGATCTTGATATTGAACCCTTTGTTGTTATCAATATATTAAATGGTCTCACCTTATGATTTTCTTCAAGAATCTTGAAAACTTGTTCACATAAAGAATGAAATTTAAGATTATTTTGTAGTGATGATTGTACACTTGATGATTCTGTTCTATCACTTAGTTGAATTTCAACAACAGCAAAAATTAAATACTCATTATTTGCGATCAAATTGAAAAATGCACATGCTTTAACATCTGGTAAATACTTCTGTAATGTTTTGCTTAAATGAGTGGAGAAATGATATCTGTAAATAAATTTGTTTGTTAACACTTGAGTTAAGTTGACAGATACATGAGTTTCCTCGGCCTCGTTTTGAAATTCATCAGATTCTTTCTTGTCAATTTGATAGGATTGGTCCAGCCAAGTAAGCCTTTGGTTAATACGATCTTCACATAAACCAAGTACATAAACTTTGCCATTGTATGTAAAGCCCAATAATCCAGTTCTGACAAATTTTAGACTCAACACACCTTGATAATCTTCACACTCTGCTTGAAATATTTCCTGTGTTTGGTCTGGTAATCCCCAAAAACCCCCTGAAATACAATGTGAGTCAACCCATATCTCACCTACTTCCATAACGCCGCTGAGAACTTTGGTTTCCGGGTTGACCAAAGCCAACGTTGCATCTGGAAGCGGATATCCAAAGGAGCCTACTCGAACAAGTTTTGAGTGGATAGCTGAATCCAAAGAAGAACTTTTTATTCCAGAATCATTAACAACAACAACCGAATTAGTAGTTAAGGAAAACTTATCGATATACACTTCTGACAATTTATCGGAATTTTTTTGATCTTCAAATTCATCTTCTTCATACTCATCATCATCTTCACCGTAGCCTTGGCTCAATTTTTTTTCTTGAAATGTGCAACCTAGTCTATCTTCGTGCCCATACCAGTCTCTCATAGAAATGATTGCACCTCCTTGTTCATTTAAAGATAGAATGGGGGAAATGATTTGGCGTGGGTTTTGATGTCCCAAAGGTTTAAACCAACGATCACACAATACTTCATTAAATTCACAATCAACAATTGGTGTATCAATCAAACACCAAGAAACACTAGAAAGGTCAACTCGCTTCTTGCTAAATGTTTGAGTTCTTTGTGGGAAGGATTGATAATTATAAACAATAGTTTTCAGTGTGTCGTAATCAGATAATAATATTGAACTTCTATATGTTGAAATCATATTTGCGTAAAGTCCTGGAATTTCTGCTGTTTTTGGATGAATCCATATTATCAAATTTCCACTGTAAATAGAGAACAGCACAGATGTAATTATTCCAACCGTACTTCTAACATCTAGAGTGGCCATTATCGTGTTTCTGGCTCGTGATTGTTTGTTTGTTGGCCTCACCACTGGGGTGGAAATGACAGGGGATGTGGCAAATATGGTGCTAAGCATTTTCATTTGATTAAGAATTGTATTATGTGAAATAACCACTCCTTTCCACTCACCAGATGCCGACTTCGTATAATCAATATAAGCCAAATCCGATATTTTTAGTGGAGGGTTTCCTTCCTTCTTTGAGGGCCTGTATGAGCCCATATCAGTGGTTTTCCAAACGTTCATCCCCTTTGGCCAAAACGTCTGCTTTGTGGTCTTTTGCAGTTTGTCAAAATGCTTAAAGACTGAATCTGACATTAAACAAAGATGCGTTTGAGTTTCTTTCATTATAACAACCAGTTCTCTTACTGGGGTAGAGCTGTTTAATGGGATGGCCACAGTGCCTGAAAGAAAACAGCCAAATAGAGCAACCATAAAGTCACTGACTTCAACTTTCTGATAAATAAGGCAAACACGATCACCAGGATATAAAGCAGCTTTTGATTTGATTTGTTTGGCAACCTTTTCTGCTTTAAAGTAAAGCTTTTCCCACGTTAGCGGTTTAGTTTCTCTCCCTTTGTCATCTAATACCAGAACAGCGGGTTGCTTTTCGTACATGGTTGCTCTCTTTCTCAATATCATTGCAAGAGAGTCTAGCGAGTTGTCAACTGTATTTACCATGATATTTCTTGGATCAAGAGGTTTCTGAAGACTTCTTTTGATTTCTGTTTCAATTTCTGCATTGAAGAATTCATTTTCATGCAGCTGAAATCCATCATTGGTACTTGGATGTGTTGTTGCGTCGTCAACGTTGGGCTTGTGAAAGTCGTCTGTGATGGCAATCGAAAATTTGGTACTCGTAGTGTCTGAAAGGCCACTTGAAACCAGCTGCGTTTGAATAGATTGTGTGGCAGAAAGACTCGGTTGTCCGTCGTCCTCTTCCCTCTTTTGTGCACCTTGGTCTATGGGCTTCATTGGCGCTTGTCCGATACTCAAAAGGTGTTTTCGTTTCATGATGTATCCCTTCTCTGTTAAGTAACCTTCTGTGAAATCCTCTATCAATTGTGACAGTTTTGCCTGTGTGCTTTGGGCAACATCGTTAGGTATCGATAAGTCCATTTTGTATACCTGATCTACAACCCTCTAAGCACTTGAGATCTCTAGCAAACTGCAACTCTCTCAAATTCCAACTTTTATTTACTATAATACAAAAATACGAGTTCGAATAGAACCTATGATTATGTAAGCGGGCTAAATTTAGGTGATGCTCTATATAAGTTAAAATGTGTTTCAAGTAGCTGCCGGAGATGAATGGACACGAGACAGCATCAATGCAGCTAGTGAAAACCCATTCGACCTGATCTGAGAAAGTGTTTCAACGTTCCTTTCGTAATGGAGCGTTATATATGCGGAAATTAAACCATTTTCCTATGAGCGCTTTCATCGGCCACTCTCTTCTTTCTAACTTAGTTTTCGATTGTAATGACTGTCAACTTGAACTGTTACGCAGACGTTTGTCTCTTGCCTGTATGTTTATGGTGGGTTTAATGGTCTTTTGATATTGACCTTATACTAACAATAGTGTATAACATTGTCAACACTCTTATTTTTGCAGATTGGTACCAGTAACGCTTCAGTTTCCGACTATATTGTTGCATGCCAGGTCTTGGCCAAGGAAAGTGGATTAAAGTACACTATGCATAGTGCAGGTACCACTGTTGAAGGACAGTGGAACGATGTGTACGAATTAATTGGAAAATGGCACGAGAAGGTGCATTCAATGGGTGCAGACAGAGTCCAAAGTTCCATCAGAACTGGTACTAGAACCGATAGAAAACAGACCGCTGCTGACAAAGTCGCCAGTATCGAACGTAAATTAAAAGCATTAAATGAATAAGTACAAGATTTTTAGTTTATAGACCCCCAATGACAACGGATTTTATAATGACATAATCGTCAATTCCATATTTTGAACCCTCTCTACCAAATCCAGACCAGCCAACACCACCAAAAGGTAATGCTGCTTCAGTTATACCGCCCGCGTTGGCACCAACCATACCACAATGTAGCTCTTCGCCCACTCTGAAAATCTTGGCGTAGTCGCTGGTGTAAAAGTATCCCGCCAAACCATACTCGGTATCGTTTGCCAACTGGATGACCTCTTCTTCAGTTGAAAATTTGATTAAAGGCACCAGAGGACCAAAGGTTTCTTCCTTGTTAACAACAGCGGATTTTGGAACATCTCCCAAAACAGTCAAGTCATGGAAGTTAGGACCTAAATCTTTTCTGATCTTACCACCAGCCAAAATCTTGGCACCCTTTGAGACTGCGTCAGTGATTTGTTCAGCAACCTTAGAAACTGCTCTGTCGTGAATCAATGGACCATGAGTAGTACCTGCTTCAAAACCGTTACCCAATTTCAATTTGTGGACAGCTTCAACAAATTTAGCTGAAAACTTCTCGTAGATGCCTTCTTGAATGTATAACCTATTGGCACAAACACAAGTTTGACCAGATTGTCTTAATTTACAAGCGACGGCACCCTCGACGGCCTTGTCGAGGTCAGCATCATCAAAAACAATGAACGGAGCGTTACCACCTAATTCGAAAGATAGCTTTTTCAATGTAGATGAGGATTGGCTCATGAGCAGCTTACCAACTCCGGTCGAACCAGTGAAGGAAATCTTCTTTATCAAGTTTGACTCACAGAACATCTTACCGACATCAATTGTTCTCTTGTGATCAACTGGCATGATGGATAGGGTACCCTTAGGAAAGCCGGCTTGCTCTGCTAAGTATGCCACAGCCAATGCCGATAATGGAGTTTCAGCTGCAGGCTTGATGACAGTTGCACAACCAGCGGCAAACGCAGCACCCAGCTTTCTCGTGATCATAGCGGTAGGGAAGTTCCATGGAGTAAGAATACCAACAACACCAATTGGCTGCTTGTAAGTCAAAATTCTTCTAGAGTTGTCAGCGGACGAAATGTTGTCACCGTTAATTCTAGGAGCCTCCTCAGAAAACCACTCGAAGAACGAAGCACCGTATTTGATCTCACCTCTGGAGTCTGCTAGTGCCTTACCGTTTTCGAGAGTACAAATCTTGGCCAAGTCTTCAGCGTTTTCCGTCATCAAATCAAACAATTTCTTCAAAATCAAACTTCTTGATCTTCCCGTTGATTCCTTTCTGAATTTATGAAATGCGATCTCGGTCTCCTTGATGGATTGCTCAATAACGTCAAGTGGGGTGTTGATAACGTGCAGCAGAGCTTCATTGGTAGCAGGGTTTTCAACTGCAAACTTTTCTGTGTGGTCATTGAACCAGTTACCATTGATGAATGCTCCTGTTTGAATCAAGTTGACATTTTTGATGCCGTACTTGGTGGCAAAGGCTTTAATTTCAGCTGCTGTGGACATTGTTGATAATATTTAGTTGGAACAGAAGGAGTCTGACAAATTCTCTGCTAAATGGGAAGGGCTCCAGTTAAATAGTGCTTGATTAGCGGGTGTTCCCTAATGTGCTTGTTTAGCGGCTACCAATCCGCTACTCTAACTTTAGCGGCTAAAATGTTGGAAATTGAGGAAAAAAGTGAACGCAGTCACGTGACCAGATTCATAAAGTGTCTTTCAATATCAAGAACATATTGACACTAATGCAATAGTAATTCGCAAGACATCATTTTTGTCACCCAAAAGTTACTTTAATACAGTGTTAACTTCAAATTAGCGAAAAGATTTCAAAGTAGAATTTACTTTGATAAGAGAAACATAAACACTCGTTTACTTGACAGCAGTGTTGGTTTCAGTAGCTAAGCAATTCAAAGGTAATTGCTTGGATTTTCTAGATGAGGGATAGCGTAATTAGTCATAATTAAAAAGAACCTTATTAAATTATTGTTTAAAGAAAACTTGTTGAATGGCATTCAGTCACCATAAGCGCGCCAGGTAAAATTACCGGATTAGTAAACTTTAAATTTTCACATACCTTTTTTGTTGTAATTGCTTCTCGATTTAGTAGTATTTTATGGTTTTTTCTTGGTCATAAAAGACTTTTCCAGAACAGGTAATAAAGAGGAGCGCGGAAAAGAAATCATGGTTAAGAAGCCCCGATCTTTGAATTTTGTTATCCTATGCTTGCACACTATAAAAGAGCCATTGATTCACTATTTTAGATTCAAATATTTTATATCCTAATTATCATAGTTAATATTAATTAATTAACACATTATAAAAATGTCAAAAGGTAAAGTTTGTTTAGCATACTCTGGTGGTTTGGACACCTCTGTTATCTTAGCTTGGTTATTGGAACAAGGCTACGAAGTCGTGGCATTCATGGCTAACATTGGTCAAGAAGAAGACTTTGAAGCTGCCGAAAAGAAGGCGCTTGCTATTGGTGCTACCAAGTACGTTTGTGTTGATGTCAGAAAGGAATTTGTTGAAGAAGTTTTGTATCCAGCTATTCAAGTTAACGGTATCTACGAAAATGTCTACCTTTTGGGTACCTCATTGGCCAGACCAGTTATTTCAAAGGCTCAAATTGACGTTGCCGAACAAGAAGGTTGTTTTGCTGTTTCTCACGGTTGTACTGGTAAGGGTAATGATCAAGTCAGATTTGAACTTTCATTCTACGCTTTAAAGCCTGATGTCAAGGTCATTGCTCCATGGAGAGACCCTGAATTTTTCAACAGATTTGCAGGTAGAAAGGATTTGTTAGAGTATGCTGCTTCCAAGAACATTCCAGTTACGCAAACCAAGGCTAAGCCATGGTCAACTGATGAAAATATGGCTCACATTTCATTCGAAGCAGGTATTCTCGAAGACCCAGATACAACCCCACCTAAAGATATGTGGAAGTTGACTGTTGATCCAACAGATGCGCCTGAAACTCCTGAAGATTTCACTGTTGAATTCACAAAGGGTAAAGCCACAAAACTAATTTTAAATAACGGTCAAGAAATCACCGAACCGTTAGACATTTTCCTTACTGCTAATGCCATTGCTAGAAGAAATGGTGTTGGTAGAATCGATATTGTTGAAAACAGATTTATTGGTATCAAATCCAGAGGCTGTTATGAAACACCAGGTTTGACTATATTGAGAACTGCTCACATCGACTTAGAAGGATTGACTTTAGACAGAGAAGTCAGAGCTATTAGGGATGGTTTTGTTACTCCAAGCTACTCCAAGTTATTGTACAATGGTATGTATTTCACCCCAGAATGTGAATATATCAGATCCATGATTGAACCATCTCAAAAAACCGTTAATGGTGTCGTTAGAGCTAGATGCTACAAGGGATCAGTTATAATTCTTGGTAGATCTTCTTCAACTGAGAAGCTTTATGATGCTACTGAATCTTCTATGGACGAATTAACTGGCTTCCAACCACAAGAAGCTAGTGGGTTTATTGCAGTGCAAGCCATTAGAATCAAGAAGTATGGTGAAAAGGCTAGAGAGGAAAACCAACCTTTAGTTTTGTAATTGAATTAATAGATTTATAAAGAATAAAAGATAAAAACGTGTGAATATAAAATGAAAAAACTATTTTAGCATTTTATCTGTAGCTAGTCTTTCTTCCTCAATTAAATTGGAGGAAAAAGGAATATATTGAAAGTTGAAACGTAGATGAAAAAGATTTGCTATTGGTCATCCAATTTAGCCAAAGTTCACCAATGAGCCAGCCAATAAAAAAAAATAGTCAATAATTCAATTATTAATGTAAACTGTTGCTAGACGAATATGTTTATTAGAATACTACAAAGTAAAGAAAAGAAGGCATACCCAACTAAAACATTAATTATAAAGAAAAAGTAACGTAAATGAAATGAAAACCAGAGTAAAAGATAATAAAAAGATCATGAAGATATGGAATAGAGGGGAATGTTTTGACATTGAATTGAGCAAAGATGTACTCTTGTTCAAAATGTTAATATTTGATCATTTCAATAACTGGATTTAGCCAGGCATTCCAATACTGATTATTTTCCAATGTATTTATTTTGGTCACAATGAAATTTATTTCTCCAAGGAAAAATACCTTGTTAACTATCCTACTGGTTTTAGAGGCTAATAGCATTATTGAGAAGGCAACAACAATTAATGCCCTTGGTTCGCCAATAGCAATTAAATCAATAAACTCATCACTTGAATTTTCAAATAATCTTGAAACGGTGATACAAAAATCATCATTAACATTTGAAGGTGGCAATTTATACAATGTCTTAATCCAGTTAATCATTGATAAAACAGCAAATTTTTGAGTTTGATTCAAAGGTTCAACACGCTCTAATTTTGACATTGGAGAAGAAGGATACTCGGTATCGACTAATGAAAATAAATATTCAGGGAAGTAAATACTTGGATTATTAATATCACAATCATAATTTTTCATTGCAGCATGTGTTTCATTATAAATTTGACAAGTTCCCAAATAAGGTTTGAACTTTTGATGGATGAAATTTGTGTTTTTGTAACTCATAAAAAATTGTCTTGAAGCCATTTTTTGATTTGGAGATAAAACTACGTAGACAGTTTGTAGTAATGAAGCAACGTGAAGAGATCCTGTCCTTCTTGAAGTTTCCTTCATTTTAATTTCGATACTAAGCGATTGTAAAGCTCTTGAAATGTGATAACTTGCTAATGACAAATAAACCTCAGAATTGAAATTCAAATATGGATCGTTATTATCATTCAAAATGTTTTCATGATATAATAATAATAAACCTACCGCACTAAAAGTTTGTGAAAGGAAGTCATACAAAGGAGCATAATCGGAACACTTCAAAATTAAAGATTGATAAAGTGGAGAGATTGATATTTTGAAGGGGAAGTAATTTAGCAAGTAAAATTGAAGTTTCATATTGATTTCATTGTAACAAGCATAGGCTAATAATGATTGGTTTAGATGTAGATTTGATAAATTGGAGTAGTTCATCACATCTGACACAAACATTGGGTTGAACCCATTACTTTTTAACATGTTTTGGTCATCGTGAATGATATGTTGAGGAAATCTCAAAGGGTGGTGAATGGCGTCTTTAAAACGTTGAATACCGACAAAAAACTCATCTATTGACTTTTTTTGACTGCTTAGTATTGAAGAAGAGGAAGCAGAAGAAGCCATTGGATTTGAAGTGGAGGGTAGTTGATAAGAAGGATTTATTATATTTTTGTCTTCATATTCCTGGACAACGTTTTGCTTCGGGTACTTCTCTGCACACTGTGTCTGTGCGAATTTTTCATGGACGTTATTGGTTAAGTTGGTGGCATCCTCCGCAGAGGGTATATAATCAACGGGGTAGGTATTTGTGGTTTTGTCTTCCAAAGATGTGATTGATTCGTCGGACGATCTTGAAGAATTAGCACTTGTGATTGAACTGAGAGATTTATTTCTCAGCGCTGTTGTATTGGGAGGTGGGTAGGTACCGGACAAGGAGTGCATTTTGAGATTTGGCTGAGGGTATGCAGGATTTTTGGTGTGGTGAAATTGATGATTAGCAAAAGAGGTGTGTGGATGAGGTGGTAGCGGAGCCTGCATTGGCATGAGGCCGTTGTTGGAGGGGACGTTCTGCACATAAGAGGGGGACAAAAACGGCACCTGCTGGTTCTGGACAGGGAACTGAGGAGGCAAGGAAGGGTACTGATGGGTAGGGATGTAGTACTGCGGAGCGGTGTTCTGGCCAAATGGGTTGCTGAAGTTGACATCTTGCTTGAGCTGTTGAGTTGAGGAGGAAGATGAGCAACCGGAGACGGAATCTGCAGTGTTGAGCGATGAAGATGGGTGCAACGGAGCCGAGGAAGTTGAAGAGGACGATGATGAGGAGGGCAGTGGTGGTTGCGACAGAGACAGCGAATAGATAGAAGGTAAGCGTTGCCTTTTGTCGGCACTGCCATTGACGATGCGGACAGACGAGGACGACGAGGAAGACGAATCGGATAGGGGTCTAACAGCATTGCTGACAGAGTTGATTTGTGGGATTGAGTTCAGCGACGTCACATATGCGCAGGACAGTCCTCTCTTGAGACATCTCATACACGAAGGTCTCGTTTCGTCGCACTATAGTAGTAGGCGGGGGCCTGGTGTGTTAGTATATAGATCTTGATAGCTGGGTGGAAAGGCCCACCCAAGATGGTGAGCCGCCTAAGTGTCCTCGCAACATACCTTAATGCGTCTTCTTTTGCAGTCCACACATCCTGTCTTTGATTTCTTGTGAGGTTTTCTGACGTGAGGCATCACGAGTCTGCGGTCAATTTACTGATGAACTGTGTATCTGTTGATGTAAGCTTGTGTGCGTGCTTGCGTTCCTGCTTGCGTTCCTGCTTGCGTAGAGAAAACTGACAACTAGATATCCAAGCTAGGTTTTCACACTAATAAGTAGTTGATAAAAAGAAAAGAAAACCCACTCTAAAAAAAAAAGTTCTACTGTCGTGTTTAAAAAAAAAGGTGGAGATTACGTCGTTACGAGCTTTTTGGTGGCACCGTGTGCTGACAAAGACGCTGACATCCTATATTCACAATCGACCTATTTGGGTGCGCCTTTAAATAATATCACCACCGATTGTTCACCTGCTATTTTTTTCTCTGGCGAAGCATCGTCAAAAGGCCGATATGCATGCAGGCATCTTTTGGCACCGAACGGAGTCCAGGCGAAAAAATGTCCGGAATTACACTTGCGAATTGCACCTGCGAATAGCACCGGAGGAGGTGGGAGGGATAGAGACGCACAAAAAGGGTGCGCAAGCAAGCAAAGTGGGTAGTGGGCGGTGGCAGTAGCTGTTTATTGTGTGTTATTGTCGGTGCTTAGGCCGTATACTACCCTACGCCGTGGGATTTGCTTTGTCACCTCAAATGGTGGCACTTTTCCCGTTTATTGTGCAGGGGTATCTCAGCGTATAAGGCGTGGAAACGGTGGGAAAAAACTTTTTGCCGGTTTTACTGCCGGACGTGGCAAGTGCGATACGTGAGCGGGACGTATAGTTGAGAGGAAGGAGAGCCAAAGGTGAAAGACATGGAATGAAGAAAGCTAAGTTAGTACTGGTGGTATAGCTGTGGTGTCAAAATTTTACTTGTTTTTGTACGGGTTACCGTTCTTGTTGCAATAGGGCCATGGCTTGCCTCTTTGGGATCGCTGGATCTTGCGCAATGCGCATAGGCTAGCGGCAATGCAGAGAATAAAAACAGGCTGGGAAGGTCGTGTAGAGGTTGGGGAGATGGCTTGGGGCGCAGAGGTGGTGTGCAGCGTAGCGTGCGAGGGGGGCGGTAGTAGCTATGGCCAACAGCACGACAGTGCCAGGAGCTCAAAAAACGCCAGAAATGCGTAAAGGCATTTTGCACCGGTAGGGCAAACGGTGTTGGACGGCGGTTTAAATAATTTTTTACAAATTCTCGTTGGCACAATATAAACGTGTCGTGTAAATACATGAAAGAAGAATAAACGTTATTGTTTGGCAGAGTATGGCCAAAGGGGCCAAGGAGGACGTGGTTGGCCCAGTAGACACAAGAGTCAGCAGCACTGAGGACAAGGGTGTCAGCAGCAGCTTTTGTAGGTAACGGACGTGCTTTGTAGACGGCGACGGTGTTAAGACAATAGCAATGCATTAGTAATCTAGATTAGCATACCATTTTCACGTCCTTGGTGCACAGTAATAGCACCAATTCTGTAGAACGGTATCGCCAACACCAATCTGTCGCACACTTGCTGCAATACTCACAACCAACATCGGTTCATTTTAACAAAATAGTATTGATGTGCATTCAAATTCACACCATTTCTCAAAACCCGCTTAGGCACGGCCAGTTCTTCCAGTGCTGCACGGCTCTTGCTCCACGACCCTCTCACATACGCTTCGGACATCGCAGCAGGCACTGCGACTTCGTCAAACCGGATCTCTGCTCCTGAGTGTCCAAACCCCATGCTGGTCAAGGGTAACAGTGGCACAATGTCCATGTGGTTGGTGACTCGCACCATTGAGTTGACTGGAACTCTCGAATTGGGCTCCAAAAGCTCTTCTGACTCTGCCTGCCACACCTCCTCGTCCATCCACTCGCTCGTCTTGTAGTTGCCGATTTTAGGCTGGCCAAACGTAATGAGCCTGACGCTGTGTCCAGCTAGTACGTACTCGTTGGCAACAATTACCGCCAACGCTCCGCCAAGTGAATGGCCTGTGATGCCAATGTCGTAGTCTGGATATGCTTCTATTAGCTTGTGAAACTCAGTGCTCATGTCCCCGTACACGTTCCTGGCTCCGTATAAGAACCCAGCATGAATCTTACATCCGTCACATACCGCTTCGTGCGTGTTGAGGGACCAGTACGTGATTGGCTTCAAATTCAAATCAATGCCAACCTCCTTCACGCTTGTTGTGCCCTTGAATGCCCATACAATTTCCCTGTTTCTGTCGTCTCTAAATAGAACACTCGACACAATCCCACTGTACACAAACACAACCTCAATGTTGTTCTCATCGTTCTGGCACAACTCAGACCTGCACGCATCTTTTAGCTTCCCTACTCGAAGCTCCCCGTCGTACTGTCCACAGTACGCAATTCCTGAAAAGAACGCATACCTAAAGAGATCTTCTTCGTATGTGTCTGCAAGCTTCGGGTAATTAGACTCAACTCTAATGCTTGTTTCATTAACTGGGAGCCCATGACCTCCAGTTAAATATATCGCCAATAGGAGCAATGCACTGGTGACTTTTAGGTATGCTATATGGTTGCTCATGTCTTATTAAACCGTATACCAGAATGTGCCAATTCTTTTGACATCTTCTACTTATTATATGTATAAAAACCTCTACTCGGCTACCAGAACACTAACCCCAATGCACTCACACTTGTTGAATTTTGCTATTCACATTAAACAGGCGGGGAATTTCGTTTTATGCCACCATAATTAGTTAGTTGTGCAAGAAAAGAAGGAAACCTCCGCTGTTCAACTGGATGGTAATTAATAGAATACATATACATCCAAGTTACCTACTAAAATATATCTGCATTGGCATCTACTACTTCCATTATTCTAACGCACTGCCATCGTCCATCTTCTTCCACCTTCGTTGTGGTGTTAGTTGAAGGTGGATGAAAAATTCAGTGGAGAGAAAAAAATTCTTTTCCGTTGAACGTCATCTGCCTTTAAAGCAGCTAATCGAAAAAGCTTAACTATGTCAGTTCAAATCATCTTGTCTAAAGACAAGACTCCAGAAGCTCTTGCTGCTAATATTAAGATTTCTGTTGCTTCACAGGTGTTCCAAAAGTCGCTACCAAAGCAGCAGGATCCTGAATCGAGTATCACAGAGCCGCTTTTCAATGCTAAGACGGGATTCTCTCTCTTCCACTATGACACCATTGTGCAATACTTAAAGGGTGTCTCAACCAAAGATGAAACTGTGTTTGGCCCTGTTGAGGTTAAAGACTCGTTTGAAACCGTGGATGAATCTTCTGTTCCTCAGATCATTTCGTTTGCAAATAATTACTCATCGCTAAGCAAGGCTCCAAATGCTTGGTTTGAGCAGTTCTCTGAGCTAGACAGTGTCGCAAAGGCGCTTAAGTTTGCTTTGGCAAATACCAAGCAAGAAAGACCAAAACTGGAAAATACAAATGTCGTTAAGATCTTGCCTGATCATCAAGTCGTTACTCCAGAGGGTAAAATTGCTCCAAAGGAAAATGAAAGGAACATCTTGATTACCTCTGCCTTACCTTATGTCAACAACGTTCCTCATTTGGGTAACATCGTTGGTTCTGTTTTGTCAGCCGATATATATGCTCGTTACTGTAAATCCAGAAACTACAACACTTTATTCATTTGTGGTACCGATGAATACGGTACTGCCACTGAAACAAAGGCACTAGAGGAAGGCGTCTCTCCAAGAGAACTTTGTACAAAGTACCATAAGATTCACAAGGAGGTCTACGACTGGTTCCAAATTGGATTTGACTACTTTGGTAGAACCACAACTGAAAAGCAGACTGCAATTGCACAAGATATCTTCATGAAACTATACGAAAACAAATTCCTTGAAGAGCAATCTATGAGACAATTGTATTGTGCTGAACATAATGGTTATCTTGCTGATAGATACGTTGAAGGTGAATGTCCAAAATGCCACTACGAAGATGCAAGAGGTGATCAGTGTGATAAGTGTGGTTCTCTTCTTGATCCATTTGAGTTGATTAACCCAAGATGTAAGTTGGATAACACAACTCCAGTTCCAAAGAATTCCAACCACATTTTCCTATCTTTGGATAAGTTGCAACCTGAATTACAAACGTGGATTGAATCTAGATTTGAAGATGGCGGCTGGTCAAAGAACGCTAGAACTATTACCAACTCGTGGTTGAAGGAGGGTCTTAGACCAAGATGTATCACTCGTGACTTGGTTTGGGGTACTCCTGTTCCATTGAAGGGATTTGATGACAAGGTTCTTTACGTTTGGTTCGATGCCACTATTGGTTACATTTCAATCACTGCTAACTACACTGATGAATGGCAATCATGGTGGAAGAACAAGGAAAATGTTGACCTGATTCAATTCATGGGTAAGGATAATGTTCCATTCCACACTGTTGTTTTCCCAGCTTCTGAAATTGGTACAAGAGATCCATGGACCATGCTCAAGACAATCTCAGCAACTGAATATCTTCAATATGAAGGTGGTAAATTCTCTAAATCAAGAGGTGTTGGTGTCTTTGGTAACAATGCCAAGGATACAGGTATTTCAGCATCTGTTTGGAGATACTACTTGGCATCAGTCAGACCAGAAAACCAAGACTCGCAATTCTCATGGACTGAATTTGTTACCAAAAACAACAGTGAGTTGTTGGCCAACTTGGGTAACTTTGTCAACCGTATTGTTAAATTTGTCAACGCCAAGTACAATGGTGTTGTTCCACAGTACCAAGTGGAAAACTGTCCAAACTGGACTGATAAGGCTGCTGCTGATTTCAACGCTCTTTTGAAGGTTTATTTGGATGACATGGAGACACAACATTTAAGAAAGGGTCTGGAAACTGCTATGTTGATCTCCTCAAGAGGTAACCAGTTCCTACAAGACAACAAGTTGGACAACTCACTTTACGAGAACGAACCTGATAGAGCAGATGCAGTTGTTGGCTTGGGTCTCAATATTGTTTACCTGTTGTCATCGATTATTAGTCCATACATGCCAGAGGTGCAGAGAGACATCAACCAGATCTTGAATGTGCCAGCGCTCCGTATCCCTGATGAAGTGAACACCTGGATCCAAGGCGGCCACTGTATTGGCCAAGCCCAGTACTTGTTCAACAGAATCGATGACAAGAAGATAGACGAATGGAGAAACAAGTACGGTGGTCAACAACAAAAGTAATGAAGTAAATGAATGAAGGGAGAATAGGTGATGCTATTTGTTAAATCACCACTATAGAGGTAGTTATAAATATAGAATTTTGTTATATGTTGTTTTACATCCTAACTTGAACGTTAATCTTGATCTATCCAACTGTTCTTCTACTACTACTTATCGTAGATAAAGAATAAGACGGCATTACAACTGAAAGATACTGAAAAATTTTAAAACGCTTTCTGAGTGGAGAAAAGGATACCTGTTCAGCAATTGTAGTCTTTCTTATATACGCAAACCACAATGTCTCTTATTGCAAAACGTGCACTACCTATTGCGACGCTTGTGGTGATTGCCTCGGCCGCATTCTTTTTGGGACTCATTTACTCCAATTGGCCATACCATTACCATGCTCTTTGGGCCCCAGGTGCCACCGATAGTGACGTCGAGGCCATTGTCAACCATTATGTCAAGTGGTTAGAAGTTCCAAAGTACATTCCATACACTATGTACTGTGTCTTGTTCTTGGGCTTGCTCGGTTGTGTTGTCAAGTGTGCAAAGCCTGCTCCTGATGTAGAATACGTCGAATACGGTACCATTGCAGCCTATGGTTTCTGTGCATGCATCTACATAAGTAACATTAGGTTTGGTGTGTACTCTGCACAGGCAAAGCAATGGGGTGACTATGATGCTTTGACCTCGATGTCCGTGGTTGCTGCTAGTGAAACCATGATCGTGTTCTTCCTTTTGGGTATCGTGTTGATCCAATGCACCTTGTTCTATGCGCAATACGAAGACGACAGAGTCAAGCACGAGTTCTTGATGAACGAGTTGAAGGCAAAGTTGGCCAAGGCTGATAAGAAGTCCAAATAGGAGCACGTTGATGTTGTTTCACCTTTGATATTTTAAAGTATAATAGTTTATAATTTTTAATCTCTAATAAGCAAACATCTAATGAACCGATCACTTAATCTATTGGCAATGAACCTCCTTAAGACGTCGCAATCTCAGTTCACTGGTCAATGCTATCTTCAAAATGCTAAGCACTTTTCACAGTATCTTGGAAGTGATGAGAAAAATTTCTCCAAGACGAACAAACAACAAGTTGAAGACGAAACCTTTGAACAATGTCAGGAGCGCAAAAGCAACCGCAGATGGATATCTCCAGATTGGTTTTAGAGTATTTGTCTAAAAAGGGGTTTACGCAGACGGAAGCGATGCTTCGATTGGAGCAATCGAAAATCCCAGGGGCCAAAACGCAGCATCTAACACCAGCCAACTCGAACTTCAGTAAACCTCTAGACAGCGCAGAGGATTGTAAGCTGTACACTAGGGCGTATTCGATGTTACACTTGTGGATGGAAAACTCGTTGGAAATGTATAAATACGAACTGGAGAAGTTTCTGTACCCGATATTCATCCATTCATACTTGAACTTGATCAAATCAGATGACATCGAGGAGGCAAGATCGTTCTTTGATAAGTTTAAGCACGACCATGTCATTTCTCATGTGGACGAGTTGAAATCGCTTGCTGGTATCACAAACATTGAAACTATGAAAGAAAATAAAATAGCCAACTTAATTTTGAGCAACAAGTACAGAATCAATGTCTCGCAAACGGCATTGAACCTAATATTAGGATTTCTGAATGAAAATCAGGGAATTGGAGGCTCCATTTTAGTTAGAATCTTAAACGACCACCTAAATGTCACTACACAATTGGAAGTCACTACAAAGGAATCTGATGAGCATCAACCACTGGAAAATATTGAAGGTATTCCTGCAATCTATGAATTAATTAATACAGGTATTGAAGAAAACGATGAAGAAAAGCTTTCCGGTACAGAATTTAAAGCTAAGAATGAAATTCCTCTTAAATTGGGTAAAATGCCTGAAGATGCTGATTTTTCAAGGGAATTAGAGGCAGAGCTAAAACTAAAAGATGAAAAGTCAAAAGAAAAATCAAAAAGTACATTAATCGAAGAATATGAAAAGAATTTCAAAGTTGATCCAAATGACGAAAATTGTCCGTCTAGGGAATCCTTACCTTTACCACCAAAATCAGCAATGGATATCAAGAGAGCCATTACTGAAATTCATGATTCGAGATCCAGAATCCATTTAAACCCATCACAAGCTGCCTTACCGTCTGTTTGTATGTATACATTCCATAATACCAACAACGATTTAACTACGTTAGAATTCAATGAAGACTCTACAATAATTGCTGGTGGATTTCAAGACTCATTTATCAAACTTTGGTCAATTGATGGTAGTCCGTTGAAATCAGTACTTAAAAATGACAAGCTGAATAATGAAGATAATTTTGATGGATTACCACTAAATAATACAAGAAGATTGATTGGTCACAGTGGACCAGTTTATGGATTATCATTTTCCCCTGACAGTCATTATTTGTTGTCTTCATCAGAAGATTCAACTGTAAGATTATGGTCAATGGACACATACACAGGACTGGTCGCATATAGAGGACACAACTCACCAGTCTGGGATGTTGAATTTTCACCATTGGGACACTATTTTGCAACGGCATCTCATGACCAAACAGCAAGATTATGGTCATGTGATCATATATATCCATTGAGAATATTTGCTGGACATTTAAATGATGTTGATGTAGTTAAATTTCATCCAAACTCAACATACGTTTTCACAGGTTCAAGTGATAAAACAATTAGAATGTGGGATATTGGCAAAGGTGAATCAGTGAGATTATTCATGGGACACTCAACAGGTATATCTAGCATGTCATGTTCGCCAGATGGTAGATGGCTTGCAAGTGGTGGAGATGATGGAATTATCAACATTTGGGATATTGGATCAGGTAGAAGATTGAAAACAATGCGAGGACATGGTAGATCAACAATCTATGATTTAAGTTGGTCAAGAGAAGGAAATGTACTAGTTTCTGGAGGAGAGGATAATTCCGTTAGAGTTTGGGATATTAAGAGAGGTACAAGTGATGCAACGATCGATTCGCAGCCAGAAAGGTTTGACAATGGGATGCAAAATGAACCAAGTGGTGCTACTACCAATTCAAACAGTGCCACAAATAACAATAATAGCAATAATAATAATAATGGATCCAATGCAGCTAATAACAGCAATAATAGTAATAATAGTGTTACTAATAACAAAAATGCATATGTTCATGGAACACCAGATCATATGGCGGTATATTTCACAAAGCGAACTCCTGTTTATAAAGTTCATTTCACAAGAAGAAATTTGTGTTTAGTTGGAGGAGTTTTTAAAGAATTATAAAGATCTAACAACAGGCTTTGCGGGATCCCAGGGACCTTGCAATTCATCTTTATATTTTTGTAATTTTAAGAAATAAAGCGGACCCAAGAATATTATGACTGAGTTAACGATGAACCAAATCAGCAACCAGTTGAAGCCGAAAATGTAGTATATTAAATAGTTTGCAACGAAAACAATTAGGAAAAGTTGGAACAAATGGAAGGGGATATTGTTGCATTGTCTAGTAAAGTTGTTAAATTTGGGGAATAGGCCATTGAGTTCAATTGAGAATAAAATGAAACAAAAAGCAGAAAGGTTTGAGTCTAGTCTTGAAGCAAGAACGATTGCATTTGAGAGTGATATGTTTTGACTTAAATTCGATTTGCTACTTTTGTCTGATTTTTTGAACTCAGTTTGGAAGTCGTTGAATAAGATGTTTAGTAAGCATAGCCAAGCGGAGAGCGCCCAGATTGAGTCTGATGAAGTTGAGTTTGTCAAGGACTTTAATACTGGTGAAAGCGTTAGCAAATAAAATAAAATGAGTGAGGAAGACTTCAAAGATCTCCAAGTGGAAGGGGAGTTTGGCTCGCTCAAAATTAGCTGTGGGTTCTCTGGAATGATACCGTGGTAAAGTTGGCTAAGTTTCAAGTTTTGCAGATCAATGAGTTCTTTATTTTGTCTGATCTTGAGGGTGATGGAATAAATGACGAACGACACCACCGTAAGTGAGGTGGATATAAAAGTTGGTTTCAATGGGTTCCAGTTCAACTTGTACATGCCGTAAAACACTATGATTGTGATCATGATCAAGGAAATGTGAAGCACAATTAGTGAAAAGTCAAAGATGAGTTTGTTCAACGGGTATTTGACCACCGTGGTATTTCTTTTAAGCTGTGTTAAGAAATGTTCATGTGTGTAGTTATCGGGGTAGTCCTGTTTGTACCAAAGTAGCTTTTTCCAGCTCATGGCAGCTTATTAAGAGGAAAGAGGGTACGTGGAGACAGGTATGCGGCAGGGGAGTACAATAATGCGCCACGCTAATAAATAAAACGAATGTGGCGCATTTATTACGTAAGTTTCACGTGATGTACATTCTCAAAACGTATATCACGTGACTTTCTCTCAAGTTCCGCAATTTTCACGTGATTTGAATAAAACCCGGCGTTTGGCTTGTTGGCAAATAGCACGTGACAATCTTTCGGAAAGCCCAGCTGATTATGTAATCTGCACGTGACTATCTTGGTTTGGTTTAATTACGTAATATACACGTGACATTTCTTACTGGAAACTTTTGCCTATATTGTTACGTAAGCCATTTCTTCCACTTCAAACGCTTCATGTACGTGGAAGCAACTAAAGGTTGGTAAAGAATGGACGATTTGGATGCATTAGAAAGCGGATCATTCAAGAGTTATGCGGGAAGCATTGGTACACCAAGTTTGCTTCCCCCGGCAAGCAAAGAGCGGTCCAGAGAAACTACAAGGGCTCCATTGGTGGAAGATCTTGTGAACACTACATGGACCCCCCATGAAATAAAAAACGAAGAGGTGATGAAGATGGAAAAGGGGGTGGATAACGAGAGACTACGTCGGTTAAAGCAGCGGCAAATGGAGCTGCTAGTGGCGGTGGCGTCGCAGCGTTCAGATGCAGAGATCAAGGACAAGCTAGTGGCCATTAGGAGTGAGATGGGGGATTGAGGTCCGAATGGTGCCGTGATGGAGAAGCTGGAAAAAAAATAAGTTCAACATTGGAATGAAAAGTATTAAAAGTCACCAGATCCCACCCGCCCTTACGGAGATTGTAGTTGCAGCTAGATTGAGTTTTTCTTTGAAAGCTGAATATAATTGAATAAAAGAGAAGTAACTAAAATGACCTCACCATTGAACTTGAACGCTTGGCAGCAATTAAACGCTCTTTACGAATCAAAAGGTAAGAGCTTCAGTGCAAAGGAAGCCTTTGCACAAGACACATCTCGTTTCGACAAGTTGAGTTTCAACTTTGAGAACTTTGACAAGTCACAGATCTTGTTTGACTACTCAAAGAACTTGATTGACGAAGAAATCTTGAATGCCTTGCTTGCCCTAGCCAAGGAAGCCAAGGTGGAGCAATTGAGAGACGCCATGTTTAAAGGTGATCACATCAACAACACCGAAGACAGAGCCGTGTACCACGTTGCTCTTAGAAACAGAGCCAACAAGCCAATGCACGTCGACGGTGTCAACGTCGCACCAGAAGTCGACTCCGTCTTGCAGCACATGAAGGAGTTTTCTGAACAAGTCAGATCCGGTGCATGGAAGGGTTACACTGGTAAGGCCATCCAAACAGTCGTCAACATCGGTATTGGTGGTTCCGACTTGGGTCCTGTCATGGTCACCGAAGCTTTGAAGCCTTACGCTCATGAATCTATCAAGGTCCACTTCGTCTCTAACGTTGACGGTACCCACATTGCTGAAACTTTGAAACTTTGCGATCCTGAAACCACCTTGTTCTTGATCGCCTCAAAGACCTTCACCACTGCTGAAACTTGCGCAAATGCAAACTCCGCTAAGAACTGGTTCCTTCAAAAGGTTGGTGATGAATCTGCCGTCGCAAAGCATTTTGCTGCTCTTTCCACCAACGCTTCCGAAGTTGCCAAGTTTGGTATTGACACCAAGAACATGTTCGGTTTCGAAAACTGGGTCGGTGGTAGATACTCTGTTTGGTCCGCCATTGGTTTGTCCGTTGCCATTTACATCGGTTTCGACAACTTCGAAGCCTTCCTTAAGGGTGCTGAAGCAGTTGACAACCACTTCATCTCTACTCCTGCTGAAAAGAACATTCCTTTCATCGGTGGTCTCTTAACTGTTTGGTACAACAACTTCCACAAGGCTCAAACTAAGTTAGTTGCTCCTTTCGATCAATACATGCACAGATTCCCAGCTTACTTGCAACAATTATCAATGGAATCTAACGGTAAATCTGTAACCAAGGATTCTCATTTTGTTGAATACGAAACTGGTATTGTTTTATTCGGTGAACCATGTACCAACGCTCAACATTCTTTCTTCCAATTGGTTCACCAAGGTTCTAAGTTAATCCCAGCTGATTTCATCTTAGCTGCCCAATCTCACAACCCAATTGAAAACAACAAGCACCAAAAGATGTTGGCCTCAAACTACTTTGCTCAAGCTGAATCTCTTCTTCAAGGTAAGACTCAACAACAAGTTGAAGCTGAAGGTGTTGAAGCTTCCTTGGTCCCACACAAGGAATTCAGCGGTAACAGACCAACCACCTCAATTTTGTGCCAAAAGATTACACCAGCTACTCTTGGTTCTCTTATTGCCTATTACGAACATGTCACCTTCGTTGAAGGTGCCATTTGGGGTATTAACTCATTTGATCAATGGGGTGTTGAATTAGGTAAGGTCTTAGCCAAGGTTATCTTAAACGAATTACAAACCACTGAACCAGTTAACACTCACGATTCCTCCACCAGAGGTTTGATTAACCAATTTAAGCAATGGAGTTGATTCAGTGGAACGAAAACATTTACTTTCTTATTTAATGACTTTACCCTTTTCTTCCACTTTTTATTACAATAACTTTTTTTTATTATTTTTTTATTAATTATAATTGAAAATTATGAATATGATGATTATAGATGTTATTTAGTGTTCCTTTTGAAGATATATTGATACATATAAGAAAAGATCGTATAAAAATATAAAAGAGATCAGAAAGAGAGAAAAAAATACTGATAGAGATTATTATAGTAATGTCCTTGTAGAGTACTGATTAAATGATAGAGTTTTGATGAGTGAGAGACTAAAAGGTATTGAAGGCTAGGGGGAATTTTTTCACATAATAAAACATTCATTAACAATAAGCATTGTTTTTTATATCACAAACCATTCCTCTTTAAATTCAGAGAATCCCTTTTGCGCATTATTGTTGTTTTCAGCTGAGTGGATTCATGATCGGGATATAGAGGAGATGGCAAGCCTTGTTCGTAGGGTGAATATAACTGAGGAGATTTTAGATTGAAGTAATCTCTTTGTAAACTTGGAGGTTGATTCAAACTCAAATTGGGCTTTCTCTTATTTAGCTCCAGAGTTGGCAGTGGAGGTAAAAGAGACGCAAACTGCTGCTGTGGGTGTGAGCTGGAAGATTGTGGCAAAGAGACTGCAGGAGGGGTTGAGATGGTATTCGGTTGAGAAAGTAAGCTAAGCATCGGGTTTGGCGTTGATGAGCCATTTGTTCCGAGATTGCCTAATTGAGAAGGAAGAAATTGAGGTATATTCACCATATCAATGTTGGAGTCGACGGACATCAGAGAGTCGGTTCTCTTAAACGAGTGGGACCTAGTGAAAGGTATTGAACTCATCTCCAAGTCTCTTTGGATTAGGTTCAACAATCTCATTCTGATGACAGTCAAAATCATTGACGCTGAATTGATTAATTCGTCATTGATATGGACTCTGCAGTCGATGACGCCGTCGTATTGAGACCAGAAGAGCTTTGAGATCTTTGAAAGGACACCACTGGGTGGGAAATTGTGATCGAACGGTGTGATGTTAGGCTGCGCCACGTAGTTTAGGTAAAAGTCCATCAACGATTGATCAAAACCCGGATGGAACTGATAGTTTGATAAATTTGGCGTTGGTGCATCCGAGTAGATTGACGAGGACAGCGAAGTCGTGGAAGCCTGGCGTCCTGGGTTATTGATGTTGTAGATCGTGTGAACCGAGTACGACGAGCCTGCTCTTGACCTCGACATTGCTAATAAAGACCCTTGTGTCAATCTGTGTTCGTTTTTTTTCTTGGTATATCAATTTTTGAAACGTAAATTTTTATGATATCTTTTACGAAGAGAAAAATGCAATAAACTATGCAGTTATATATATATATTTAGGTGTTTGAGGGCACCAAATGACTCCTGAAATTTTAAATATTAAGAGGATCTATTTCTTTTAGAGAAGTACCTTTAAATAAGGAAAGTAGCCGAATATGCACGTTATTTGGGTATCTTAAAATTCAAATCACTAAATGCATTGACCTTTTTTGCTTTCCCCTCAGTTATGTAATTATTGCGTGGATGAAGCACCGTCTAGAAGGACGCCTTTGCACTCTCCGTTAGATTCGCCAATTTTGCGTCAAGTTTTCGTTTTGGCCGCAAATCGCGAGAATTTTTTCACTACAAAAAATTTAGTGGCAAAAATTGTATGGGAGAAGGAAAAAGGTAAAGTTGGACAATTGAGTAGTAAACACTTCTTCTGAACAGTGCTTGGTAGCAGAAGGGAATAAATAGAGGTGAAAAGATCACAGAAAATTCCAGATGCAAGTAAATCCTAAGACTATTGAATTGACTACTCCGTTGGTGGGTAGACAACAGACTGTGGACGTTGTTGTGAAGAACGAATCAACAACGTCGTTTTTGGCATTTAAAGTGAAGACAACGGCTCCTAAGCTATACTGCGTGAGACCAAACTGCGGGTCCATTGCTCCAGGCACGTCGACGAGCGTGGCCATCACATACCAGGGCGGCGCCAGCGAACCTGCAGTGGGGGCCAAGTGTAAAGACAAGTTTTTGTTTGTTGGTGTTGAAACAGATGTGGAGCTCGACAGCAAGGCCGTGGCTTCGCAATGGGCAAGCTTAGAGGCGTCTGTTGCAGGCGGACCGCAGCAAAGCAAGGTGCGTGTTGCATACAAGATCGTGGGCGACATGGGCGCCATTGCTGAGGACATCGAGCCTGCAACAACGGTAGACAGCTCCGCTGGCGCTAACAAGATTGCCAGGGGCCCAGAACTCACAGAGGAAAGCATTGCGGAAACAACAGAAGGTAAGGAAATCAAACAACAACAACAAAAACAAAAGCAACAGGAAGAGCAAAAGACTAAAGAAGAAAAGCAACCACAACAACAACAACAACAACAAATTCAAACCCAAAGTTCAAATAACTTATATCTTATTTTAATTGCTGTTCTTGTGGCCCTCTTTGCTGCCTGGAGAACTTTTTAACTTTTTTACATAACCAATGGTTGTTTCAGTTGTTAATAATAATAATTCTATTAATAATAGTGACAATAATAATAATAATAATATTTCAGAGTCTCATATTGTCTGTCCAGTGTGTTTTGAACATCCAAGGTCTCCAACTGCTGCTCCCTGTGGTCACACATTTTGTGCACAGTGTCTCTTTTCATCGCTAGCAGCAACAACTTCCTCCACTTCTTCAACGGCCTCTCCAAATCATAATTCAAAGTGTCCTGTTTGCAGAGGACCGGCCATTCCAACTGTTTGGCTCAAACCCCGCAAAATACCGTCTGCCACTTCACCTTCATCTCCAAACACGCTGTGAATCTCCTCTATGATACTGCTATGAAGAATTTTTTTTGCCAATTCTATCATTTGCCCTTTAAAGATCTCTTCCTTTGTCTGAATATTTCTATCAGAGGATGCCTAAACCCTATTATTTTATCATCATCACTATTATCTCCTTTTCCTTTTCCACTCTGTATTCTTTTTGTTTAGTTGTTAACTTACCTTTTTTTGAGCCACAGTTTTTTTTCTATATAATATATATATATATATACATTTACTATTGTAACTGGTTACTGATAAACATCAATATCTGTCAATATTCAACATGAACATTAACGTTATTTGGGAGAATGTGGTAGTTGTTGACTTCACAAACTCTCCAGCACTTAATTCAAGGCTCGATCACCTTTGCGCAGAGTCAAAGGTCCATCTCTTCACAGACTCAGACCCCGAATTTTTCAATAGTCAGTATCAGAATATCAGAATAAGTACACTAAACCATTTCTCTCTGGCACTGCTAAACGAACCTGATAACACCAGCTCGATCATTGATGCTGTATTCGTGTTTGCTGAAAAGGAAGATTTCAAAAACGAAATTTACCAATTCTGCAAAGCAAACCGAATTCCATTGAATATTCACAATACACCTCATCTGAGTACATTCACGGTTCCTGCATCTTACATCAACGGTCCCCTTCATGTATCTATCTCAACTTCGTTGAAAGGTTGCAAGATTGCTAGCAGAATCAAAAGAGAGATCATCAAATCACTACCACCTAATATCGATGAAATTATCACCAACGTTGGTCAATTACGAGAAACTATCAAAGCCGATAATCAAAGTGACTCAAAACAGAAATTGAAGTGGCTAGCTCAGATTATTGAATATTATCCCTTGAGCCAGCTACATAATCTTTCGATTGACGATTTGTCCCAGACTCTATCAACCAATCAAATTGACATCAATTCAAACAAGGGTTCGATCTCACTAGTTGGTTCAGGTCCTGGTTCCTTGTCACATTTGACGCTAGGTGCCATCAATGCTATTTACAGTGCTGATTTGGTTCTTGCTGATAAGTTGGTACCACAGGAGATCTTGAATCTGATTCCACAGTCAACAAAGGTTTTCATTGCCAGAAAGTTTCCTGGTAACGCAGATCGGGCTCAACAGGAGTTGCTAGACATGGGTTTAGAAGCGCTCAAATTAGGCCAGAATGTTGTTAGATTGAAGCAGGGTGACCCTTACATCTTTGGTCGTGGTGGTGAAGAATGGCTTTTCTTCAACAGCCATGGTTACAAGGTCAACGTTTTGCCTGGTCTATCCTCTGCCTTTGTTGCCACTGCTACCGCTGGTATTCCAACTACCCATAGGGGTGTGGCCGATCAAGTCATGATATGTACCGGTGTTGGTAGAGCTGGTGCCATTCCTGATAACTTGCCTACATACGAAGCAAAAAGAACAACCATCTTTTTGATGTCCATCAAAAGAATTGTAGATATTCTGAGTGTGCTCAAATCAAAGGGCTGGCCCGACGAATTACCTGTTAGTATTGTTGAAAGGGCCAGTTGTGGTGACGAACGCGTTATAAAGACAACGCTAGGTTCCTTAGCTGAAGTGTGCAAACAAGTCGATAGCAGACCTCCTGGCCTAATTGTTACGGGATGGGTTTGTGACGTTTATGAAAAATTACCTGAAGGCCAGCGCTACCAAATCAAAGAGTCTGGCTTAGCTGAAGACACAGATCTCACAAAGATTGTTGGTTATTTGACAGCAGAGACATGAGCTTCTAAATTTTTACTATATGCTCGGATCTCACTGAAATTTTTCATCACCTTAGTGAAACATACGATTCGTATATGTATATATAAATTCATCTGTATCTTTAACCATAGATTTATAGAGTAAAGATACGGTCTTTTGTCAGTAGAGGAAAAATAGAGAAAAATGAAGAGAAAGCTAGGACTTGGTAAAGCGTCACAGGTGAAAAAACAAAAAGCCGGTGCTAACGAAGATAAATCAAAAAATGATTCAGAGAATAATGAACAAATATTGACTATTGAGCTAAAATCTGCAAAGGATGGTGAGATGGGAGAGCTTGAAGGACTTTGGGAAACGTGGTTTGATGGTGAACAAGATAACGAGTTGATTCTTAACGGTGTCATTAACGAATGTGATAGAATGGAAAGAAACTCTGAAAATTTAAACGACGAATTCAAAGCAATCTATGCAATGGCACTTAGTGAAATGGCAAAGTTTCAGATGGATGAAGTTGAAGATTGGATTGAGTTTGCTTGGTCAAAAGTTGAAAATTCAAACTCTGATGTCGTAAACTTTGCCAGATGCATTATCGGTTTGAATGAAATCGGTGTTTTGGTTGGTAAACTAGATTTGGATTCAAAGGAATGCTCCAAGGACATTTCAACTCTTTTTTCCAATGTTATTGATAACTGGAATAAAGCAAAGTCAAACAAAGATTTGCTGCAATGCAAGTGGGTTCTTTCAATTTTAGATACCCTTGACGACTTGCTTGACATGATTGATAAATTTGGTACGCAAAAGGCAGAAGTTGTTGATTCAGACAACGAAGATGCTGTTGAATTGTTAAATAGTTTTGATGATCATGAAGTCGAGTTGAAAAGGTCACATCCATTGTTTAAAATACAACAAACAGATGATTTCAACAATTTCTGGAGATCAGCAACATTAGAAATAAAGGATGATGTCAAGAGTGAAGAATTAAAAAGGCCAATTTTCAAAAAGCTTGGTCAATCTTATCTCATGGAAGCTGAACACCCAATTGCTGTCTACACCTCTTTAACCTACGAAACAGACAATGCTACAAAAGAAGAAAAGCTACAAGCTAATGAAGCTAAAAAAGATGCCAAAGAACTTGTTTCGAAAGCCCTTGATTTATTGGAAAAGACTTGGGACGATGAAGACCCTCAATCTTGGGTTGATATTGCTGAAGCAGAAATTGTTATGGGTAATCTATTTAACGTGGATTCTGAGGATCAAGAAAAATGGTATCAGCAGGCTGAAAAGAAATTGAAGTTGGCTAACAATACAAGTCATGGTAAATACCAGCAAATTTTAGACAGCTTACTTGAAAAGGATGATAATTAAGGAGGCTATTGTTAATTTTAATTTCATTTTCGTATGCTATAAAATAAAACTTGACATGCCATGCGCCATTTGTATGTATGCTTCATATTTCATTAATGTATTTTTAAATTAGCTTAACTCCAAAACAAAGACTATAATTATCAAAATTAAACCAAATACAGATTGAAATTCATTTTTTACTTTTTAAACAAAATGAATAAAATACATAAGATAACATATCATGTTGCTTTAATATGTCAAATCTATTGACCATAGAAAAAATCAACTAAAAGAAAGATAAAACGATTGAAATTAAAAGTTATTCTTCATTTACATATTGTGAATATTATGAAGTAATAGTAAACACTAGTGAGTCGTGAGAATTATTGTCTGCTTCCCTAGATTCAGAAAGACCCATGTCAATACTGCCCATTGTGCTGAAACTTAATTCCCTATGTGGTTGAGGTAGTGTTAAAATCTTCGGAGCTTCACAAACATATGATTGACGGTCGTCCACATTGGATAATGATTTTGAGTGTGGCCTTGCAGGAAGATTGTTAAAAGAAATACCTGGAATAGTTTTAAATACAAGTTTTTGTTGCTGTTTTGGTTGCTGTTGTTGCTGTTGTTGCTGTTGTTGCTGCTGTGATTGTTCCGGTTGTTTTGATTTTTCTGGTTGGTTCTCTTGGAGCCCGTGTGACTTGCTCCTTTCAACTGTTTGCTCTTGAACTTTTGATAAAATTTTGTAACTATAGGTAATGCAAAATTCCAAAACAAATCCACTGATAACATATTCGTCGGGAGACAAATCGTCAGCAGGATGGGAAATAATACTTGGTTGGAAAACATATGATAGATTTTTTGCAGACATTCTATTTTCCTTTGAATTTAAATGGAACAAAGCTAGAAGATCAAAAATGTAGAAAAGGGTTCTCCTTTGAATCGGTTCTATTTCGTCAAATAGAACAGCATAGTAATTCAAAAGCGATTTTCGTTCGTTTAAAATGAGTTTCTTGTCGTCTTTGCTTAAGGTTCTTTTAGGTGGTTTGGTATCTGAAGTGGAGGCGTCGTCGTTGTGCATTCGCTGTTCCTTTTCCTTAAGATAAGCCATCAAATGGGGCCTCTCTTGGATAGCGGTTCTGAAGTTGTTGTAAAGTCTCAATGGTATGAGAGGTTCCGGGAGCGCAGTCAAGTATCTTCTTAGTAAACTTGCGGCGTCGTGCACGGTGTATCCAGTCCAGTCGATATTTGCACCATAATTGGGAGCTGTTGAGAACAGCTGCTGCAACTGCCTTATTCTCTTGGACGATCCGGCCACTCTAAAGATTCCCTCGGTGGCTAGAGCGTTCCTCTTCAAGAACGAACCGCAAGAAACAATCACCAATGGGATGTTACCATATACCACTGGTTGTGAGTCGAGTTCTGGCGCTGTGGAGTCTGTGCTAATAAGCACCGTGCCGTGAGCCAATGCGGTTGACACAACAATGTCTGATCCAAAGATTGGTACGTCCTTGTGGTGTCTTTGAGACGAATGGGAACGCGTCTTGAGGCCTAGAATAGGTCTTGGAAGAGGAGAAGAGTGCACGGAGTCGTCTAGTTCCAGCGTCGAAGGGTCTCGTTCTCTTCTGAACGGCCTTAACCATCGGGAGGGTGAGATAGGAGACGACATCACTATGCAAGCTAGTCTGATGTGCTCCTTATAGCGTCAATAGTAGAAAAGTGTGCTTATTCACACTAAAATTGGTTGGAGCCCTTTTTTTGGCTCCCGCTGTACTGTTTCCTCATTTGGGAGATTGGCACGAAATTTGAAGTTGCAATATATCAAGACGCCTCTCTTTTGCAAATAAATTGGCAAAAGGACAGCTAGAAAAGCACATTAGGACCAGAAACAGCGCATAAGATGTCATTCAAGGGGATTCAGAAGGCATTTGTGAGAGCACCGCAGAATTTCCGCCAGAAATTCAATATGGGACAGCAAACAGAAGACGCTGTTTACATAGACGCAGAAAGACGGTTCAAGGAACTGGAATCAGAGACAAAGAGACTTGCTGATGAGTCGAAGAGGTACCACAAGGCCGTGAACGAGATGCTCGACCATCAATTGGGGTTTTCAAAGGCTATCGAAGAGATTTATAAGCCTATTTCAGGCCGAGTGTCAGATCCAAACTCGCTGATCCCAGAAGGAAACCCAGAGGGTATTGAGGCGTGTGAGCAGTATCGGGAGGTTCTCAATGAACTTAAGGACACGTTGAAGCCAGACTTGGAGCTTATTGAAAGCCGTATTGTGCAGCCAGCACATGATTTGCTTCAAATTATCGCCTCGATCAGAAAGATGGCAACAAAGCGTAATCACAAGCAATTGGACTTGGATAGACATCAAAACTCTTTAAGCAAGTACCAAAACAAAGCTAATAGAACCCCCAAGGACGAAGAGAAGATGTACAAATGCGAAAACGAAGTGGCCGTAGCACAACAAGAGTTCGACTATTTCAACGAAATGATGAAACAAGAGCTGCCCATTCTGTTCCAACTAGAAGGTCAATTTGTCAAGCCTTTGTTTATTTCCCTTTACTACATGCAGTTAAACGTCTTTTACACGTTGGCTTCACGCATGGAAGAGATGAAGATTCCATACTTTGATTTGTCCCAAGATATCATCGAGGCCTACAATGTCAAGAGGGGTGACGTTGAAGAGCGTACAGAGGCCATTGGTATCACTCAATTCAAGGTTGGCCATGCAAAGAACAAGTTGGAATTGACAAGAAGAAGATTTGAAGCACAACAGGCCGGTAGTCCTGGTGGTGCATACAGTGCTGCACCTGCCTATGACGGCGCTGTTGCTGGTGCAGCTGTTGGTGGGATTGCTGGTGCCACTGCTGGTGTCACTGCTGGTTCTGGTGCCTATGGGGCCACGTCTTCCTATGGGTCAGCCTACGGTGCTACGCCAACAACTGCGCCAACTTCCGCCTATTCTTCGCAGTATGGTGCTCAACCTGCATACGGTGCAGAGAAGGCACCTTATGGTGGCATCACTCAGGCCCCAACTTACAGTCAACCACCTCCATATGGCTCAGGAACTCCTACCTACGGCTCTGCTTCTCCTGTTCCAGGAGCTACTGCGGTTAGTTCTCCGGTTGCAGCAGTGTCTCCTACTTACGGAGCACCTGTTCCTGCACCTGTTCCTGTTCCACAGGCTGCTCCTGCTGCAGAGACCTGTACTGCCTTGTATGACTACGTTGCACAAGCCGCTGGTGATCTAAGTTTCAAGGCTGGTGACATTATCACCGTTGTTGAGAGGACTAGCGATCAAAACGGGTGGTGGACCGGTATTTCCAATGGCGCCCAAGGTGTGTTTCCTGGGAACTATGTTCAACTCAATTGAACCAATTTTATATTCTTTATCGTAGGCTTTTTTTTGTTTAATTTTAAGCTATAATGATCACGATTTGATTTAAAAAAGCAAAGGATTATAGGAGGTTTTACAAATGTACAAATGGTTATGACCGAAAGGTTCATAAAGAGACTAAACCAGAAGAGGTCAATCTAATTCACCAGCCGGAGATACGCACTCATAAAAGAATATTGATCTAACCCCAACGTCTGCTCTCTTGCATTTCCAAAGAAATACAAACAAAGCGCCCCTCCATCAAATTATACCATGGCATATAAGGTACAACGACGAATGGGGGGTTAGGGTGTAGAAAGAACTTCAATAAGCCAGCATGGAAACAAGACGCTAAAAAAATTTTTCAAGATTCGAAGGGAAAGCAAGGGTTTGAAGTCGAAGGTTTGGATACGTTTAGCAATTAGTAAACGTATTAATACTAACTAGCAGTGAAATTAGTATCAGAATAATTAACAGTGTTATAATTGTTTCTGTGCAAGCCGGGTTCCTCATATTTATAGGCTGAAGAGTATTTAGTAATGATTATAAAGATATGCTCGGTAGCTTTACAACCAAACTTCTGTTGCAGCGTTTTCTATTGCTCCAAATGATTTAATTGGTGTGCTGAAAACATGTTTGTTTTATTGCTGCAAAGCTGCAACTCTCTCTTTTGCTGTTTGTAAAGTCATTGTTGTGTTTGATAAATTTACTGAAACTTCTTTTTGTGAACCATTTTCTTAATATTTATCATACTGATCTGAAAGTATTGAAAGAGGAAAAAAATAGAAAAATTGTAATATTTATATCAGACTGTAGCCAAATTTGTACTTATTATGCATACCATTTTTTCTATTGATAATAGTCACTGTGATAAGCACCACACCTTGTTGAGTTCACTTGACACTAAACTTTCAAGCCCATACACGTTTTAATAGCGCGGCACGTGGTGCTCATTTTGTCGTGCTGATAATTTGTATGCAGAAATAATCGGAGATGATGAAAAGTTCTTCTAATAACAGCTTCATCAGCCTGAGTTCCATAGAAACATCGATGCCAAAGAAGGGAGAGTTTCCAGCCAGACCGCCAACTTTTGCGGAAGCCATTCAGGGCAGCGCCGAACTGGGCACAGCTCCAGAGAACGCTGAAAGTATATTGAAGGATCTCAATTTAGATGCTTTGAAGCCGAAAGCAGGCGCCAAGCCTAAGACAAAGAAGGAAGACAATAAAGAGGAAGTTAAGAAGCAAAGTATTCACCAAATGGATGCACACCTTTCAGAACCATTATCTGCAGATAAGCCTAGCAGCATAGACCAAAACTGGATAACACCAAACTTGGCAGAGGCCGTTGTGAATTTGCAAATGGATTATCTTTTACAGAGGAAGGCCCAGTTTGTGAAGGCATTTTTAAGGTCCAGGTTGCTTGGATCTGTGGTCACTGGTGTGATGTCGATGATTGCGTATCACAAATTGAACGGTTACATGACCGAATACAATTTGAGAAACGGGTACGTGTCAGCAGCATTCGAGTTGTTTTCTAATTCTTATTTTATGGATGATTTCACAATGGTGATGTTTTCTATTGTGTTTATCCTAGGTTCGACGTTCGTTTTTGTGAAGTTCCAATCTGGATTTTTGCAATTTGAAAGTGACGAAGTTCCACAAAACATGGAAAAGTACTTTGACACAGATTTGATCAAGTATAGCACAATCAAGAACTGGCACAAGCCTTCCAAGAAGGAAGATAAAGAGTTGGTCAAGTACATGAAGGAAAATTCAGTGGTTATCATTTACAGAGAGACGCCGGTGGCCTTTTTGATGAAAAAACCAATTGAGAACGAGTCTAATACATATGAAATTACTGGACTTGGTATCAGAAGAGTTTATGTTAAGGCTGAGTTGCTCAAGGACTTGCTAGGGTTGACATTCAAGAAGTTTCTTGAAGAAAAAGAGGACATCAAGCTTCGTGTTCAGCTTTACAGTTTTGAAAACTTTGACATCAGCATTTTCCAAAAGGCTGGGTTTGTGAAGACAAAGAGCGAAAAGTTTAACTGGATTGTTTCGAATCTTTTCAATCTTACCAGAGACACGTATGAGTTTGAGATGAACTCAATTGAATTTTGAAATCAGTATAAAGGAAATAATATAACAGGAGAAGCGTAGCTAGGCTTTGATAGGGTTTAGTTTATAATTTTTGTTAAATGAGTCTTTACTAGGCAAATTTTTTGATGTATATATAGGAATAAAAAAATCATTAGTGATAAGAGTTGTTGATTTGCAGTACGCCCTTTCAGGTAAAAATGTTGATATGATATTCGGTCATCCTGCCCATAGATATTAGGTCGCTAGAACGAACGACTGATATAACACGCTCAAATTAGGAAGCTATATACATTGATTTATTAGTATTATTTGTAAATTTTTAAAACTCTATAAGGTATTTCATTTTTCATCTTTTAAGTGGAACACTTCGTGCGAAGGATCCTCTCTTTCAGTCTCTAAGTGATGCAAAAAACCTGTTTCCACATCGTAGAGCACCCCGTGAATTTCAATGTCGCCGTTGGCAGACGCTTCAACAAACGAAGGGTTCTTTTTGATCATGTCCACTGAGTGGAACACGTTAAACTCAGACAATTTCTTACATTTGTCTCTCACGTCTTCGATCTCCTGTAGCTCGCCCAAATGCTCAGCTCTCACTGCTCTGACTGGCGCCAACCAATGGTCGAGCACACCGCCGACCTTTTTGTTTGAGAGCGAGGCCCACACACCACCGCAGTCAGTGTGGCCACACACAATGATCTTCTTCACCTTAAGCACCTCGATGGCAAACTGCAGCGCAGACTGTGCAGCCAAGTCGGACGTCGTGATCACGTTGGCAATGTTTCTGAGCGTGAACACCTCACCTGGTAAGCAACCAAGCGCAGTACACTCGTTGATTCTCGAGTCCGAGCAACCCACCCACAGCGTGTGCGGTTGCTGGCCCTTAGCTGAGAGTGGCAGGATTTCCGGGTGCGACAGCTTGAATGTCTCGTTGGCAAGCTGGTTTGACAAAATGTAGTCTTGCACGCTCGAGTCTTTGGATAATCTGAATGGATGTTGTGGCTTGTCCGCCTTGGTCGCCGTCTCGCTCAACGCGGGTCTAATGGCAGTGGCGGTTTCTACAGACATCTTTGGCATTTTCGAAAGAACTTTTAGCACGTTTATCTTGTTCTGTAAACTGATTCGCAGTATTACTTATACCCCTTTTCACCACCTGAGGCTGCCAGGTGCCTATATCTGCCTATTTAAATTTCCATCTGGCCACAGTGATGTCACTTTTTCTCCCCAACAGCTCACAGTGATGTCACCTGCCCAAAAAAATATACTTATTAAGAAGCTGTAATATTAAGCTCTAGCATGACAGTGAAATCATGGTGACGCGAAGCGTTGTATTGTTTTAAACTTGCCAGTCCTGCTGTACAATTGGTAGGCAACGAGGGAGAGGACAGCCTCGGTACGATTTGTTGGGAAGATGAAGGGGGGCCACAAAACGAAAAGTTTTTGACAAGATTCGCGCGGTGCTTACGTAATTTACCGTTAGATTTCAATGAGTCACATGATTAATAGTCATAATTGAGTCACGCTCATACTGTAAAGGAAATAGTAGAGATAGAGAAGGAGTTGTATCAAATGGAAAAACTGTTTACAATTCAATAGCTGTAAATTTATAGGATGGAAAGCAAGATAACCAGACGGTTTCATTGACAAAACAATAAATAAATGGATATCATACTATGATTATAACAAGGATAGGGTCTCAATCCTAACTAGAAGTAGTTATTATTAGTCAATTGATCTTGTTAGTAAATTGATCAATATTAGAACGCTTATCAGCCTAGTGTCAATGCATGAACCATCGCTAAACGTAGCCGATAAGTGTAACATGCAACTGTAAAGTAGCATTAAAAGTCTATCAACCCAATATCACTATATGTATTCTTGATAGTAGCTACTTTATGACTCTAATGCATAAACCGATATATGTTTTCTATTAATCTACCATCAGTAAGTGGATTAATATTAGTAGTTGGTTGACCAAACGCCAATAAATTGATCAGTTTTAGCTCATTTATCTCATCAATAAATAAGTATACTAAATTTAGTGTAATTTATTGTGTACAGTTGATTCGGTTTTTTTTCAAACTCACTTATTTGTGTAACATGAATACGTTAATTATTACTAGCAGTTTATTAATCTAGTGCAAATACACGTATCATAACTAGGTGTATATTGTTCTAGTGTCAATGCATAAATCATAACTAGCAATTTACCTGTGTAAAATTATTGTTAATATCAGTTTGCATAATTTATCAACCTAGCATCAATACATAAATAGTATACCAAATCAGCTATCTTAATAGTTGATTAAATAGTATAAGCAGTTTTTTAATGATTCCACATGCACTTAAATTAGCATATCTGAGTGAGCTCATCAATTTTGTGAGCAGCTGAGTATTGATTTATGCACAAACTGTTGTAAATGGTTATTTAATAGTGTGACATAGTTCAGCGCATCAAATTCTGTACAGCATAATATAAATGTTATCAGTTTAAACTTGTTTTTTGATGTGTGAATCATCCAAAAACGTAGCCTAGTCGTACAAAACCATAATCACTTACCAAATTTCTATTAATGAATACTTTCGAATCGTTAAATAATAAATTACAAATTACCTAATAGTCGTATAATACCACTTCTGATCAAGTAAATAAACTATCAAGCTCGGTAGGAATTAGCGCACCAAATAGAACATCCTCATCAACAACATCAAAAGCCATATTGTTCCATAAATCTTCCAACGGACTGTCAAACAAAACTGCGCTCGGTGTGTTTATATGTGCCGTCAAAACCTCTTGCTTGAAATTATCTTCCTCATTGACACGAACACTGCTCATCTTCTCATTATTATTCACCAACAACTGTTCTTTATCGTTGTTATGTAATTTGCATTCCTTTTCCCATGCAGCAAACGCCCTTTTGTACCCAATTCCATACTCATTCTTGCACTTTCGGTCAACCATCTCGAAACTGCGGCCCGCTAAAAGCCAAACAGGTTTCAAATTCTCTAACACCTTCATCAGCGTGAAGAACCAATTTCGTAGCTCTCGCTCTCTCTGAAATTGCATCGGATTCTCATAGTAGTATTCTCTTTCAACAACAGTAGGCCCAAGCAGCCATTTCGACCGCTTTCCGTTGGTCAAATAATCACTTGAGTTGCCGAGTATCATCACAGTAGAAACCCCAATTATTGATGCATAAATAGCTAAAATGGATCCCGGCTCACTACCTTCAGGTTTTGTATATGGCGACATCGCCGTACAGAGATCTCTAAGAGCTTTCACAATGACATTACAAATGTGCGTCTCTAGGTCCTTCACCTTTTCCAATAATAAGACATCTTTTTGATCGTCTTCGGTATTGTTCATTCTTCTAATAAATGGTCTATTCAAGCACAACAAACAAAGATAATAGCAAAACACGTGTGTCATCTTTGGTGTCGTTTTGCATTTCTCCTCTAATGTGTCAATACCTTCAATCTTGCGCTTGTTATCTGTCCATTTTAAATCAAGATCTAGTGAATTTCGCCATTGCTCAAACCGTTCGTTGTGTACCTTAACAATACCCAATTTATCAATTAGATCATTTAACCCATTCAAGCTCTTGCCCTTGTTGTTACCATACGTAATAAATATGTTCTTAATGGCATCATCAACAGCCACAAATAGCTTAACCGTGGCCTTCAACGGATTTGCTACATCAATAATTTGATCAAGCTCTTGAAAATTAAAGTCTTTGATCCATTCTAAATCTGGAACCCTATCAGATTCTTGAATCGTTGATTCCTCAATGTTTAGCATAGGTGGTCTGCCTAATATTACGCCCAATAAATGGTCAACAATGAAACACCCCCAATATATTCTACTCTTAAATTTTATCGCCAAGTCACTTATTGTTGAATTGAGAGGTGGTGATAGATGAAAACCTAAATTGAATCCAATTCTTAGTCCCATACCAGCTAAGAGCCAACCTGAGTCATTCTCGCACCTGTAAATGTCATAGAGCCCCAATAAAATGAATGACTGGAGCGATGTCATTGAAGGTGTGCTAATATTCAAAAAGAGCCTCGTCTTTGCTATATTGTAGTAACTATCAGACTGATTAAATTCCGGATCAATTAATGAACCAATGGCACAAATTGCATATACTAATTCTTTGGTGCAGTAGTTTGGCTGGGTCGTTGCTGGCTTTGGGTGATAAAAATCAATTAAAAAGGTTTCTCTGGGCACAAACATGTGGACATCTGGATACATGTACTGGAAAAACAGCTTGATATGTTTGATGATTTGAGGGTTCTTGTTTAAAAGCCCTAAGGTTGAACTGTTTGTAAGCAGGTTCGAGTGATTGTTCAAACTCTCATTTGGAAACGTCAAAGTTTCCTCATTGGCAGTTTCTTCCTTGGTCTTCTTACTGGCCAAGTCTTCTTGGTTTTCATTAAATATGGACGTCGGTCCGTACGCGGACCACACAATAGATTCGTCCTCCTGGTCTATTTTATCAAACTCTCCTGGTTTCGAGTACTTCGAATTGTTGATGTTAGACTTCGTTGCTGCTGTCGCTGATACATTTAACGGCGGTAGCACATCTGGCAGTTCCACATCGATCTTATTTTTTTTGAAAACCTTAAGCAACATGCTGTTTTGATTCGAAACCTGATCTAACTGTGACTCAAGTGCTACGATCTTCGTCTTCATCGCCTCCCAATCCGCATTCGATGGCCTTGTTGATCTCTTATCCATAGTCAGGACACATGTGGTATTAGCCTGCGAGCAGTTCAAGCACGGATATCCATCACACTTTACCTTTCGCAGTTTGCAATTCGTACATGCTCTAAACTTTTTGTTTGAGACTTTAGGCATGGTGAATCCTTATAGACTTAGCATTTCATCTAATCTTTTGGTAAACATCGATTCCATCCGTTTCTTCCTCTGTTCCTGATCTGTGCAAAAAAGAAACGTTAGACAATAGTATAAAAAAAAACTTTTCGGAAATATATCGCCGAAGCTGAGCACTTTCTTAGAAATTACAAAATTGATTATTAGTATCAATTTGAAGCCAAAAAGATTAAGAATGTAAAGCAATTTATTGGAAAGACTTTTATGGCTTAATTATATATATTTCACTAATATTCGTATATGTTTAGTGGCTGTTTTGAAAATTTTGAAAGAGTCGCGATCGGTTGCTTTTTTAGGCGAAACAAAAAAAATTCGCCGTTTTTTCTTTTTCTCCCACCAGTGGAACCTCCATCGCCACTTGGTTGATTTAATCATAGATCTCATATATTTGCTATAATATAATGGCACAACGTCAGTCTGCCGCAGCAGCAGCCGCAATGGCGGCCTCCAATAATTTAGGATCCAATACGAACGTTTCTAACGTGCCACAGTACTCGGCTCCTTCGCAATCACAAAATTACTCTCAACAACAACAACAACAAAACCAGCAGCAAGTGCAACAACAGCAGTTACAGTCAAACCCATCCTCTGCATCGTCCTCTTCTAATAACCAGGTTGTGGGTCTCCATTACAAGATAGGTAAGAAAATCGGTGAGGGATCCTTCGGTGTGATTTTCGAAGGTACAAACCTAATCAACGGGGTCCCTGTTGCAATCAAGTTTGAGCCAAGAAAGACCGAAGCTCCTCAGTTAAGAGATGAATACAGAACTTACAAGCATCTAAACGGTGTTAAGGGTATCCCCAACGCATACTATTTTGGACAGGAAGGTCTTCACAATATTTTAGTGATTGATTTGCTTGGTCCATCGCTAGAAGACTTGTTTGACTGGTGCGGACGCAAGTTCAGTGTTAAAACTGTTGTACAAGTTTCAGTTCAAATGTTGACTTTAATTCAAAGAGTCCACGATCATGACTTGATCTACAGAGACATCAAACCTGATAACTTTCTTATTGGCAGACAAGGTTTGCCAGATGAAAACTCTGTTCATCTAGTTGATTTTGGTATGGCAAAGCAATACAGGGATCCTCGCACCAAGATTCACATTCCATACAGAGAAAAGAAATCACTAAGTGGTACTGCTAGATACATGTCTGTCAATACTCATTTAGGTAGAGAACAATCTCGTAGAGATGATTTAGAAGCTCTTGGTCATGTCTTCTTTTATTTCCTTCGTGGCCAGTTGCCATGGCAAGGTCTTAAGGCACCAACCAATAAGCAAAAATACGAAAAGATTGGTGACAAGAAGAGAACTACCCCAATCAATGATCTTTGTCAAGGTTTACCTCCACAATTTGGTCAATACCTTGAATCTGTTCGTGCTTTACAATTTGACGCTACGCCTGATTACGAGTCTTATAGGCAATTACTTTTATCTGTTCTACCAGATATTGGTGAATCTGCCGATGGTCATTATGATTGGATGGATCTAAATGGCGGACGTGGATGGGATCTAACAATCAACAAGAAACCAAATCTACATGGTTATGGTCATCCGAACCCACCTGGCGACAGACATCGTCGTCAACAACGTCAATCGAGACAAGCAGCTCAACAGCAGCAGCAACAACAACAACAGCAACAGCAATCTCAACAGCTACCAGCTCAAAATCAATCAGGCCAGCAACAGCAAACACAGGTTCAAAAGCAGAATCAAGAACAACCACAAGGACAACAATTTGGGGGTGTTGGTCAAGGTGCAGGTCACTCCAACACTGCGACCAACGCATTACAGACCAATCAAGCAAATGTTGGATACAAGCAACAAGCGTTGGTTAATGAAGATGGTAGACCTCTACCAAACTTACCTCAACAACAACAACAACAGCAACAACAGCAGCGTAAGCAAGGTGAAGATGATAACGAAAGTTCAAAAGGCTTTTTCAACAAATTAATGTGTTGTTAAAAAGCCTTGTTTCCTTACTTTATTCTTTTCTTTAAATTCAGTTAGTAAAGAAAAATAACAAAATCATTTATTTATATATATTAATAATACTATACCAATAAAGAGATGATGGAAGGTATCCTAGTGGTTATATTTTTTTTATATGTAAATAATCAGCATATTACTTGAAATATAATTAGACTAAAAGATAGAATGAATTTTAAAAGATGATGTTTGCTCAAAGACTTATTTTTACTGAAAGTGACTGATTTTACACAGATTGAAGTTGTATCCGATATAAATTAGTTCAAACGAAAAGAAGTTGCAAAAGAATAATGTATTCATATATAATTTTCTCTAGATGTTAATTAAAGTCATAATCTTTTCAATATCCATTAATTAAATAGTAATATTTGTGTATTATTGTACCTTCGAAGCTATATATTGCTTAAAACAGAGCATAAAAAAGAAAACTAATTGAAAAAAAAAGGAAAGTTGAAAAAAAAGATACGAAATATATTGATTGAAGTCGCCTAGTTATTCTTTGTTTCTTAATTGAATAATCATGGAGTACACAGAAGCAGAACCAATAAATGTTGGGAATGATGACAGTAGCGCCACTATTCTTTTGATGGGGTTAAGAAGGTCAGGAAAATCGTCAATTTGTAAGGTTGTTTTTCATCATACACAACCATTGGATACATTGTACCTTGAAAGTACAACAAAGCCAACAACAGAAAATTTCAAGTCATTGATTGACTTAGCGGTGATTGAACTACCGGGACAGTTGAATTTATTTGAACCGTCATTATATGATTACGAAAAACTATTCTCATCGGTTGGAGCATTGGTTTATGTCATTGATTCACAAGATGAATATTTATCCGCTTTACAGAATCTTGCCGTTATTATTAAATATGCCGTAAGTGTCAATCCGAAAATACACATTGAAGTCATGATTCATAAAATAGATGGCCTATCAGAGGACTATAGATTAGATACGCAAAGAGACATCATGCAAAGAGTCGGTGACGATTTGATTGACTATGGGTTGGAAGGAGTTCAAATATCATTTTTTTTAACATCAATTTTTGACCACAGTATCTATGAAGCATTCTCAAGAATTGTACAAAAATTGATTTACGAATTACCAGCATTAGAGAACTTGTTGGATTTAGTGATGCAATATTCCAATTTTGATAAAGTGTTCCTTTTTGATATAAATTCGAAAATTTATGTTGCAACAGACTCATCCCCTGTTGATATGCAAACCTATGAAGTTTGCGCCGAATTTATTGATGTCTGTATTGATCTGGACGGAATTTATCAAAAGAAAGATAAAAACGATGATTTATTATTAGCAAGTGATAACGAAATCAATAATTCAAAACCTTTGAAATGCGTTTCAAGGTTAAACAACGGTACCTTATTATATCTTAAGCAGATGATTAGAGGTCTAGCGCTAGTTGCAATAACCAGATTTGAGAATGATTTGAACGAAACTAAAGATTTAGCAGTTATTGATCATAATGTAGAGATCTTTAAAAAATCACTAGAAAAGATGTGGGAAACAAGTAAAATCAACAACAGCGCTATCAAGAAATAAGCAATATTTAGAATATATATATAATCTATAAGCACTATTTGTAGGCATAGCATAGCAAAAATAAAAAAAAGTGTTTAAAATATGTGGACTAAGAGGTTCGAACTCTTGCATCTTACGATATCACGACCTGAACGTGACGCCTTAGACCACTCGGCCAAACCCACAAATTTTTAAAAAAAAAGGGTTTCAGAATCTTTTGACCTGGCACACTAACAAATAAAGCCGTCTTTTGGTTGTATTTTATCAGGTTGGAGGAGCGACACAAAGTATTATTCAGCGAGAATTTATCCAAAAATGCCCTTGCTGATGTTCTGGAAAAAAATTTTAATGTGTATGTAATCCGATTACCCAATATATTTTGAAACCAGTTGTTGCTGTAAATGATAAATAAGTTAATTTTTGTTTTGTGTAATGCTGGCGCTCCTTAGAGTGAAGCCAATGTTTTGGTTTTATTTGAAGCCAAAAAAATGACAGCTTAGATCGGTGGTTAATGATTGTTAGTTGGCTCACAAGAGTTAAACCCATCATCACACATACTCTTAAAATAGGTTGTATAGTGTAGTGGTTATCACCTTCGGTTTTGATCCGGATAACCCCGGTTCGAATCCGGGTACGACCTCTTTAGAACGCCTGGTTAGCTCAATCGGTAGAGCGTTTGACTCTTAATCAAAAGGCTGCGGGTTCGACCCCCGCATCGGGCTTTCTTTTTATTACACAGGTATAGAGTATTATTGAAAATACTGCTTCTTTTATTGTTGTAATCAGTCTGTAATTTGAAATATCATTGATGCAAAAAAAGTTATGCAGTACGTTTGACTCCCGAAAGCAATCAAAAACTAAGCCAGACAGCTTATCTTATCCCTCATTGGCTGCATTAATTCAACAAGCTTTAAGCGTTTTATGGCTTATATCTTCCTATAGTTTCCACCACTTCTAACAATGAGTTGGTTTTCAATTACAAAAAAAGGGGTCAACTGGGAATTGAACCCAGGGCCTCCTGCACCCAAAGCAGGAATCATACCACTAGACCATTAACCCATTTCTATAATATTTAGTTACGTATTCTTATCAATTGATGATTGTAAATAGCATAAATATTGCTAAGTTAATTTATGTAGGATTTAAGAACGGAATTTTTGATAAAAAGTCAACTGTTTTTACTATACTTGTGCTTAATGATGATGTTTTGTTTTTAGCGCACACAGTGAAAAGAATAAATTGTGACACCAAACAAAGCAAGTGGTGACCTCAAAGATGACATCATCATCTGTTGTTCTGATTAATTAGAATAAAAGTTCTAAAATAGTTGACAGATTACAATTTGACTGTCAAGAAGTGTATAACCAAGTCTGATCCTCACTCCAGAATGCTAACAGAAAGTTGTGAAACTTCAGAATTAATACGGTTCTGAAGTAAAATGAGGTAATAAGAACCAGCGTACGCAGCACTTGCTGTAGTATCGAGCTGGTCAGAAGTAATCTTCAGTATAGGGTTTCCGGTTTCAAATCTGAGGTCAACATAGTCAATCAATTAAGGGACAACAAATTTAGCGCCAGCGTTACAGATAAAAATCTGCAATAATAATACATAGATCAAAGTTAATCTGTGATGTACTCTTGTTTTAAGAATTTGCGAACTTCAAGCCCACTCCATCTACGTAATTGTAGATATGTCATGACACTGATTGAAAAGTAGTGTTCTTTCCATTCCACAATGTTACTCTGGTGAAAATATAATGTTGCTAACGCCGTATTGTCCTGATCCCACCTCTGACAAAAAAACGTGTTATATGCAAAATATGCAAGCGGGTGCAAGCAGGGTTTTGTCGATACATGTTTTGCAACTGTTTCCTTTTTTCACCTGGATTTAATTCTTTCTTTCTTTCAAATACATAACACGCCATAAATGGCAGGTTTGAGTTTCAAAGATTCAAACGCACCAGATCTCTTGAGTGATTCATCAGAATACTTGCAGCATAGAGCTGTAAAAAGCTTGCAAAATGATTCTTTCTCTGCCGGAGTGTCATATGATAAATTTGACATTTATGAACCACTAGAAAGAAATTCTGGCGCTGTGCAGCGTGATGAGAAATTGGTTAATTTATGTGGTAGGTTTTCCAATGTTGAAGCAGACAGACCTAATATCGGATATGCACTTTTATTGGGATTTATAGTAATTGCGTTTGCCAGCATTACTATCACCAACTTTTTCAGTGATCCAACTTTGTTTCAACTAAAATTTCTTAGAGACGCCAACGACGAAACATCGAATAATACTCTTTTTTTTGTGGTACTCTTATTGTACATTTTATTTGTTCTTGGCATTGTCGTAGTTCTTTTTAGTTTACGGCAATATCTACCAAAATGTATTTCAATTGGGTTCAAAATTGCCTCTTATGGTCTTATATTATTTGGGAGTTGCAAGTTATTTGTTTCCGATCCTATTGCTTTTTCAATAGTATTGACCGGAATTGCATGCATTTGGCTCAGAAAATGGTTTTCTTTTTCACTTAATATTATAGAAAATTATTTGTCTGATTTTGTTGCTATGCTTAGAAAGTTTCCTAGACTAACTGGATTGGTTTTCTGTGGCCTTGTTGCTAACTCTGTTTTGGATGGCTTACTTAAAATGCTTATTGAAATCACACAAATTAACTATGGAGTCAAAAGTTTTGGCCATCATGTATTCATTGTCGAGAGCAACGCCACTTCATCAAATTCCCCTATAAGCCTACTCATTCTTACTAATTTGAATCTCGCAGACAAATTTTTATGTTCTGTAATAAATAGTATATTGACTGCTGCTTTTATTAGTGCTTATTGTGTGTGGTATTATCAAGAAAATGCAACTTCAAGTACATCAACATATAAAGATATCAACTTCTTCAAAATATTCTACACCAAATATCTTGGCTCGATGTGTTGCTCTGGCGTTTTGCCAGTTCTTGTGCGCTGTATACAAATTTTCTTCCATTTAATTGGTCTTGAGTATGGTTCTACTGTGGAAAATTGTTTGACATCTTTTCACCTTTTGTTTGACATTTTCATGAGCTCTGCTGAAATATGTGTGTTTGTGTATATGGCTACAAGTGGAGCAGGGTACTTTCAAGGCTTAAAATATCTAAACAACGTTTTCCGCCAGAAACGCTGGTACATGATCAAAAATACTTTACTTATAACCTTTTCTGTCTTTGTTTTGCTGATAATTATGAGTACAGGAGAAGGCCTTTTCGCCGCAGCATGTGACATATTAATCTCTCTTTTTTCTAAGGAAGACTATTCTTTACCTGATGAATTAGGTTTTCTTGGCGGTACTGCAGTTCTTGCAGAAATGGTTCATACATTAGCAGTATCTAGATTTTTTTTGCCAATTTTGCTGGACAAAGGTCCAGAAATGATTATGCAGGAAAGCTCCATAAATCTGCAAAACATTGAGGTAAATTCACAAGAGTTACCTGAAAGCGTATAGGCGTTTTATCGATTAGTTGAACTTGTATACCTGTCCTATAAATAATTCTGTTTCGTTACAACTCAAAACCGCAGCAAAAAAAATGATCCCTAGCAGGATCGAACTGCTGATCTTGGCGTTATTAGCACCACGCCTTAACCAACTGGGCCAAGGGATCCTTCAATTGTTTTTCCCTCAGAGGTCTCTTCAGAACTTCAGATTATGTTAAGTATGGAAAGATTCCGAAGTTTAAGAGTTGTTCATTGGGAATTGTTGTTGGAGAAAACCCTTTTCAATCAAAAACACTGCCTTCTGCTGAAGAAATGAGAAAAGACTCAATGCATGATAACACTTCTAAACTTGAAAAAAATGCTTGAGGTTATATATCGACATCTTAGCACTTCTCATGATTCATTAGATGAACTGATATTTAATAACTTCTTTTTGAATATGAAACGTTCCATGCAATTTTTATTATTTCCAACTTTAACTTTAAATTTGATAATTTCAGCTTGATTCAATTGATAGTATACGAAAGTAACCCTGACATAAGTTTAGCTTTAGTTAACATCCGATATAGTGTAACGGCTATCATGGTCCGCTTTCACCGGGCAGACCCGGGTTCGACTCCCGGTATCGGAATTTTTTTAACTTTTCATAACTTTGAAGCTGACGGTGGTATTGTTCGTACAACATGTTGAAGATGACGTTTATGATGCTAACATGAGATATACTTGAAACTGGGGTTTACCGTCGAATAAAGATTTTTTGATGCCCACTGGCATCCATTAATCTGAGAAGTTATAAAACCGCGTCTGCAAACCCCGAAGATATGTGTGCTCGACGTACTGTTCGTAATTGACACATTGTATCAAATGTCCTTATTTCAAGCGGTATGCGTATATTTTTGCCTGGGTAACGCCGCATCACGTGACGGATATATACATCAAGGTTTGCTAGCCGTTTATTTTCGCATACTGGGTGAAAACAGCTATTGTTCAGCATATGGATATTTTTGATGGCCCAAGTAAACAAAATTCAGAGAGTTCTGTAGTGCCAATAGGCAATCAGAACATCTCTTCCCCTCTTTACTATACCCTCAAGTGTTTACTAGGCCTATGACTTCTGTGCAACTCTCTTTTCTTTTGCACTTTTTTCAACGGTAAGACCCTTTTACCTAATTGAGACAAGAGTCAAAACATCACTCTAAAGCAAGCCTTACTAGCCTGACGGCACACGCCAAGGGAACGTATGATGGATAGATAGCGCGGTCAGTACTCACGCTTTAATACTTGTGGCCAATGAACAGCTAAGTGAACGCATTCTCGAATGACCCTATTCTTCGTCAAACGGCCTTCACTATCTATAAGCGTTTGTAAATGCGCGCAAATGGATAAAGACTTGGGCTTTCTTGAAAAGCCAAGTGAAAGAACCTAAATTTACCAATACCACACACATTGTAACCCCAAGCACAATAGACTCAACAATAACAGCTCGCCATACCAACAATACCTACCTGGCTATCTCATCTACTTATTCGTAGTGTAGCCAGTAAGAGAAATCTCTTTTTTTCTCTTTGGCCCAATAATTTGAACCGATCTAATCGCGCGACTCAGACGCCTAATAGATAAGCCAGTAGCGGATATGTGAACGATTGAAAGGACTTGCTATCGCAAGACCACAACAGTATAAAAAGGGCCCTTGAGTACCGTTCTTTGACGGGCAGATGAGATGAGATGTCGGTTTTAGAAAATATCGGTCGAAAGATAAACTCTTCTACATTGCTATGTCATCAGGTGAATCTTCTCTTAACACTGACTTTTCATCGGAATATGACGGCGCCAGCATGGTCTGGGTGATGGTATCCGGTGCACTTGTGTGGATCATGATTCCCGGCGTCGGGTTGTTGTACTCTGGGTTGTCCAGAAAGAAGCATGCGCTTTCAATGCTTTGGGCGTCGCTCATGGCCATCTGCTTAATATCGTTCCAGTGGTTCTTCTGGGGTTACTCGTTGACCTTTGACACAGCGCACTCGTCCTTCCTCGGTGGCTTGTCACACTTCTGTCTCATGGGTGTTCTCGGGGACGATTCTGCTTTAGCAGGACTTCCTGACATTGTCTTCTGTTTCTTCCAGGGTATGTTCGCCTGTATCACCGGATGCATTATGCTTGGTGGTGCGTGCGAAAGAGCTAGATTGGGCCCAATGATGGTGTTCCTTTTCATTTGGATCACCGTCGTTTACTGTCCTGCTGCATGCTGGACCTGGAACGGTGAAGGTTGGTTGGCTCAAATGGGCGCTCTTGACTTCGCTGGTGGAGGACCTGTTCATCAAGCTTCTGGTTTTGGTGCCCTCGCTTACGCTTTGTGGTGTGGTAAGAGAAGAGACCCTCTCACTGAAAAAGGCGTTCCTAAATACAAACCACACTCTGTCACCTCCGTCGTTCTTGGTACCGTTTTCCTCTGGTTTGGTTGGTTCGGTTTCAACGGTGGTTCTTCTGGTGATGCTTCTCTCAGAGGTTTCTACGCTAACGTCAACACCAACTTGGCCGCTGCTTGTGGTGGTTTAGCTTGGATGTTCCTCGATTGGTTCAGATGCGGTCGTAAATGGACTACCGTTGGTATGTGTTCAGGTGCAGTTGCCGGTCTAGTGGGTATCACCCCAGCCGCAGGTTTCGTGCCTGTTTACTTTGCTGTTCCTATCGGTGTCATCACTGCCATTTGCTGTAACTATGCCGTGGACTTGAAGTACATCATGAAGATTGATGATGGTGTGGATGTCTTTGCTCTTCATGGTGTTGGTGGTTTTGTTGGTTCCTTCCTTACAGGTTTATTTGCAGCTGATTACATTGCTGCCACTGATTACGGTGTTTCTATCGACGGTGGTTGGTTGAACCACCACTATGTTCAATTAGGTTACCAATTAGCTGCTTGTGTTTCCATTGACGCTTGGTCTTTCGTTGTTACCTCTATCATCTTGAACGTGATGAACCGTATCCCATTCTTGAAGATCAGATTATCTGAAGAGGAAGAGGAATTAGGTACCGATGCCGCTCAAATTGGCGAATTCACATACCAGGAATCTAGAATGTACATCCCAGAGCCAGTCAGATCAAGATCAAGATCCGTCACTGTCAAAAACCAAGACTTGGAAGCCGCTGCTGTTCCAATGCCAAATGATACTTCCGATGAAAAGGTCTCGGTTTGAGCAAGTATACACTCTTCACTATTTATAATAAGCTATTCTTATTTCTTCACTTCTCTAGTTAACGAACGTTCATTTTATAATTTTAATTATTTCACTTACAAAAGCTTAATTTAAGATAGGCCTGAAAATTTTTTTTCTTAAACGATAAATCATGGGAACAAAGAGCACCAGATCTCTACTTGTCTACATACTCTGAAATTTGCGAACTTCATTCCTTTCTTTCCAATCTCGTCAAATGTTTAACAGATCAAGCAGCTCGCATTCAGGGCTGAAGCCTTCTGCTATACATGAATTAAAACATCATGGTTCTCAGGAGACTTTATCGATGTTATCTCGAACAATGACGGCAACGTCGATCAACTCTCTTTCCTCGATAAACAACTCATTTGAAACAAACTGGTTACCTAATTCCAATATTACAACGCAAAAAAGCTACCAACTCTCGTTAAAACTGAAGCCAAAAGAGATAGAACTGCTAAGAAAATCTTGGGCCATCGTCACCTCAAACGATGCAACTAGCACTGATGTTGGCGAGTCAGGAAACATAAATAATTCCTTCAACTCACAATCCTTTGCATCATATTTATTTTGTGTGCAGTTTTACAGCAATCTTATGACGATGGATCCAGAAATTGAAAGATTGGTGCCCAATATCAAGCACCAAGCCTCTGCATTTGCAGGAGTTCTCCAGACAACAATTAACACGCTCGAGGATCTTTCAAAAATGAAAGAATCACTAGAAAATCTAGGCCGATTACATGCTAGAATTTTAGGTATCGATTCTCCCTATTTTCAGACCATGGGGCATGCTCTAATAAAAACCTTTCAAGACTGGTTTGGTAATTCTCCTGATAAATTTCCTATTGAGTTAGAGGAGGCTTGGATTAAGCTTTATTGTTTTCTTGCAAATTCAATCATTCAGGGTGGTATTGACCCTGTTATTGAGTACACTGAAAATGCAGCACCTGTAGAATTAGACGAAGAAGAAGCACAGGAAAGTGTTGACTCATTCTCTTTAGCTAGCTCGAAACGTTCCATAACTGACTCTAGAATCAGGTCAAGCGTTTCTTCAAGGTTTTATGATTATCATAACAAACCAAAAACTCCTACCCCATCCATGATTCCAACAGAATCTTCTTCTTCTTCTAATGCGAAAGATTTTAATAACAGTTTCAATTCTTCCAAATATAAATTTAAGAAGGCTAAAGCCAAAGCTTCAAACACAGCTAAAGATGGTGATTGTATAATTATGTAAAAGCTTTTGAAATAATTAACTAAATAAATAAATGAATAAACGAAGATTGAAAGCAAGCTTAAGGAACCCTCACTTACCGTTGTACAACAGATTGGGATCGGACTCTTGATACTCTTTGTTGGAGAATTTGTAGAATAAATCATACAAAACATCTTTGGAATTAGTGATATACTCACTACGAAGTTTTGGCAAAAAATTGAATCTGTTCTTTGGTCCAAGTTGATAGCAAATTGATATATAATCTTCTATCTGGTTCTCGTCAAAATATTGGAATTTAGAGATCCTACCAACGCTGTTGTCTTCAATCCATTTTAGTTGCTCCTTTTCCGAAGGCAAAGCATTTAGTCCAGACCAAACGCCAGCCACTGCAATTGCTTCTGCTTCCGCAGTGAGGAAAAATAACGGATTACCAACAAGTCCAATATGAGCAATTGTTGGATCAGGAACTGTGAATAAATATAAATAAAGATTATCAACTTTTGTCATGGCAAAGTTATCTGTGTCCCTATGACCTGAAGAAATCTTTATCAAATCACTATCCTTGTTTTCAGGAATGTCCATGAATGGGAAATAAATGTGATAACCGGTACAAAATATAATATAATCAAAATTTGATTCTTTTGACCCGTCTTCGAAATAAACATCATCATTTTTGAACTGTGAAATTCTTGAATGTTTGAACATGTTCACACTTTCATCAGCAATAATTCTTTCAACCCAATCTGCTTTCTTTGATCTACTTGTATCATTTAAAAATCCTAGCTTATTGTTTCCTGAAACATGCGTTTCTTTGCATATCGGTATCAAGTACTGCAAAACGTCTATGGCACTAACACTTAAACCCACAACTAATACCTTTTTATCTTCCAGATTATCTGTAGATCTAAATGCTTTGGAATGAAATACAACGTCTGGATGAGTTTCTACAAAATCTTTTAATCCTTCGATTTCTGGAACAAAAGGAATGTTGAATCTACCAGTGGCAGTGACAACTGCATCAAACTTTTCCAAATACCATTTTGCTGTTCCTTTAATCTTATCAAGTCTGCAAATAACAATGTTCCATTTGCCGTCCTTTTTAAAGACTTTTTCAACAATAGAATTGAATCTAATATATTTGGTCAACGAATTCTCATTTTCGAAATTATCAATATAGTTCTTGACATTTTGATGCAGAACAAAAGGTGCATAATTTGAAGAATTCTCATCAACTATATGCTTATCGTCAAAGTTAGTTGAAAATTTCATCACATCATTTGGGATGTTTGTAAACAATTTGTCATAGACACCGCTTTTGGAATACAATAATTGATCATCAATTCTGCTATCATCCTCTATTGGATGATGGTAGTCGGAAGTTTCCAGGTCTGCAAGTGATGGACACTTTAAATGTGGCCTGATTCCTTGTGGTTTATTGTATGCCTCTGTGTAATTGGGAAACTTAGGATCAGTTTCTGAAGTGTGGTTCCAAACACCACCCGTTTTGTCACTTTGTTCAAAAACCACAATTTCATCAAATGCAGGATCACTTGCTAACTCGTTGTTGATACTTGGGTTTAAGATAGTTGATGAACCGTCCTTGTTGGTATGCAACAGTTCCTTCAAAGTGACCAATCCACTAGGTCCAGCACCTATTATTGCAACCTTTTTGATTGGTTTCTTCAGTGCAACCATTTTCTGTATATTAATTGGAATGAAATAGTGATGATAACACTATTAAGTTTGGATACAGAGTAGATCTTATCGGTAAGGCACACAGCTTTTTTTGCCGATGTATTCAAATAATTGAGAAAGAAGGAGGGGGGAGAAGGAAGAAGGGGTTTTCAAATTAAGATCTCTTTACACAAACATCTCCGTAACGACTTTGTTTCATTACTCTAAAGCAACACTGCCTTTCAACCAACCATTTTCCAAATAAAACCGTTAATTTGAGATCTGAGTGGAAACTGTGGCTGGTTATTTGAAATTTCTCAACTGGAAAAAAAGTTAAAACTGTTCTCAGAATGAATAAAAGGAGACTTCAAGCCATTCGATGACGAAGGAAATCAGAGTAGGGTTCCTAGGACCTTTGGGTACATATTCGCATCAAGTATGTAAAAAGAAAGACACATTGACGAGAGAATTTGTATACTAACAGTATGTAATAGGCAGCTAAACAGCAATTTGATGTTCATAGATCAGAAGGCCTGAGGATCACATACGTTCCACTGAAGTCGATTGCCGCATGCTTTTCGTCGCTTCAGGAGGGGGAGATTGACTATTCGCTGGTGCCCTTTGAAAACTCGTCTAATGGTCAAGTTGTATTAACATATGATCTTTTCAGAGACTGGTTTTCAAGAAAGAGTGAAGTGCCGAAATTCCAAGTTGTAGGTGAACAGTTTGTGGCGATTCACCACAACCTGATATCCTACGGCAGCGATCTCAGCAAGATCACCAAGTTGTATTCGCATCCGCAAGCTTGGGGCCAGTGCACCAGGTTTTTGAGCGAGCACGGGTTTGATAACAATTTGAAGATTGAGAGGATCGACACGTCATCGACGTCGAAGGCTGTCGAGAACCTGACGTCGGTTAGTGGCGACGAGAGGCTGACGACCGGGGCAATTGCGTCTGAGACGGCAAGCCAAATCTACGGCGTTCCGATACAGGCCAAAAACGTGGAAGACTTTTGTGGGAACACCACTCGGTTCCTGGTTCTGGCCCGCAAGGAACAGTCGCAGCAGCTGAAGTTTGACGACCCAGAGCGGGACAATGTTTCTGAGAAGCGGGTGGTCTTCATGACGTTTGTGATCAAGGAAAACGACAATTTTGGCAGCTTGTGCAACATTTTAGAGCGATTCAAGTATCATAACTTGAACTTGCAGTCTATAACCTCGCGGCCGTCGGTCATCAGTCCATGGCGATATATCTTCTTTGTAGAAGTGTGGGATGGCGACGGATTCAGCGACTGTTTCAGCGAGCTCGACCAACTTTGTCTTCACAATCACGCAATTGGCCGTTTCTACAGATCCAATGCATTTTTCGACTCCTTATAAGTATACAAGTTTCTTTTTTTTGTTCCGACCTCCCTAATCTGTAGCACCATTACTCCAAACTGCTGGCTTCTAGACCTCAAATGGTTTTTTCACGGCTCCTTTGAGTAAATACCAGGCACAAGCATGGCTAAACAAGGAAATGTACCCAAATAGGTAAAATGGTCCCAGAGCAATAGCAATAAAGCCCACCTAACCCAATATTAGTTGCTGAACCTACAGTTACGAGCTACCACTGCTTCCAACTCATTCCTCTCACACACATTCTAGCCCCCTACTGAAACCCCTCCTCCAGCTTCTTCCTATGTTTGTTATTGTTATTGTTTACGTTCATCACCATAACAACAGAAACCGTTATTTTTTCACGCTTTTGTTCTATTGTCTCCCTTTAAAGTTCGACCAGGTACCGCCTTTTGTAGCACGAGAGGACTTTTGAAGCTAATGGCACAGACCACAGATGGTTCTCTGTGAAACAGCACCCTAGTAGCTCTGGAGATAACACTTCTTGCATGCACTCTATCGCTTTCATTTGTCCATCTAGCTACCCATCCAGGCTTTGCATTGAGCAAAAACCGTTGCCTGAGCACAGATCTCAAAGGGGGCTGCACGTGGAAATGCCAGATCTGATACACAGATGAGTTGTAGCAAGTATAAAAAGGAGGCCAGATCTGGAACAGAGAAGAGAGGGTGGGATCTTGTAGAACCAACATTCATTCATTCCTTTATTTAAACATGCAGTTAACTAACCTTATTTTATCCACTCTTTTAGCACAGTTAGTTGCTGCTGCACCGGTTGTAGTCCAAGTGACCGAGACCGTTTGGGTCACCGTCGAAGCTGGAGAAACACAGGCGTTGAACGATGCATACATTCCTTCACCAACAACGTCTGTTGCACAGGCTGCAATCACTACTTCCGACAATGGACTATTAGTTGAACTAAATACCACACCAGTCGACCCAACAACACAAACTGAAGCCGCTACTACTGAAGCCGCTACTACTCCAGCCTATACACCAACTACTTTGGAAACTTCTACAAGCACTTCTGAAACCACACCGGCTGCTGCTACTACCACTACTTCTGAAGCTGCTGCTACTACTACCTCAGCAACTTCTACTACAGAATCCACTTCTTCCACAAGTACCGCCGCTGCTGCCTCCACGAGCGCCGCCAGCGACGGCTCCTTCCAGTCAGAAATCCTCAATGAACATAACGCAAAGAGAGCGCTCCACGGTGTGGACGCATTGACCTGGGACAATACCCTTGCCACATATGCTCAGAACTACGCTGACCAGTACGATTGCTCCGGCACCTTGACCCACTCTGGTGGCCCATATGGTGAGAACCTAGCGCTAGGCTACACGACTAACGGCTCTGTCGATGCGTGGTACGCCGAGGGTGACAGCTACGACTACAGCGCCTGTAACGTTTATGACCACTTCACACAGGTTGTGTGGAAGTCCACCACCAAGGTTGGCTGTGCCTACAAGACCTGCGACAGCTACTGGGGGACTTACATCATTTGCTCTTACGATCCAGCAGGTAACTTCGTTGGACAATGCTCCGATAACGTTCTTCCTTTAGTTTAAATCTCTTGATTCCCCCGTATAAATATAGTTTTTCGTTTCATTCCTTTCACATTTACACATATTTAGCTTGACAGCGATACATTGCATTTCTGTCTACAGTACAACCCTCTTCTACTCTTTCGATTTGAACTCTAATAACCGTTTGGCAAAACGCGTCACGGTCCGTGTTTTTGTTTCATTGGAGCGTGTTTCTATCTCTAGTAATAACAATAAAAACAGAAAACAATAAGAACAGCCTGGGTACCACCGTGTTCAGCATACTCATGCATCTTGCACACCAACTGCTACTAGTATTTGAGGACGCCACCGCTTGTTCCGAATTGCATTAATGTTCCATTTGTAAAAAAGAATCCACTAAATATAGTTCTATTTGCTTCTTAACTAGCAACTTAATAGGTTTGGGCTAAATGTACTAATCGCTGCACATTTTACAAATCTCTACAGTAAATGACTAACTAGCTAAATTGGTGGTGGTTCTGAACAAAATAACTCTAAAAATAAAAGCAGGCGAAACAGAAGCCATGGCACGTAAAGAAACTTGGTGAGATCGAATTCCCAGTGCCATCATTCCCTAGAAGGCCTATCATTCCACTAAAAAAACCATGTGATGTGTTTTGGTTACACAACAAAAATTTGAGGACTGTTGTATTGTGTCGTTTATCAGAAAAATCTTCATCTTCTCCCAACACGCACACCCAAACCGGAATTTATGTCAAATTAATATTTTAAGCTCCTTCCTTCTGTGCAAAAAATAAATTATTGCAGTCACAGAGAAACAGAAGGACTAATGTCATTGTTGGCTTCGGAACAATTGAGGAAATCCAACCTATCTTTGCTGCAGCTAGCCTTTTTACCAGCCAAACTACTGTGCCTGGGGCTAATCTTTGCCACCGGATGTATATCGATAGTGTACAGCCAGTTTCTCGCCAAGGTGTTTGTCAAAGACGAGAGGCTTCGGCAGGAGGTGATAGATTTCACAAAGAAGAATTTTATTATACTGTTGACGTTTATGACAAGCGTCTTCAGTTCAGCCAGTGTTTTAAGCCTCAGTTTTGGAAGTGATGATTTACTCAAAAGATCAATTGTAACCAACGGGAACAACAAGGGTAGGCTAACATTAGATCAGTCTGCTATTATCATTGCGAATCATCAGATCTACTCGGACTGGCTCTACCTGTGGTTTATTGCGTACTTGAACAATTGCCACGACCACATATTCATCATTATGAAGGAATCCTTAAAGAAATTACCAATTCTTGGCTATGGTATGAAGAATTACAACTTTGTTTTTTTGAGTAGGAAATGGGAGAACGACCAATTGTACATGAAGGCACAGTTTGACAAAATTTGTAGTTTGTCAAGTAAGATCTGGATGTTAATCTTCCCGGAAGGTACCAATATCAACAATGAGCATGTAAAGAAATCTCAGAACTATGCCCAAGAAATAGGGGCCCCAATTCTGAAAACTGTCTTGCTCCCAAGAGTAAAGGGACTTTATTTAGGTTTAAAAGAATTGGTCCCTAGAACTTCGAAAATTCTGGATTTTACGATCGGTTATTCTGATCATTCAATTGATGAACAAGCACAAGATATCTTTACACTCTGGAAGGTGTATATCGAAGGTGAATCTCCGAAAAAGATCAGTGTCCTTGTTAATGAGTACGATATGAAAAAGGAAACTCCTGGAATAGACTTATTAAGCCTTCAACCCGAGAGAACAAGCGAGCAAGAAGAACAGGAGATGAATATTTTATCAGAATGGATTTTCAAAAAATGGGAACTTAAAGAAAAGGAAATGAAGTATTACTATGAGCATGGGGACTTCGGCAGGCCAACCGTTGATATACCTTTAAAGTTATCACATCCTTTTGAGCTTTTGTTGGTTTATGTCATCCCATTGTTTTCATTTCTGGTCACTTATTTAGTCTATAAACTTTGGAGATATCTCACTAACGAGCTACTCGGTTTCATATAAGAGATTAATAATATAAGAGTTTAAGTAACTGATAATGAAAATAGCTTTGTGAGCATTTTGTTACGAAGATAATATTAAAAAGCGGTAAACAGTATTAAAAACATTTGTATATAGATATATATATTTTCAGTAAAGGGAAACCAATACTAAACAGGGAAATTCAAAGTTGATTAAAAAAGTTTAGGTCCATTAGCAAATTTATAATTGATGGTATTCTCTTTACATTGATCTTTGTTTGGAAGGTTCAAAAGGTAAAACTAAAGAAAGGGCACCAATGGCCCCAATGATAGCCCCACAAACATAAATAGGAGCTGAAGAATTTTTGTTGTCAGAGAAGTAGTAAATGACAGGAACCAACAAACCGGCAACTCTATTTGCAGAAAGACATAAAGCGGAACCAGTCGCTCTTGTAAGAGTAGGCAAAACTTCTGGAGTGTAAGCATATAGTGTACCATAATAAATGTTAATGAGTATGTAAGAGATTGAAGCAACAACTACATTAGCGGCTTCAGTTCTAACAACAGTATAGCACATTAAAACAATCATTGCTGATAAACCACCAAGGCACATAACGATTCTTCTATTAATGCCAGGAATCCACAACATTAAAGCGGCAATGACAGGTCCAAAAGTAGAAAGGAATGTTTCAATGGTTGCATCTCTGTAAACTTGGAAAGTAGTTGTACCAGTGTTTGCGCCATGAGCAGCCAAAAATGCATAAAGGAAATTATTGTAAATACCATAGGTGATACCAATACCAAACCAAGAAATGATTAGAATAACATTTGATCTAATGACCTTCTTGTTGATGAATAGCAATTTCACATGACCCCACATTTGTTTCATTGAGTTAACAAAGGATGGATTTTCGTAAAAATCTTCATTGATTGAAACTTCACCAGCGTCATTTAGTTGTTCAAGAGTCAAGTCAAAGTTTCTGTTATACTTTTTGGCAATTACTTGTAACACTTCCAATGCTTCAGCGTCTCTCTTTTGAGTAGCCAAATGTTTTGGAGACTCAAGAACGTTGAAAAGAACAATTCTGCAAAGCGCTAGAAGGAGAACAATAGCAGATCCGGTGTACCAAACATATCTCCAGCCTCTGTTTTCGTGCATGAGGCAGTTACCCTTGCCCTCACAAGTGAAATTAGGAATGAAGGCCCATGCAAGAAGCTCGCAGATGGTCTGACCAATACCCCACCAGCAGGCCATGAAGGTGTTTAGGTACTGGTAGTCATGAGGCAAGAATTCCATGAGCAAAGTGACGTCGAGCGCCAAGTTACCGCCTAGGAAGAAGTTTGAGAGGAACATGTTCACCATGTACATGGCCAAGGACGAGGAACCGCCTGCCATGAACCCAAACAGCGCCGAGAGAAGCAACGAGCAGTTGAAGGCGATCTTTCTGCCTATCAAGTCTGCTGAGAACCCAATGCAGATGGCGCCAAAGAAGAGACCCGCATAACAGAACTGCGTAGAGATAGGGTATGAGAAGTCGTACTGGTAGTACACTGCTGCGCTCTGAACTGCAGACTGGATCATTGAGATCAACGAGTCTGCAGCATAACCAAACCCAGCTAGGCAGAAGAGAAAGAAATGGAACCAGGTGAACCCGATTTGGTCAATAGCTTCGTTGATAAGCTCCATTTTCTTGTCAAGAGCAACGTCTCGTCCCTTAAGATAGTCCATGTCGTTATTGGACCCTGTTTCTAGCGTAACCGCTTCTAGATCGATCTCATTCTTCTCAGATCTCGTATCGCCGGACATAATTGTGGATGCGTTGCGATTCTACTAGCTCTGCAATTTGCTCTTGGCTTATTGAACAATAAGGATCCGTGCTCTCTTTTATACTGAGCACAGAACCTCCACTTTTTCTATCACCACATGTGGACTAATTAATTTCCATGTGAAGATTGCCAATTTATTGATTGGGAGCTAAAAGTCACGTGCGCATTGAAACAACGACAATGCGTGAGAGGTGGTTGGAAGGAGAGTAAAAGATGTGTTGTAAGAAGGTTGAAATATTTGTTATGTATCAAGCAGAACTTGCACAGTTTTTTTTTTTAAACTCTTTGTAAAACTCTTTTAAAATATAGTAATAATAAGATCTATATATATATTTATAAACATATACATAACAAGGAAGCTAATATATGGAAGCAGATATGGACTGTAAGGAAAGTGGGTTTTAAGACTTCAGAAGAACACACCATTTGCAACATTATCCCAGGAGAAAAAATGGAGTGGTCTGGCATAGTAGTGGTCATTTTTGGTGTTTTCGTTGTCATATTCAGACTCATAACTATCGGTGTTCTGAGCACCTTTATGCAGGCCCTTTAATGGACCCTTGAAGGTGATTTGAGGCATCACAATCACATCGTCAACCTGTGTAGGACCCTTCGATAGAGTGAAGAGTCTGTAGCTGAACAGATCCTCAGTTTCCGGCCCAAAGATCTTTTCAGGAACCAAGTCTTTGTCAGTCCTGGCAATTCTGTGCACTGCAGGGTCGTTCAGCTTGTTGAAATAGTCAAAGAGCGTGTCAGTGAAAATGGATTCGCTTGTAAACTGGATCAATGGCTCCTCGTTGGAATCGATGTTTTGATACGCGTCGTTCCAGTTGGTGTCCATCATTTCCTCCTTCTGATTGAGTGCCATGTACGTGATTCTGGCAATCAAGTGTGCTAAAAATGGATGGTGCGACTTGGCTCTGAATAGCTTGTTCGAGAAAGTGAGTCTTCTGTTGTAGAGAATATCCCAGTTGATGTCGTTGTAGTCTACGTTGATACCAACCATAAGTCTCCCTGGTTTCAAGTTAGACTGATGCCAAAATTTCAATGGTTTTGCGTTCAATGTATCAACGTCTGCATACAACCCACCGCTGGTGAAGATGATTATATACTTCAAAAACTCGTATTTCAATCTGTCGTCAGGCAGTGAGCGGTACGCGGCAACGACTTCTGGCATTTCGTGACTAAAATAGTCTTCCAGACGTGTTTCGGCCTCATCAAACGAGATCAAATTGTGGTTGCAGTCAGTGTTAATGGATCTCCAACGTTGAATGTGCTCAAAGCACTGTGATGGGAACCTTCTGTCGTCGGATTTGAACTTCCACAACTGCCAAATGTTATTTTCAATTTCTTCCTCTGGGTTGTATGGGAAGTAGTATCTTAGTCTGTTTTCAATGGTGAACATATCCTTGGTATTGACAGATGGAGCTATGTCCTTATAATTGTAGATCAGTTCTGTGATGTTCGATGTAGGATAAAGTGCTTGGATCAATCGTAATTGATCATCTTGTGAGGTTGTAGAATACAACAATTGGAACAGCACGAGAAACCCTCCAAGGGATAATAAAAAGGACTTGTATTGAACGATACTCCTTGAAAGTACCGTTAAAACACGCTGGAATGACCTCTTAGCTGTAAAGCCACGAGACGAGTCCATTTTTATCTATCACAACAACAGATGTATCGAAAGAAAGGAAATCAGTTACGGCTACACTCTTGGAAAAACAAAAAAAACATGGAAAATTATTTTTGTCAAATTTTCTGTTTCTTTGATAAATTTTGGCTAAATACACATTTATTCTAAGTAACGCGTTTTGAGCAGTCTCATAAGGAGATAGAATCATGAGTGCCCGTGTAAAAACCTTCAACCAACGTTGCACGCACTCCTGGCTCCGTAAATGCTCACGCTAGACATTTATATTTATTTTTAAACTGTTTTCCGCAACAAGAGAAAGCCACAAAAAATGGTTGCTCATGGATGAATGCTGTTGGTCTCCAGTGACTGATCACCGTAAAAAGTGTGTGTAGCATGGAACTGTTACAAACATGAAATAAAAAGTAACAAAATATGAAAAAAAAGATCATGTTTTAGCATTTCAAAACTTCGTTCATGATAAACTGGTAATTGTCATACAGTTGATTCAACTCTTCAACTGTTAAGTCGCTGAACTTCTTTTCGAATCTTTTCAATTTGGTGAGCTCACTGATAAGATTGTCACGATTTTCGTTCACGTTATCGAGCTCCTGAATATCATTGTTGTTACTATTGACCTTAGATGGAATCGAGTTGCCTCTGCTACGAGCACTGCCGATGGCAGTTTCCAATGCACCAAATATACTGTTTGTCCTCTGGTGTGTCCCCTCCGTGTGGGATATTTGGTTCACACTGTTGCTACTTGCAGTCGGCGAGCTGAAAAACGACGAGTTGATGAAACTGGTGGTTCGGCTCCTGATGTTATTGTTACTGGCAGCTTTTATCATTTTGCCAGGACTGATAGTAGTAAACGATTTCGAGGCGCTGATCCCGTTGCCAGTTGAATTGATAGATTGATTGTTGGTCATACTCGATATATTGGAATCTGCTGTGTGTAATGATGCATTTGAATGTGTCCTATTTATTGGTTTGAAAGTTTTCATGACTCCCTCGACACTATTCGTTAGTTTGGATCTCAATGTCTCCTGCGTCATTCCTCTCGAAACTCTTGGCTGCACATTGTCGGTCGGAATGGCGTCTGAATTCATGCCTGCCGCTGGAAACGGTGTCGAGTTAGCCATATCTTGGTTTAACTGTGATTTGTTCCCCTCTCCCGCTGTTGCTGATGATAAACTAGATGTTGGAGTTACCTGCACATCAGTCTTTTGAAATGCAACGTTTTCCTCCAATTGCTTCAACAACGAATCTGAAATGACTTCTTCTTTATTTTGAGGTGACGATGACACTGAACGCTTATTGAGTTCCTCTCCTGCTCCATTCACCAACCACGGGACTCTACCCATAATATTTCTAATACTATTATCAACTGCATTACTGATAGCTTTGAGTCCCTGATCCGCATTTAACACGGTTTCCGGTAGTGAGATCTTAGAATAATCTACCCAAGTATTCGAGCTATTGACAATTTCCAAAGGCGGGTTCGAAAGCTTGAACCTTTCAACTTCCTCTTCAATAATATCTAATGGTATACATGAAGTCATAAGCAAACCGATTTGCTTGTTGTCTTCTTCATTACTAGACATTTTTTCATATACCGCATCACATTTGAGGCCTAAATTTTCCAGTGTGACAGTAACCAAATATGAAATGCAAGCTTCAAAATTAGCGCAAACATATAGTAATTTATTCTTTTCTTCTTGAAGCTGATCATCATCATAATTGAATATGTGCTCATTTGTAAACCTCTTTATCAAGAAAAGCTGAGTGACAAGGAAATGATTTCTCAAATCTTTTAGTTTGATAACAGTGAAAATTAATATTGGCAAATAAATATCTGTATTCAAAACGAAATCGGTGCCCTTATTGTTCGTTAAGTTTTTGATAATGTTTCCCAATAACTTATGGACTTTAATTAAATATTTCATCTTCAATGTAGGCGATCTCTCAGCGGTCATCAACTCAAACTCAGGCAAAATGACGTCGGATAGTGTATTGACAAAATCTTCCTCAATCTCTTTAGGCAAGTTAATATCCAAGTTTTCAAAATGAATGTCAAGATCACTTAAATATGCTAGTTTCAAGGAGAAGTCCTGATTGGCTTTCATCTCCAGATCATCAATTGGTAAATGCTTGAACGGGAATGCTATTTGAGAGTAGAAACTATCACATAATAGTCTCTCAATTAGTAAATTGTAGTGATAGTACTGGTATGATTTTGGAGTGTTCTTTTCACTAAGTTCATATTGAGTTTCTGAATCAACAAAATCTAGTGTGGCTTTGTAGAAACGTTGATAAAACGATCTGAACAAGTCGGAAATTTCACAAACTGCTAAGGATCTATCAAACTTAGGTTCCTTCAATTCCTTGAGAAACTGCTCGTATTGAGTCAATAAATCAATTGGTAAATCTGATGCTTGCGGAGGTTTGAATGTCTCTGTTAATAGTAAATTGATTTCATTTGCGAAATGGTCTGCTGTTTCATTATCGACATCGTCTTCATCCACTTCGTTAACCATTTGCTCCTTAGCCGGCTCAGTTTCTGCCAGCGTATAATCTTCAGAGGCGTCAGTGTTTGCCTCACCTTTTGCCGCTAAATCAGTGATTTCCTTTTGATCGATTTCATTCAACTTTGCGGGCAAAGCTGATTCCCGAATTGTGGAAACAATGTATTCCTCTGTCGGGCTTCGGTTAGACGTGGCAACTTCATATGATCCCTTCACAGATGCATCTGATTTCCAGTTTTTTCTTGTTGGAGGTGTATGAAGCATTATTATCTAGTTTCAGTGTTTGATAGCTTAAATTTCTCTACGAGGCCTGTCTTAAGCGTCTGCACTTTCCCTTTTTAAAAAACTATCAGCAAATGCACTAAATCAGCAATTAATTCACCAGTCTGAAACCTCAATCCAGCCAATATTACACTAAGTAAAGATATTCGTATAAGGCTCTGTAGTTGATGCTTAGGCATAATTTTTTTAAAAATTTTTTTAAGTATATCTTTATCAAATGCAGACAGGCTGAAGGATTCAGCTTTGTTGATTGTGGGTATAATCGAAGCTAATGATACGTGTGCTGTGCAAACATCAACGCCGAATAACTAGCGTTTGGAAAGGAGCCGCAAGATGTGAATTTTCAACCTCGTTTACATGTTATAAAGCCACAACCGTCGTAGATGGCCCATATTTAATGTCAAAATTTGCAGAAAAGAGTAGTTTACCAGTTCATTACAGGGTCACAAACTCGGAGTATTCGAGGATTGCACAGTTTCTAACCACTGCTGATGTTAAGCTTGATTGGTCCATCTACAAGTATAATTTAATTCCAGGAGAAGGCGAGAGACTTCAAGTAGAAAGAGATAATTTCAAGTTTCAAAGTGAAGAAGATGAAGCATTTCCTGAGAATATAGACAATGGGAATTTGGGAGCCAAAGAGACAGTTGAAAATGAGATGAAACCAGGTCACGTCAAATTTCTTGAAAACCAGAAACACAAACTAGCCAAGGAAGAGTTAGAGAATAACTTGCCAGAGGTGATTTTGCTGGGACGATGTAATGTTGGGAAATCATCTTTGATCAATGCCCTTTTGAGTAAGAATAAAGCTGCTAGTTCTATGTATGCTCGCGTTAAGCAGACAGCAGGTTACACTCCTTGTCTAAATTTTTATAACGTTGGAGGCCTATTTAGGCTGGTTGACAGCCCCGGATACGGAGTCAAGGGACAGCAGTGGCAGGGGGAGCTTATTATTCAGTACTTGAGCAACAGAAGGGTGCTTAAAAATTGCTTCTTGATCTTTGATGCACAAGTTGGCTTAAATCAGTATGACGAAATGCTAGTTGACAATTTGAACCAATTAGGAGTTCAGTTTGATGTGATATTTAACAAAATTGATAGAATAAAAGCCGAATATCGGGAGGAAGCTATCAAATCTTTAATTGAGCAAACTGTTTTGGCAGATTTGTCGATTAAGCCAAGGTATTTTTGCGTTTCTTCAAATCCATCCCCCAGCAAATCTGACTTGAAAAATAGAACCGGCGTTAATGAGGTACTCTATACAATTATGGAAAGTACCGGATTATCTTTGAGCCAGCCTGTGGCCCCACGTTTCAAAGCTAAACGCATAAACTTGATAGAACAAAAACAAAAACATCAAAACCTGAATAAGTACAAACGAAACATGGAAAAAAAGAAGTCCAAGTAATCATTTTTTTACATTTATAAACTGCATAATACCTAGCATAGTAGTCAGCATTTATCTACAGAGAAAAGCTTTTTAGTTTAGCTTTAAAATCTAAATGCTGTCTCTATTATGAGAAATATTTATGTTCGCTTACTTACATTTCCCAAAGATATACACTTTTCTGTTTAGTCTATTCAGCTGTAGTACCGTGACAATGTTATCAACTCAGCTTTTGCGTCTACTGATTGCTGTGCTTGCAATTGGGTTTCTCGGTGTGAGCGCAGATGATAAACCTTGGCAGCCGGAAATTGTTCCGTCTGTCTTCAGTAGTTTTATGAACATGCTACAATTCGAGGACAGTTCGAGGCTAATGTTATTGAACTCTGACGGTGTTTACTTTTCCAAAAGTTCTGGTCGTGACTGGGCGCTACTAGACTTTTCAGATGATGAGGGCAAACCGTTAAGAATTTCTTCAATTCAAGAGTTTGATTATGATAAGAATGTGGCATTTGCTTTCACTGACAGTAAGAGACACTTTTATACATTAGATCAGGGTAACACATGGTCTCATTTTGATGTACCAATAGATAGAGTATACAAAGCCTCTGCACAGATGAATTATGTCAACAAAGATTATTTCATTGTGGAATTTTACTCTATCAACTCCGATGGTAATGGAAATGAAATATATATTGCCTACACTAAGGATAGATTTCAGACACCTTTAAAAAGAATTGAAATAGATAATATTCAAACTTGTACTTTTACCAAAATCAATCCTCAATTCACAGAAGGTCATGACAATAATCTTATTTGTTTAGTTAAAGAATACAATTCCTTTGGCTTTCTTGAAAGCAGTAAAGTCATCTTATCAACCGATTTTTTTGATGCCGTTACAGTTACTGATGATCCTAAAATGCAGAATTTACTAGTTTTGGATATAAAAGTCGAAGGCCCATTTGCAGTCATTAAAACAAGTACTGATAGATATTCATTCTCTACAAACTCTAAACTTTTTACTTCCAAAGACGGTATGTCATTTAATGAAGCGAAATTTTCAGATTCAGATCGTAATTGGTCATACAATGTGATTGACTCATCTTCAAACTTTTTGTATGTTGCAGCTTACGGGAAATTGAAGGAGACAAGGCCTTCTGCCGATATTTACAAATCAGATTATAAAGGAGAATATTTTGAAAAGATTATGAGTGACGTATTTGCTAACATGCTAGGAATGACAATGATTTCTAAAGTTCAAACTCTTGATGGTGTTTGGGTTGCTGCCCATAACACAGGCCAATATGAAAAGGATGACTACAAAGCAGAAAGTAAAATAACTTATAATGATGGTAAAGACTGGAACTTAATGAAAAGTAACGATGACGATGACTGTAATATTGAAAATGGATGCTCTGTTCATTTAGCTTGGTTGAGTCATAGAGCAGGTGATGGAAAAATTGTCACAGGTCAGACTCCTGGTATATTAATCGGAGTGGGAAATACAGGTAATTCTTTATCCAAGGATCTCGATTCATTGAAAACTTACGTTTCTAGGGATGGAGGTTTATCTTGGTCCAAAATTGCGAATGAGCCAACACTTTTCTCTTTTGGAGACTTTGGTAATATCATGATCACCATTCCTCTTAATTTCAATTTCTTTCTTCATGATGATAAAAGCGTTAAAACAGATTATTTCTCATACTCATTAGATCAAGGTCTAACTTGGACTGCTGTTAAGCTTGACACTCAAATCATCCCATTATTTTTTACCAGTAATGAAGACGATAGTGACTTTTTATTTGTCCTGAACTCTCTTGATGTAAAAGATCAAACTCCTACAATTTTTACGATTGATTTTACTTCTGCGTTTGAGAAAACTTGTCAGGAATCTGACATGGAAGAATGGATCGCCAGAGTCAACCCTGAAACTGGCAAAGAAACATGTGTTTATGGGCACCTTGAAAAATTTACCAGAAGAAAGGCTGACGCCAAATGCTTTATCAATAAGGTTTACGAAGATTTAAAGAAGATTGAGGTACCTTGTGAATGTACTATTGAGGATACACAATGTGAGTATGGTTTCCATTTGCGCGGTGAATCATGCGAGCCTATTGTTGCCAAATTATCTGAAAGGTACTGTAATGATGGCGCCGGTAAAGTCAAATTGACCTCTCGACTGGTCACTCCAGGTAATCTATGCTCAGGTGGATATCAAATTCAAAAGTATGACTACACTCTTAATTGTAATTCCGATAATATTGAGGACCCGAGGCCTGGTATCAGTTCTAGAGTCTTGGATTTGAACGAACAGGTTGCTTTCTATCAATACTTTGATTCAAATCCTGATTCAAAAATACTTCAAGAGGATTCACTGGTTATTCTTTCGTCATCTGGTCATATTTATTTGTCGTTTGATGGTGGTAAAAGTATAACAACACTACCATCCATTCCTAACAACAATAAATTTGTCGGGTACCAGTTTAATCCTTATGCCAATGACCAACTTTTTCTTTTAGCTGAAAATGGAGAAGTTTATATTTCTCATGATAGAGGTCACAATTTTGTTAAAACACTTTCTCCTTTTGTGGTAATTGGCCAAGAAAACATCAAGTTATCATTCTCGAAAACATACCCGTTTAAATTTATTCTAGCTGCAGATACCAATTGCAAATCTTCTAAAGGATGTGAGAAAAGATCAGTAATGAGTCTAGATGGTGGAGTGACATATATTGATTTTCCTGAAAATGTTGCAAATTGTGTTTTTGGTGATACTGTTTTTGAAAGCCAACAAAAACAAGGAAATGACGATTTGATTATTTGCCAGCAAATGTTCACTGATGGTTCCTCTTTTTCAAAATTGATTTCTTCAAATGATGGATTTGAAAAGGATAACAACGTTTTGTTTGATAAAATTATTGGTTTCACGACAAGTAGTAAGTTTATGATTGTTGGACAAGTTTTTGATAATATTTCTTTAAAAGCATTTGTTTCAGTTGATGGGGTTTCATTTAGCGAAATGAAATTTCCTTATCAATACGGAGAGATCGAACAACATGCTTACACTATTTTAGAAACAGGATCGGGTGAGCTATTTTTACATTTGACGACAAGCTCTGATTCAAATAAAGAATTTGGTGCTTTATTGAAAGGTAATTTCAATGGTACCCTACTCACTACTGTTCATTCATCCGTTAATCGTAACTCGAACGCTTTTGTTGATTACGAAGATGTCAAAAGTTTGGAAGGATTGCAACTTATTAATGTTGTCTTGAACAATAAAGAAGTTTTACAAGATAATGAAGAAAAGAAATTATCTTCTTTAATTTCCCATAATGATGCTGGTACTTGGGAGCTCTTACCTGCGCCAAAAATTGATTCCAATGGTAGGCGCGTCAATTGTAAGGGCTGTAGCTTACATTTACATTCTTACACTGAAAGAATAGATCCTTCGAGGGATACATTTAGTTCAAACTCTGCCATCGGCATGCTTTTTGGTTTGGGTAATATTGGTACCTTCTTATCTTCAATCGAAAGTGAAGAGACTGGTTTATACTTTTCAAAGGATGGGGGTATTGAATGGAAAGAGATTTCCAAGGGTCGTTTCATGTGGGAATTTGGTGATCGTGGTAGTATTTTGGTCATTGCACAGTATGATCAACCAGTTAAAGTGATCAAATATTCAACAGATATGGGAAATACATGGAATCAATATAAGTTTTCTGATGAACCAGTTAGCATATTAGACTTAGCAACTGTTCCTTCTGATACCTCGTTGAAGTTTATGATGATAGTCAGTGATGAAACACAACATCATAAAATTGTAACGCTAGATTTTTCCTCATATTATCAGCGTCAGTGCTTTTTGACGACAGCTGATGCCAGCGGGCATCTTTCGAAGGACAGTGATTTCAAGTACTTTTATCCTAAACACCCTTCCAAAAAGGATGATTGCGTTTTTGGCCATAAGTCGAGATATTTACGTCGTAAGGATGACGCCAATTGTTTTGTTGGTGCTGCACCATTAGATTCTGGTTTTAAAGTTGAACACAACTGTCCTTGTACAAGAGAAGACTATGAGTGCGATTACAATTATGAATTAACTATTTCTGGAACTTGCGAATTAGTTGAAGGGTTAGAAAGTAGGAAAGGAGACGAAGTGTGTTACAATGATGATGCTGATGTCTGGTATGAGCCAACGGGATATAGAAAACTTATGGGCTCCACTTGCGAAGGAGGATTGGTTCTAGATCAATGGACTAGTCATAACTGCCCCGGCAAAGCTGTCCCGATCAATTTGAGTGGAACCTCAACATTTTTTGTTATATTTGTTCCATTGCTTGTATTTGCAGGCTCATTGGTATTTGTTTACGAAAAGGGAGTTCGACGCAATGGGGGATTTCAACGACTTGGTGAGATCAGATTAAACGAAGAAGATGAGTTACAGTTAATTGAAGAGAACTTGAGTGATAAAGTAGTCAATTCAGTGGTTCGAGTCGGTGTTGCAGCATACCAGATTGGTGGTAGAATAGTAAGAGGCCTTCAAAGCCGTTTTAGTAGGTTTGATACTTATTCAGATGCAAGACAGGGTGCGATAGGTGCTTTTTTCAACGACATGATTGCAGAAGACGCCGATGACGATTTATTTGGCGAGTTTAATGATCAGGAAGACGCAAGGGAGATTGACCAGTTACTTAATGAAGAGATTGATGATAACCTGGACACCAACTTTGCAGACTACGAAGCATCTAACATTGTCTCGGGCCACTATATGGACCAAGAGAACAATTTTACATTAGAAGATGATGATGATTATGACCAGAGTGGCAACCGTCCTGATGCCCAACTTTGATGAATGTATTGATTACCGTGAACAATAGCGGGAATGCTACTGTAGAACAGGCCACACAGGCTGATTACGTTCCTGGTTTATACTATTTGTAACATTTTTCTTGTTAATTTTAGGTACAATAAATACTAAGCGAGTTAAATGGCCCGAAACTAACGGAGTCAGGAACCAACTTAGAAAAGAGAATGCTAGGAAGTACCTTAGTCCCACATCAGATGCAAGTTTTCATAACTGTACACATTTAGTCTCTATTCAAGCTGATGTGCCAATAGTCAGAGCAGATCACTTGTGATTCCTATTTGGGATAAGGCTTCCCGATCTGGACACATTAAATCCCAATAAGGAAAAATCAAAACATCAACAATGATTTTGATTGGTGGAGAAAACGAGCGGTGGTGGAAAACTGATCTTATATGTGAAATTTTTTTGTTTACTATTTTTAATCTCGTCACACCTTCTTTCTGCTTCACATTACTGTTCAAAGTTTTATCAGCTACTTGCCTTTAACAACTACTCTTTAGTCAACTATTAAGAAATCTCTTACCCTAGTCATTCCTTAAATACATTTCAATTTTCCTTGATAGTTTTCCATTTAAAGTTTTGTTACAAATTACTATTTCAATAAAATCAAATCTAGTTTTCAACTTAAAGATATAGATACCAAGCTAAACTATCACCACTTTCCTTTCAAACAATTATCGAAATGTTATTCAAGAATATTCTATTATTTACCGCTTTGTTAAACGGAGCATACGTTGCTGCTGAAGAAACTACCACTTCCCAAATTACTGTCACTGTTACCGAGACACTTTTGACTCCAGAACAGTCTTCTAGTATTCAACTTAAGAATGCTGAAATTGCTTCTTCTTCCGTTGAAGCAGCATCTGCTGCTTCGATTTCTGCTGCTTCCGTTGCTTCAGTTTCATCCGTTTCAGCTGCATCAGCTGCTTCTGTCGCTTCAGAATCATCAGCATCTGTTTTAGCAGCTTCTATCAGCTCTGCTGAATATGCTGCTTCCAGTGCTTCTGCGTTGTCTGCATCTATTGCTTACGAATCTGCATTATCAGCTTCAGTTGCTTCAGAATCAGCTTTGTCAGCTTCAGTTGCCTCCAAGTCAGCTCTTTTAGCTTCAGTTGCCTCTGAATCTGCTCTTTCTGCATCAATTGCCTCTGAGTCTGCACTGTCAGCTTCTGTCGCTTATGAATCTGCCTTATATGCATCTTCAGTTGCTCATGAGTCAGCTTTGTCAGCTTCAGTTGCTTCTCAATCAGCTTTATCGGCTTCAGTTGCTTCTGCTTCAGTTGCTTCTGCCTCTATTGCTTCTGCTTCTTCTTATGCTGCTTCTGTTTCCTCTGTTTCAGTCGTCCACGCTTCAGAAGTCTCTGCATCTTTAGCTTCCGCTGAAGCAGCTTCAAGAATTAGACTTCATGCTTCATTATCTGCAGCTTCAGTTTCTTCTCAGCTTGCTGCAAGTAGCTCTTCTGCTGCAGCCGTTTTAAGAACTAAATCCTTATCAAAGGCTAGTGGACTTTTAGCCATTGCCTCCGAAACTTCAAGATCTACCTTGTCAACTGCCACCACTACCAGAGCGTCATCTTCTTCATCCCAACCAACTGTTTCAACTATTTCTTCTTCATCTCAAGCAGCAGCAGCAGCTTTTGACCCAATCAGTGGCTCAATTATGGGTTTAGTTGGTGTTGCGTTTGCTATTCTCATCTAAGAATTGTCAATTGATGTGATGTATTATTATTACCTCCTTCTAATCGTTTATTGTCAACAGCTGGCCTATTTTTTTTGTTTCTTCCAACTGTTGATACGTTTCTTATGCTTTAGTTTTATTTCTCTACTGAATGAGTTGATTGCATTAATAGCTTCCTTGTTTCAAGAGTGCAGAATTCAATAAAAGAAATAACTTCTTTTTGAAAACAATATCTATCTTGTCTTTTTTCTTTACAGCTATTAAGTACCATTGGGTTTATTATTAAAGATTTTTGTAGTGAACAAACCAAAATCGTTATGTCTTACATAATTTTTTCTTTGTTCAAAATGTATATCTTAATTTCCCCTAAATGTATAAACTCTGATTAAGAAAACCGTTACTAAAAATTTGATTCCACTAGAATTAAAATATTTATTACTATTAGTTTTTATGTAGCTAATTTAACGATATAAGTGAAGAGTGCATTTTTTGCTCCAGGTAATGGTTTAATCCATCTTCCAAGTCTATGTTCTTTGGAAAGAGATGCATATATTCTGAGTTCGTTATTCTCTTCATCATCCATGACTTCAATTCTTGTAACTATACCCTTAGCTTCAATTTCGTGTAATAAATCAAATCCTCTAAGTTCAGGGCTAATTTTCCAGATTCGAATAAGTCCATCCCATGAACCAGTAATAAAAATATCTGAATAAGGCAAAGAATGAATTGCAGTAATCCAAAATGGCTGAGGGGCAGGAACTTGCTGAACGGCTACTTCTTGATTTCTTTCCGCAGATGCGTTTATTGGTAATTCTTTTGGTTGTAAACCATGAGCCAATCTGACAGTGAAAATCGGTTTCTTTTTGGCAAGAGACCACAACGACACGTTACCATTATCGGAGCCCGTAACAAAATGTGAGTCGTCTATCATTGATACACAATCAATACTACCTTCAAAATAAAACTCTTCCTCTTTAACTGGTCTTCCTTCAGATTCATGTCTTTTTCTCAACTTTTCCCACCTTTCGTAGGAATCACCACCTCTAAATGTTAATCTGGTTTCATCAGCAATCTTCCATAACAATGCAGTTCTATCTCTGCTACCCACACTAACACACCTTTCCAAAGCCAATGCAGATATATCGGTGACGACATCTTGATGACCATATAAAGTTTCTAACTGTGCAAGCTGATTTATGCTATAAGTTCTAATTTTAAGGTCAGCACATGCAACATATAATTGATCACTATTCCTTCTGAATGCCAGACTCAGGACTTCTCCCTTCCGATTCTTTGTTTCTAAAACTCTGATACAAGATAGACTGTTCGTTGACCACACTATGATTCGTCCATCTTTGCCACCTGTAACAACGTATTTACCATCAGGACTTACTGTACATGCATATATTTCGTCGCAATGATTATTTTCGGAGTGTTCTTTAGATAAATCGGCAAACTGGATGCCACCCTTGACCGTTTTGAGTTTTGCTGGATTCTTACCAGCGTCCCTGATATCCCATTTGGTGAGTTCTATGTCCTTTGAAGTTGTGTACAAATATGGCCAGTGTACTGCCACCGACGTAAGGCCCATGTTCGCTACCCTACTGACCTTTCTTTTAATGTCTTTGCCAAAATGAAGCTTGTCTCCATAAAACTTGTAAATCCATCCTTTTTGTTCTGCGACGTCCTTTTTAAGTCTTGAGCTGATGATCTCCTCATCTAAGTCCTTGGCACTAAACTCATAGTTGCTTTCGTCTTCTTCTCCTCCTCCTAGTGTTGCTTTCAAGTCTTCTAGATACTGCTTTGCTAATCGTCTTCTTCTATCTGCTGCTGATTCTTCTTTTTCTTCTTCTTCCTCTTCGTCATCGTCTCCCTCACTGTCTTCATCATTTTTTACCCCATTGGAAACACCATTTTCATCATCACTTTGGTCGAAAATACCGTTCATAGCTTCGTTTTCATCAATATCATCTTCACTTTCTGCATCGTTCGATCTACTATTGCCGCTGGCTCTCGAGTGATGCCTTTTCTGTTTACTCTGACCATTCAATCCGTTACTTCTATTTTTTCTCTTTCTTTTGCTAGGATCTGTAAAGAATGAATCAACCATTGCTGTGTAATTTATTCAATTATTCCTTAACTTACTTCTATTACTTATGCCTGTATAGAGAGCTGAAAAAAATTTTGAAAAATTTTTTTTTCAGATTTTGAATATTTTCAGCTCATCAAAGTCACGTGACCAATTTTTAATTTCTCTGGCGTCGATCGACGCCACACGTCGTTTTGCATTTTGTTTCATCAAGAGATTGAAGACGCGTTATAGAAGAGGATTCATTAGCTCTCAAGACCAGTGGTGGTACCAGGAAGCAATGATCACGGATAAAATATCACAGAACAATCCTATTCATCTTCAGTTGGATACGAGAACGCTTATTGTGGGAGTTTCGGGGACACTACGTATTTACAAAGATCAGGATACAAGTCAAGAACCACAAAATGTGCCAACGTTGAAGGGGATGAATTCAATGGATTTAAGCCCTAGCGGTGACAAGTTGCTTGTATCTGGAGGAACTGAATGCAGCGTTCATGATATCACAGTCATTGTTGAAGGAAGAGGAGAAGCAAGCGATTGCCCACCAAGAGAGACTTTGCAGAAGAGCACGTTTCGTGTCATGGACGCAGTGTTCACACACGATGGTAGCAGAGCATTAATTGGTGATCTTGGAGCCAAGCTGTCTTTGTTGGATATGAACGAGAATGGCAAGGAGATCAGTTCTGTCAATGTAGAAGGAGAAATTGTGGGATTAGCATACAACAGATCTCTAGATTACATTGCCATTACAACCGCTGACGGTAACTGTCTCATATATAAATTCAATGCTAATGGAACACTGCAACGTTGTGCGTCGCTAGGGGCTTTGTTCATCGATAAAAGGGTCATTCTCACAGAGGATCTCATAGCAGACGATTCTGATTTCAGCGATGATGATGATAACGAAGACGAGGATGACGATTCTATGGTATCTGGCACTACAGACAGCTACAGCACTGCGCAAGCAGCCAAGAGAAACAAAAAACTGCTCAAATTTACTGCAACAAGAGCGGCCTGGAGCTCAAATGGTGAGTTATTGGCGATCCCAACAAAGGAAAATAAAATCAAGGTTTATAAAACAGACGAATGGGATCGCCCTCTTTACGTTTTAGACGGCGGTGTCAATGGTCATAGGGACTACTTGACTTGCCTTGTATTTTCAAATGATGGAACAAAACTTGTTAGTTTAGGTTTAGACAAGAAGCTCATATTTTGGGATACCAATTTAAAAAAGATTCTTGCTAAGCAAGACTTAGCATACATTGGCTATAGAGTCATTTGGACAAGCTCAAACAGCTTGGCAATCGGCTCGACAACTTCAGAACTATCTACCATTGATGCAAGATCTTTGAATACTATATTAGAAAGTAGCAAAGTATTAGAAGAGGAGCAAGAAGATAATGAAGCAGGTGGTCTTTTCGGTGATGGTGAAGATCTTGAAGAAGAAGGCTCTGGGGATGATGTTAACATGGATGAAGACGATGCAGATTTAGACCGCCCCCAATCACAAGATTATGATGGATTTATTGTTGATGATGAAATTCCCGACACAGATAAAAGAATGCGAGACGCACCACCCTCTGAATCGACTGCTTTGACAGATACCAGAAATGATCGTTACGGTAGCAATAAAAGACAAAAATTGGATGCATACACAACACAAACTTTCAGACCAGGAGAAGGGAGAAGTTTGAATGGTTTAGCAACTTTAAGACCATATTCAACAGGTTCAACACCTTGGCATGGTAACAGAAGGTATTTAACTATTTGTCAAACCGGGTTTGCGTATACAGTTAAAGGAGAAGACAAATCATCACCATTTAAAGTTACTGTTAATTTCTTTGATACCAGCTCAACTAGAGATTATCATTTTGATGATTTGAATGGACTTGATTTATGTGCAATGGACTCACAAGGTGCATTATTTGCAACAAGTGGTTACAAAAAGAAAAGAGGTTTCGAAGCTGTTATCACTTTTAAAACTCACACAATAATAGGAGCTGAAACATCATGGTCGAGAACATTTAAATTAAGGCCAAATGAGTTCATTACTAGTTTATCAGTTGGTGAATCTTCATGCTTTGTTTGTACATCTTCTGGATTTGTTAGAAAATATACTATTTATGGAAGGTTGGTTGATATGTGGATGACTGATTCAATCATATCCGTGATGAATAATGACAAATTTGTTTTCACGCTAGTTCAAAAGGGGTTTGATAGCTATTGGTTCAATATTCAAAATAGTAGAGGTGAATACCTACATCAAAACAGTTCAATACCATTGGTAAATCATGTAGATGGACCAATTAAGAATATGTTTTTTTCAAAAGATGGTGATCCATGTATCATTAGAAATGATAATATTATGATCATCTTAACAAATTGGCGTAACAATTTGTCACCGATTTGGAAACCTATATTAGATGTTCAAGATGGTGTTAGAAGGAAGGGCCGTGGTGAAGAGTTGAAAGCATGGCCATTAGCTTTGAATGATGATGAGTTTATGTTCATTCCTTATAGAGGTACTAAATATCCAATCTTTCCATTGCTTTCGCCAATGATTGTTGATATTTTGATTCCTTTTACATATAATGCAGAAAAGAAAAGGAAAGAGAGGATTATCAATGAAGATGAAGATGAAGAGGATGACGAAAATGAAGAGGAAGAAGATGAAGAAGATGATGGCGAAGAACAATATTTACGTTATAAGACACTAAGTGAACTTTTGAGTGATGCAGTTAGCAACAATGACATTAGAGATGAAACAGCAGAAGATAGACTACAGCAATTTAAAACTAATACACAAAAGGCATTGTTATTGTTGTTTTCCAATGCAATCGAAGAAGACTCAAATGACGACGCTTTTTCGTTGGCAAGGCTAATGGAACCTGGTTCACTTGAGTTTGCACAAAGGATAGCACAAAGACAAAACATGGTCGCATTAGTTGATCAAATTGTACGATTAAGAGAGACATTAGAAGAAAATTTTTAATCTATAGACTGTGTATATAATTAACTATGTTAATAATAGCAATAGATGGTGTAATTGAAAAGCTGACACATTTTTGCAAAAAAACTTTAAATTTGTTTCTTCACCTTCTATTACGGCTCCGGTTACGATTGTTATCGCTACCATTAATCTTTTCAATGTCCTTCTTAGAAAAGAATAAGCCACCGTCAACTTTTCTTCCTGCACTATGAATTTTCAGACCTCTATCTGAAAATCTCTTCTTTTCAATCTTACCCTTACCAAATAGTTTTTCCTTGGCAATGGAAGACGAGTCATCTACGTATCTCATTTGTCCCTTTCTTATCTTACTCAAAACAATACCAGCATCTTGCGCTTCCTTTTCGAATTTCTCTTGTTTTTCCATTTCACGAGCAATAAGCATTTGTCTTCTTTTCATTGGTATTTTCTCCAGCTTGTTAAGAGTTTTAGGATCTCCATTTACAGCTGCCAGATTTTGAATTCTCTGATCTAGTGTTCTTACTCTAGCTTTACCTATTGGTTGGTCTAGGGTATCCATCGATAACTGTGCACCAGAATAATGATCTCTGCCTACATTTCTTAAAATATGTGATTCATCTAGCAGTCTTTTCAACTTCAAATCATTCTCAATATCATCTTTAGATTCTGTTGTTGCGGATGATATCTTCAGCTGCTGTTTCAGTGCAAGATCTCTTTTCTTCTTCATTTCTGCCAAAGTAAGCGGTTTTCCTGATTTTAAAAGCTTCTTGTCATCTTTTGACTGCGTTGGCTCAACAGAACTGTATTTATCTTCAAACTTAACAATAAGCGGCGCCATTTTAACCTATTAGCAGCTATCAGAAGGCCAAACTTCAATTGTGTTTGTATTTATCAAAAGGAATATATTTGGGTACTAGTTTAAAATTTTTTTTCATCAGATCCATTCCTATGAAGTGATATCGAATAGGTAGTGAAAAAATGACTAGATACGTTGGATGTATTGATATTCACAATGGACAAGTGAAACAGATAGTGGGTTCCACATTGACAAAGTCAGATGACGATCTTTCAACGAATTTTGTAGCGTCAAATCCGCCATCATACTATTCGAACTTGTACAAGGATAACGAAGTTATTGGAACGCATGTTATCAAGCTAGGGAGCAACAAGGAGAACGATCTAGCGGCTGAAGAGGCAATCAAGGCATGGCCAAATATGCTGCAAGTGGGCGGAGGTGTCAACAACACGAATGCGCAGCAGTGGATTGAATTGGGAGCCAGCAAAGTTATTGTCACTAGTTGGTTGTTTCCTGATGGAAAGAGTCTGGATTGGAATAGACTAGAGCAGATCAGCACGTTGATTGGACGTGAGAAATTGGTGGTGGACGTCAGTTGCAAGCGACAAGGCGCCACATGGGTTGTGGCGATCAACAAATGGCAAACTTTGACAGATTGTGTTTTGGATCAAGAGTTATTTGATAAGCTAAGCAAATACTGCACTGAAATACTGGTCCATGCAGCGGATGTGGAGGGACTGTGCAAGGGCATTGACGAGGAGCTGGTCAAAAGTCTAGGGAACTGGTGCCAGCATTTATATGACATGAAAGTCGTCTACGCAGGTGGTGCCAAGTCCATTGACGATTTGGATTTGGTTAATGACCTGAGTAAGGGTAAAGTTGACCTGACATACGGTAGCTCTGTTGATATTTTTGGCGGATCCATAAAATTCACAGATCTTGTCAAGTGGAATCAATCTCACAGCTAGTTTATATTAGTATATAAGTTTTTATTTATTTATATGGGAAAAGAATCGATCTGAACAGCGTCTTGATGTTGAGTATTGTCTGCCTCCCCATTTTAAACCCCACTATAAAGACCGGCTTCAATTTTACCATGGCAATTGTCATCATAAAACTCTGAAAAAGCGGATTGACCATCATGTCTACGAAGACCGTGTACGCTATTGATTTTGGTGTTATTTGTCCTTCCCGAGAGCTGTTTGACTTGAGTTTTGCCATGAACGACTCTTCAAAGCGCAGATCTGGAATGGTAAGCTTCGACATCGCTTCACAGGGTCTTTTTATGCGCAAATGGAAGAGAGTTTGATCAAGCTGATAGAAGTTGATAGTGGAAAAGGGAAAGAAAAAAATCTGAATCCTTTTCTAATAATTCTTTCTTTTAAAGCTAAGAAGACTGAAAGCAACAGAGGGTAAAAAATGCCAGCTATGCTTTGATGGGATCTAATTTTAGGTGAATGTTGTGGGTTCTGCGTTTAGGAGATATTTCAGCCGGTTTATATGACTCTCCAATTGTTTCAACAAAACTGCTCAAATAGATGAAGAAAAAATAGGTGACAAGTTTCTTTAATAGTACAATCAGCTTCAATATCACAAGTGCAATCGTTTGCAATAAGCATCTGTTTAGAGGCTGCCAAAGGCCTATCGTCTTTGAAAAAAATGAGTTTCTGGTGGCATTGGGCATGAGCATTTGGCTCTCTCTTGGTGTCAATTTTGAATTCGAAAAATTTTTAAGTTCTTTCACTTACAAATAGGTTTGTTAGGTTGATCAGCGATGTCACAGGAACCACAGATCACCATCAGAACAACGTCAAGAGACGACGTTGACTTTATTTTGTCAGATGTGGACTTGTCGCTTGCAAACTCGCTTCGTCGTGTCATGTTAGCGGAGATTCCAACACTGGCCATTGACCTTGTTGATATTCAAATAAACACATCGGTGCTAGCAGATGAATTCATTGCGCACAGACTTGGTCTCATTCCATTGGATAGTGAGGATATTGACAAGTTGAAATACACAAGAGACTGCACATGTGAGGATCACTGCTCTAAGTGCTCTGTTGTTTTAGAGTTGAGAGCAAACTGTGAAACTGAAGACACGATGAACATCTACTCATCGCATTTCCAAGTGTTGAACGAAAGTGGCTTGAAACTAGGCTCACCAGTGATCAGAGATCCTCAAAGAAAGGGTGTTCTTATTTGCAAGCTAAAAAAGCATCAGCAACTTCACATAAGATGTGTTGCTAAGAAGGGTATTGCCAAGGAGCATGCCAAATGGTCACCATGCGCAGCCATTGGATTTGAATACGATCCTTACAACAAGCTGAAACACACAGACTATTGGTATGAGGAGAGCGTCGAAAGTGAGTGGCCGTTAACCCAAAATGCAGAGTGGGAAGAAAGACCAATTCCCGGTGAACCATTTGATTATAACGCAAAGCCAAACAAATTTTACATGAACGTGGAAACAACAGGTGTGTTGCCACCAAATCAGGTTTTTGAAAAGGGGTGTGATGAACTACAACAAAAGATCGCAACAATCATTTTCGAACTAAATAAAATTGATTCCAACATACAAGGTAACAGCAATATCAACAATAATTTGAGCAACGGTACCAACGTTGACGTGAGTGGTAATACAGGCTACTCGCAAGTAAATAACCCACAACAGACTGTTTACGGTGGTGGTGAAACTCAATACGGTGGTGGTGAAACGAGATATGGTGGAAATAATAACGGTGACTTTAACGATGTGGGACGGTGGTAAAGAAAAGAGCTTTTGCCGCCATTATAAATAAATAAATATATATATATATCTATATGTAATGTAAATGTATCAACCCTATATAACTATGTTAATATTAACTGCTTTTTATGCTTGTTAGTTGACAGAAGCAAAATGGTGAAAAAATTGAACATCTCTTTATTATCAACAACTTCATTTTCTTTAAGATCATCTATAGCAATGTCTGAGTTCAAGGGAAAGACGATTTCGGTCATCACAACAGATGATATTAGATACGTTGGGGTTTTAGATGATATTGATGGTGATAAAGGTACACTTTCTCTTGTTGGCGTTAAAATTTTAGGAACAGAAGACAGAGTTCTTGATGCACAAAAGGTTCAGTTCCCACAAACAAGAACGTATCCTGCCTTGCAGCTTGGAGGCCAAGACGTCAAAGAGTTGAACATTTTGGATCTAAAGGTTGAAGATGTTCAGGCGATCCCAATCCCAAAATCAGTTTTGCAGAAGCTACTACCAGAAGAAACGGCGAAGGTAACTGAACAGCCAAAGGAAACTAAGAAGGAGAATGATTTTGATTTTGAAAGCAACAATAACAAGTTCGATAAGGAAAAGCTACTTGATCAAGACAATGAAAATGATGATGGTTCAGCTTTGTACGATAAAAAGGTCTCATTTTTTGACAACTTATCATCCTCAAACGACGATAACGGTAGGTTAACCTGGTCAGAAGAACGATCAATGAATGTCGACACATTTGGTAAGAGCAGTTTACGAAGAGGTGGTAATAGAGGCAGAGGAGGTCGTGGTAGAGGCGGCAGAGGGGGCCGTGGAAGAGGTAACAGAGGAGGAAACAATAATTTTAGTAGCAATAACAATAAAAAGACTCCTGAATGGGCCTTTTGAATTTAACAATTGGTTCGGAAAAGCATTATGGATTTAAATCAACTTTGACCTGTGTACTCATCTATAAATAAGTTAATATGTATTATCTTTAGCATGGAGTCATACAATCTCATATAGAAATTTTTCATAGATTTGTGTTCTCTATATTATATAGGCTTTTTTTCTTTTTGATTTGTAACTGATAGAATCACATTCATATTATGAAGAAAGAAACACCCATTGAGTTTAAGCTAATGAGTTTGCTGGACTCTTACTTAGTCAGAAACAAAAGTTGTGCTGTTGGTAGATATCTTGAAAATTTACCAAAAAACAGATATACAGATATTTTACCGTATGATGAAACCTTGGTTTCACTGAACGTACCAAATGAATCGGTCCCAATTGACACTTATATTAATGCAAGCTATATTGAACCGAAATTAAACATGATACCAGACTGCAAGTGGGAAGAGATCAATTTTAGTAATTTTGATTCAACAATGCCTAGATTTAATTTATTTGAATTAAATAAAAGGAGTAGACATTACATTGCAACACAGGCGCCGCTTAAAAACACCCTTGCATCATTTGTACAGCTAAGTGTTGAATTGGCAATGAACAATAAAGATCGCACTTGTAATATTTTGATGTTGACAGAAGTTCAGGAAAAGCATAGAGTTAAATCACTAGATTATGTTGCAGCAATTGATAAAGAGATTTACAAAGTTTTAAATCACAGAATGAGTATCAAAATAAACGAAGAAGATATCATAGTTAAAAAAGTTAGAAAGATAGATGAGTTTATTGAATTGGTTAAATTCAAGTTTATTATCAATGGTATTGAATATGTAGTGAAGCATTTCCACTTGAGGCACTGGAAAGACTACTCACCACCAATTCAAGAGTTTGGCCATGATCCATTGATTGTGTTAATTAAATACTTAAGTAAACACAAAGGAGAGATACTAGCCCATTGTTCAGCAGGTGTTGGACGTACCGGTACTTATATTGCTTTGGACTATTACTACAACGAATGCCTCAGTAAGAGAGACAAGCTGATTGAAATTATATGCAGTTTAAAATGCTGTAGAATGCTAATGGTTCAGAATTTGGGTCAGTTCAAATATCTACGGAAAGCGGTAGTTGAATTAGAGGACGGAGAGGAGGATAAGTAGGGCAAAGTTGATTTAGTTTACAGCAATATGGAGAAGGATAAATGTATACTTGAGCGAACATAAATATATATAAAATAACAATAAATAGATAAATAGACAACAGTTATAAAACAAAACGATAACAGTAAAAAGAGAGGATGATAAAAAGGAGACAAAAAAGCAGAGAACTTTAAGAAAAGGAAAATGGTGTATGTGAAGAAAGTTAAATTGAACAAATGATGAGATAGTAAACAAATTGAAGAGCAAATTTCCTTTTCATTCGTAACTGGAAACAAAGATTATAAAAGGTGAAAAATAAAACAAAGTAAGAAAATAGGAAAAGAACCAGTTCTTTCCTGATGTATTTTTATTTTCTTGAAACTTACATTCACCTTTTAATAACTTTATTAACCGCAGTAGGTTATGAAATTCCCAATGAAGAGCTGATAGTATGAAGTAAAGTGAAAACCAAATAGCAAAAAAAGTCAAAAACCAATCAATGAATAGAGAAGACTATTTTAGGAAGACAAATTTGATGATTCCTTTTGAATAATAATATTGTTAATCTTACGACGTCTAGCGTTGATGAACCAATTAGAGAGTTGTTGAGAAGTTAAACCAGTTTTTCTCATTAAATCCAATTTCTCCTTTGAGTTTGGATATGGGTGTTGGACATTGTCGTTCAACCAGTTCATTAGAATGGTGGTTGATTTCTTTGGCAAATTGCATCTTCTCTTGCGTTTGAAGCTAGTTTCGACCGCCACATTTTTGTCGGAGCCACTGCTGTTTGAACTACTAATGGAACTCACAGAGGACAAGGATGAGACCGAGGTGTTTGAGCCGGTGGACGAGACAGATGAAGCGTGCGATCTGGACACAAGCGGCATGTGTTGGCCTAGGGAAGGCAGCTCGGCAGCAAGAATGTCCTGCTTAACCGGTGCCGGTGGTTGGGTGGAATACAGTCCGAAGCTTTGCTGGGCAACAGACGTCAACGTGTCCAGAGACGAAGGTCTCGCAGTCACGATGACAGGGTTTGCAGGATTCTGGTGGTGGCTGTTGTGGTGGAAATTGAATGGGGAGAGCTTCTTTGAGAAATCAAACGACGACAACGCTGGCAAGCGGTATGCGTTGGCCTTTGACGAGCCCGAGCCGCCTGGCGTCGACTGGAATGTTTGCGGTGGTGCTGGCGGTGGTGCATGGCAGTATTTCAAGAGATCTGACGAGTACATTTTAATCAATTATCTTTATCTTTTAGCTTGATATCGCTGAATTACCTTAGTTTGATATCCCTTTTCCTATATATATTTATATACCTATTAAATTTGCAATTACTTCTTATACCGGCTGCTGAATACCCCTCTAGTACTAGAATTTCAAATTTTATTCGATTTCTGTCAATGACAACGTCAACGTCGGCGGCACAATCCTGATAGGTGTCAGCCAAATTTTTTGATTGTGCACTTAGGGCCTCTTCACTGTGGCACGTTTTTTCCCTTTTCCGCGCTGTTTCCCATTTCGGTTCTTGACAGCATTCCAAATGACAGAAACCGTTGGAAATTTTTCAGCCCGGGGACTCGGAACATTTGATGTCTTTAATACGAGAGGTTGTCTTCTGATTGGCCAGTTAATCCGTAAAGTCCGTTAATTGTTATTTTATCTATTAATCCGAATGGCAGACGTTGAACATTGCTTACATAAGCGACCCACACTTTCGTAGAATTACGCTTTGAGCCTCGGCGTGCTATAAATTGCTAGTAACCGTGATGGTCTTCGCGTTGAGAAGAATGATTGGCGGCAACTGCTGCGTCCATAGGGCTAAATCTACAACGTAGTCGACGCTGAGCACCTCGTCGTTGTGCACACCAACTTCAGGCGCAGGAAGAGTGGTAAATATGAGACCAGTCTCGCCTTCGTCACAGCAGAGTGCGCCGTGGCTTGTGCGCTGGCCAGCTGTGCGGCCCCGGCTTACTCGCTTCATCATCTCGTTTATCACCAGGAACTGGCACCTTCGGGTCATGTCACCGAACTTCACCTTAAATCCCCCGTACTCTTCGTTCACTACACTTTCCTCACGTGCATCGTCATCGTCATCATCATCTTCTTCTTCTTCTTCCTCCTCATCCTCTTCCTCATCTTCCTCCTGCCCTTCTCCCTTATTTACAGAGTCCTTAGGTGCCCTCTCGTTAAATTGAATACTAGGCTCATTACCAATGGCGCCCTCTTTGATTTTCGACACTGGCATCTTCTGCGCAGAAAACGCGCTCTTCATCATCTTTCTCACACTCGCGGTGCTACCTCTCTTGCTTAGCACAGGCTTGAGCGTGTTGCCAACATCCAACACATTGCTCGACGCAACACTGTAGCTGCTTTCAAGCTCGCTTTCTTCGTAATCATCAATTGCGTCTCGCATCTCGTGCTGAAACGAATTCACAACCATACCCATACCCACACTCATACCAAGCTGGTTGATCTTCGAAAACGTCATTCGCCGGCTCTTCTTGCCATTCATAACCAGATGTGGAATCGGAATATCGATCCCTGTTCGCAAATCTCTGACCATGGACCCATCGTTTATTGACATCTTTCGAATTTCGCAAACTTCATTCCACCACTGGTCTTCTTTCAAAACCTCCTCAATCCATAATTTTTGTTCGGTCTCCATTCGCAAACTCTCTCCAGTAGCTATCAAATCATAAACTTCAAAATTTCCACTTTTTAAACATAAAACAATAACCTCGGCTTTCATTCTCAAAATCTCCAATAAGCTGTTAACTCGTCTCCTCTCAATCTCAACATCGCTCACCTCCTCAACAAATACTATAACTCTCAATTGATAATTTTTCCATGCCGGAACTGTTGATAAAATTGCGCCTAATTGTAATATCAACGTACACGTATCAAAATTATTGGTCATCATCATCGAATCTGCTCCCTCACCTCCTCGAATTGTAGATCCCACCATTTGAATTGGATAAAGATCGATAAACTTGATTTCTTCATTATGTTTATTATTTTCATTGCTAGCAATATCTAATCTTGGAAACCCCTTAGCAATCGCAATATTTGAATTTAGCATACTGAGATCTTCTAATATACTAACCCACTCAGTTATCTTCAACTGAGTTGGATAGCACTTGAATTCGTTGTCAGTTGGTAGCTTGAAATTCGTTTGACTTTCAAATTTTGGTTCATCACATTCAAATACAATTCCCTGTGGTATTTGAATCTTACCCTTATACTTCTTTAGATCGTAAAATCCAACAATTGTGATATTTGGTTTCATACCACCTAATCCACATCCTAAAAATACGTTTCTCACTCCCCAGTTTATTGTTGGCGCAATTGACATCTGTACAAACGCTTTGATGTTTGATAAATCCCTAACTTTGACCCAATTTTCTCTGATAAGGTTCAACTCCTTTGCTCTGGCCTGAAATTGATTTGAAACAACCACATGACCCAATACATACAATCCACCCTTCTTTAAATGATTACAAAATGTAATCAATTTCCAACTAGTTCTTGGATTATCAACTAACAATAAAACTTGTGGTCTCCAATATTTAACATTATCTTGCCTCAATTTGAATAAATACTTTCTGACTTGATGATAAATCAAACTTTGTGAAACATCACCCCATTGCTTCGGCGGTGACACAAAATGAATCACCAAAATCAAACACATCAGTGTAACCAATATTAAACTTGCTGTCACACCATCGACAATAAACATAGCAATAAAACATGATATGGTACCTGCAAATGCGCTTTTAGTTGAAAAGTATTTAAATGATGGTCTAAAGTTTGGTGCTGACCCAATTTTCAACAAGGCACATGCCATATTAGTAACAATGAATGTCATCAAAAACGCCATTGTGATCAATGTTGCAATTTGATTAAGATCAGCAAATAAAAATAACTGGCAAATAATCCACGTGAGTAAAATGGCTTCCTTGGGATCATCACTCTTTTTATCTCCATTCCCAAATATACTTAAACCAGGCAAAATTTTATCTCTTGCAATTGCTTGAAGTAGTTTTGCCGCACCAACAATACCAACAATAATTGAAAATATTGAAGTTGACATTTCACCTGCTAAAATCATAATTGCACTGAAGTTCACGCTTTGAATAACTTGGACATCTTTATATAACAACTCTCTTGGAATGCTGGCACCCATTGACAGAATAACTAATAAATAACATGCAAATGTGACCAACAAACCCACTAGTGTACCACTTGGAATTGATTTAGATGGATTCTTCAAATCTCCACTCATTGAGGCACCAGCTAAAATACCTGCAGTTGCTGGAAAGAAAATACCAAACAAATCATTGAAATTCTCTCTACTTTTCAGCTGAGAACCAGCTGCTCCCTTCGTAAAATGAGGCCATAAATTGTCATGAAAGGTGTTCCATGATAAGCCTGTATAATAAATTCCCCAGTCAGTAGTAAAAGGTTTGACTATTAGCGCAGATAGCGGGATTGTTAAAGTTGAAATGACCAAAATGATACAAAGATAAGTACCAGCCCTTGAAACTGCACTCGATCCGATCAAACTGACAATAATGCAAAGAAACAAGAAGATTGAACAATATCCAAACTGCCACCAATAGCCCTCCGGCAAAAGGTTCAAAACAACACCATTTTCTCTACTGAAGTTGAACATTAGCGGTTCGATAACACCTGCAACATTCATTGACGAATTCAAAACTTGCCCTATGAAAAATATGACACCAATTGCACCACCAAACTCTACGCCTAGGGATCTACTTAGCATATAGTAAGCTCCACCTCCTTTGACGGTACCATTAGTGGCAATGGCACTAACTGATAATGTTGTAAGCAGGTCAATACCATATGATAAGAGCAACAACCCAATGGTGCCTATGACACCCATTTGCCCAATAATGAATCCAAATCTCAAAAACATTAAGATAGAAAGCACATTAAGAATTGTAGGTAGCGTAACACCCTCCATGGTGTCCATTTTTGGTGCCTTTGATCGCTTTACCTTAGCCTTCCGTTTTGAATTGCATTTGATCTGTGGAATAATCATCTGTGCTCTAAGCGGCGGTGAGCACGCTCCTCTTTGATGTCCGGTACCATTGTAGCGTTTTTGACGATCTTGACGTCCTAGAAGCGGCTTTGAGGACATCTAGTGAGCAATCAAATACGTCTTCTCCTTTCTAGTTGATTGAAGATAAATGATTCTTCTACTATCGTTCTACGGAAAAAAAAAGCTCCTTACAAAAATTATATCTGTTGCATCATAAATCCTTTCTGCATTTTGTTCTTCCGAATTCAAACGTACTATTAGCATTAGCGTTCAAATGGACAACGAATTGCTAAGGAAAAGGCAAGATAAGTTGGCCAAATGGAAAGCCAAAAAGATTGTACCGAAAAAGATCAAACTGGGGTCCTTAAAACGGGTCAACAATCCTTTAAGTAATTCGAAATTGAAAACAGTGAACACCTTCGACTTTGAAGAGGAAGGTAAAGAGCAAAAAGACGCAGATGGAAAATATAGACCAGATGTTAAGAGACCTCGTTTGGATTTATCTGTTGATTTAGACACTCTACTAACACATATGGAAAACCAAGAACCTGCGAAAAGGCTTGACAATAAAGCACTGCTACAGGAAATAGAACTAAACGAATTTAGTATTAATGATAGCGGAGAACAGCAAATACTTGAAAATGATATTGACGTCAAAGACGATAAAGATCAAATCAATCAACTTTTGCAAAAGTCTAATGTAAAGACAATACCGCAGCATAATGTCTCAACGTACAAAATTTACAAAAATCTTTATCAAGAGCACCCTTTCATTTCGTCACTTTTAGCAGATGAAATTGACGAGTTACGGAAAAGAGACTTTATCAGTATATCTGGAGCCAAAAGAAGAATTTTGCGCCCGATTTTGATCTGGAATCATTTAGGTTTGCCTAAACAGATTCAAGATGTTCTAACTTCAATGAATTTCGAAGAACCAACACCAATCCAATGTCAGTCATTGCCGCATATAATGAACGGAGAAGACTTTATAGGCGTTGCTAAAACTGGCTCAGGAAAAACATTAGCATTTTTATTGCCTCTCTTTAGATATCTACTAGCTAATCCACTCCCACCAGACAAAGATTACATAGGATCATCACCTCGAGCGATCGTTTTGACGCCAACAAGAGAACTAGCCATACAGATAAGCAAAACTGCGCAGTTATTTTGCGACTATATGAAATTAAGAGTTTCATGTTGTTATGGCGGCCAACAGATATCTAGCCAAATAGCTGAGTTAAGACACAGTTCAGGTGTAGATATTGTGATTGGTACTCCGGGTCGAATAATTGATCTATTGTGTGCTAATCAGGGTAAAATATTAAAATTAAATCATACCGGATACCTTGTTATTGATGAAGCTGATAGAATGTTTGATTTGGGGTTTGAACCACAGATTAACAGAATATTGAAAACGGCAAATATTAGGAATGATTGCCAAAAGCTCATGTTTAGTGCAACCTTCCCAAAAAAGGTTGAGTTTTTGGTAAAAAAGATTGTGCAAAACAGTATTATTTGCAAAGTTGGCGAGAAGAATAAAGTTAGTGACGACGTTAGACAAATAGTTGAGGTTGTTGGAACAAAGGGACAAACTAAATTAGAAATTGAAACTGCAAAGCTAAATTCCTTGCTTAAAATTTTGGGTAGATGGACCTCCGATTATTACTGTAAAACTGCTAATGGTGATGAAACTGAACATAATAAATGTATAATATTCACCGAAAGGCAGGATTCTGCTGATAAATTGGTCAAAAAGTTATTGTCAAGGGGTTATATTTCTATGGCACTTCATGGGGGCAAGGATCAAGGTGAAAGAGATGGTGTTATCTCCGATTTTCAAAATGGTGTTATTAGCATATTGGTTGCAACATCTGTTGCTGCTAGAGGTCTAGATGTTGAGGGTCTTGATTTGGTGGTAAATTTTGATTCTCCTAATCATGCAGAAGACTACATTCATAGAGTTGGTAGAACAGGTAGAGCTGGTAAGAAGGGTACTGCAATTACATTGTTAAATATTGAAGAGGAAAGATATGCATGGGACCTAAATTACATTATTAAGCAGTCGAAATGTTTAGCGGGCGACATTGATCCTAAATTAGATGAACTAGCCAGCCATTGGGGTGAGATGAACAAAATTGACAAGCCTAAATTCAGTTCAGGTTTTGGCGGTAAAGGACTTGAAAAGCTACAAGCAATTAGAGAAAATATTGCCAAGACTGAAAAGGATGTTTATTTAGAGGGTAAAAACCCACCAGTTACGAAAAGTGAGACTCAGGCTGATCCAAATCAAGATTTGATCAAGGTTGATTATATAGTGAACAGCGAGACGAAGATCGGAGCCAGGTTATTTGAAGCACATTTGACAATTAATGATTTACCGCAAAACGCACGTTGGGCGGTTTCAAAAGGTGAGTTTTTGGCCCAGATTGAAGAAAACACAAACGTGGCCATCTCTGTAAGGGGCCAGTATTTTGCTGATCCCCAGGCAAAGGGAGAAAAGCTATACTTGATGATTGAATCCGATGATCAGAACGACGTGGCGCGTGCGGTGGCGCAGCTGCAACGACGTATTTTGGATTCCCTGCAATCAAATTAAGCAAAAAAGAACGCAAAAGCTATTATATCTTTATTTGATAGACCCATTTGGGAGTGCTACTAAAGAGTATGACGGTAAGAAGCAAAGCAATTCAATGGTCAGAACTGCAGAAGATTATTGATACCAATAAACTAGATACTTTGGGACGATCAGTAGAACAAGAAGAGGTTTATCGCAACTTTAAAGCCAGATTGAAGGCAAACAACTGGAACTTGACGACCAATCTACTAGTCAATTCACTACACTGGCTGCCTTTGCATTACGACACCACTGTCAACGGCGAAGTGGCGCTGCGAGATATCAAATGTGAGGATCCAAGACCATTTGCTTCAGAAGCAGATACCATCATCGTGCCTAACAATTTCCCATACTATTATGCAGAGCCTGTTGAACATGTGTGCGTTTGGGTCAAGTTCCCAATGGAACCGGATCCCACGTCTGAGATCGGTGACATTAGTCCTGCAACCAAAAGAATGATAGAAAAGTATGTTGTTGAAACGTTCTGCAGAGGTTTGGGCATTTCCAGAAGTGATGTTGTTTGGTGGAAAAACTACACTGCGCTCCAGAGTATTCGTGTGCTGCCCCACATTCACGTTGCCATACGTTTGAATGCACGCCCAGAGCTACGCGAAGACGTGAGAAGGTTGTATGGCACTAGCGGCTCCCTTTTTGACTACTCTGAATCTAAATTTTAGCTTTCTGTCCTTTGACTTTTGTGTAACCTTAGCTTTAGATTTTTGTATCTTTTATATCATAGAAAACCAGATATATTCCATACCATTTTTTAGAAAGATAATGAAAAGTTGAAAATTTTTTTCTTCACCTTCTATTACTCAGTTAAATCCAGATCCCGCTGACGTAAGCAGAGGTTTGAATGGGGTTTGCTGTACCAGGGGTGTGTTTCAGCGATGAACCAAAGAACCGAGGGTTTTATGGGTGGATAACAGATGGTACTGTTACAAAACGGTCTGTTTTGAAATTGAATACAGACTTTGGAGATCGATTTCATAAATTTCATCTAAGAGAGCTTAAAGATATAAGAATAAAGAGAAAAGTTATTGATCAGCTTAGGCTTGTTACAATGACCGGATACTTTGTAAGCAGTGAGTTTAGTAGGAGGCTACTCGATAAATTGCTTAGGTATGTGTATGCCATTGATGAATTCCAAAGAAAGACCAGCTGGCGAATGGATCATGTTTTGAAACTAGGAACAATTTTCCAAATACTGGCAAAATCATGGGACAGATCTAGCAATTGGTTTAGAGAGTTTCTACTTAGGCGAATTGATGGTAGATATGTTGTAAAAAAGTATTTGATGCACCCGGAACTCATGGCTAAGCGATCTGTGAGACCAGATGATTCTGAGGGTGAAGTTGTAAAGGAATACCCTGGTGTGTTAACAAAAGATGGATTATATTGGTACGTCGGAGATGGAACAATGAGAAATATGACGAATGTGTGGAAAAAGGTTATGTACAAAACAAATGCTAAAGATACCAAAAATGTGAAATCTGAAAGTCCGAAGTCAATTTTGCAACAGCTGCCACCGGAAATTTTCATTCAAATCATGGCATATGCAAGTAATTTGGGCAACATGAAACTTGTTTCAAAATACTTTTACACCTTCATAACATCGCACAGTGAAGAAATTCTCAGAAAACATATAATGATAGAGTATGTTATTAAAAAGCGTCTCAGAGCGAGAGAAATATCTGAATCAATGGTGGCATTGATGAGAGATGACGAAGATCATCATTTAACTTCCATTCAAAGGAGATTGTCTCATGGTAACATAGAAAGAGAAGAAAAGGAATCCGATTATAGAATGAAATTTGATGAGCTGTTTTCAAATGTTAACCAACTTAACACAGTCGGATATAAAGATCCAAACAATCTAACTATACTTTTATCAGACGGATTAAATTTTCTGACTTACAGTTTATTTTCCAGTCTACAAGTGGATTATATTTTACATGAATCATTAATATCTGATTTTAATGATTATTTCAATCGTTTGAGAGAAAAAAATAATAATCAAATTGGAAAAACTGAAATTGATAGTTTCTTTGATTTGAATCCTGTGCCATTACCTTACCAAAAATCTGTTAGTGAGGAAGAAAAAGTGCCATTAACAAAAGAGCAAACATTTAATAGATTGTCAATTCTAATTGATTTAATTCATCGTAAAGTAAAGTTCAAAACACAAAGCATAGAAAATGGAATTTATTTATTATTGAACATGAGCTCAAAGCTTGATTTATTGTTACCAATTTCTGTTTTTGAACATTTCATCAGTTGTTTGGGTGAAAACTTACATTTAAACGAACTAAAATTTTACTCTGGTAAATTATTCATTTTGATCAGTGACATTTGTGAAACTTATAAATCCGATGTTTATGAACCACTTTTGAAATTGTTTTACGGCCCTCACATTAACAGCGACCATCAATTTTGGATTTATTTACGAGATAATCGTGCGGAGTTGATTGGTGATCTTTTATCGAAAGAAGAGATTCAACCTGAAATTTACATATTGAATGATTTGGCTTCAACACTCGTTTGAAGATTTAAGTTCACACATTAATAGCATTGAAAGAGTTAAGAAAAAAAAGACATATAAATATATATACTTGTAATAAAAACACACCTATTAAGAAGTTAATCTAATAATTAAAACCTTGTTGATTTTGCGCCAGCGATTGTTGTTGAGTTTGTTGATTTTGTGGATAAAACTGGTCATAGCCTTGCATTTGGCTATTGTATTCCTGGAACCAAGAATGTTGGAATGCTTGCCTTGCACTCAATCTCATATCAGGTCTCATTTGTAGTAGGCCCTGTAACAAGTCCAGAGCCAAGTTGTCAATATTTGGTATTAATATTCTTAAATCTTGAGGCACAAACAAGGTGAAATTGGATTTGAAGTTTGGGTACGCAGAGACTCCTGGCCATGTTCTTTCATTTGGTGTACCCATGATTCTGAAAATCTTTAGTAGCTGATCGTCGTTTGAGGAACCTGCAAACAGGGGTTTACCGCTGAACATTTCAGCCAAGATGCATCCGGTGGACCACATGTCAATGGACGTTGAGTAATTCCTGGAACCGAGCAAAACATCTGGTGCTCTATACCATAGTGTTACAACTTCGTTTGAAAATGTGTTGACAGGAATTCCAAAGGCTCTTGCAAGACCAAAATCCCCTAGCTTTAATTGGCCCTTGGAATTGATAAGCAAATTCTGCGGTTTCAAGTCTCTATGAAGCACTCTGTTGTCGTGGCAAAATAGAATACCCTTAAGGAGCTGATACATGAACGACTTCACAGTTGCTAAATCAAGTGCGTTGTTGTGCAGTTCCATGTATCTTTTCAAATCATTATCCATGTACTCAAACACCAACGTCAACTTGTTTTCTGTATGGATCACATCGTAAAGCGTGACAATGTTCTCATGTTTGAGCTCCTTCATTAGTGATATCTCTCTAATGGCAGTTGAAGGTGTCCCCTCCTCCGAATCGAGGTTGATTTCCTTCAGTGCAACCAGCGTCCCCGTTGCCCTATTCCGACCCTTGTAAACTGTCGCATATGTCCCTTCTCCTAGCTTCTCAAGCTGCTGGAACTGCGACGTGGACATTGAAACTTGGATAATCAATTACCAGCTTTTTGGTCAACTGTTTTCTTGAACTAAAAATATTCATCTCTTTCCGCTCGCGGAAGGAACAAAGTAGTTCAAAGTTCAAAGTGTAAGTTTTCATGAGTTTGGAGTAGTGGTAATAGGTCATTGGTTATACTATTGTATTCAGCTCAATTTTATGAAGAGAATAGTGTTTTTGAATATTGTAAAAGCCTACTGGAGGCCTAGGTCTATTAAGCTCGCTCAGCAATGATTCAACTAATAATGGATCCTGCCTTAAATAGACGCAATTAGGACGGTAAAGTGCTCTTTGGCAAACATTACAGCTGTCACCAATTATCAACAGTTTATTTGACATCTTTTCCACATGAAATTATACAAAAGACACGTAAGATCTGCTTTTTAACTTTTCGTATGATGTTCTTCTTTTAGTTGATATGACAGAAGACGTTGAAATTCAATGCACAGAGACTCAGCTGAAGGCCATTGAGTCACCCATAACGCCTAACACACTTCTTAACATTATTGCAGGGCCAGGGGCAGGTAAAACAAAGACGTTGGTGGATAGAATAGTGTATGCCTTGGATCAAGGGCTTGATCCCAGTGAAATTCAAGTGTTCAGTTTGACCAAAAAGACAGTAGAAGACTTCAAGCTGAAGATGGTTGAAACAATGGGTTATGCTATCGCTAACCAAATCAATGTGTCAACTTTTCATTCGTTTTGCTATCGGTTGCTTGTTAATAGAGAACCGAATATCTACAAATTCAATCCGGCCAACAGATTCGACCCCGAGTTTCTAAGAAAGTTTTTTAATATCAAATCACATATCAAGATTGATTACACTAGCTACGAAAGGGAGTTGATGGCGCACGATTTTGCCGCCTTGTTAACCTCCAAGTACGTTTTAAAAAAGGACCGTGTTTTCTACGATAAAATCGTTCTTGAAGCTAGCAAAATTGTTGAAGACAATAAAGAAAAGGTATTGGAGAATTGTAAGCTGATTATCATTGACGAATTTCAAGATGTCTCTTCAATAATCATGCATTTCCTTAGGCAAATTTGTAAGGACAAGCATTTAACAATTTCAGGCGACATTGATCAATCAATATACGAGTTTACCGGTGCCTTTCCGCATAAGAATTGGGGCGCAATGGATTTGATTTACAACGAGACAAGTAGAAAAGACGTGTTATTAGAAACAACGTTTAGATTACCAGAGAATTTGATTAAAGTATCAACCAATACACTTCATTCGCCAAGAACCTTACTAAATCCAGGTATTTTGAATAAAACGAACATCAAGCCATATCGAGTAATATTTTCAAGTAGTGAAGAAGAATTGAATTTTATATACAATGAAATTGATAAACTAATAACTGAATCAAATGGTAAAATTAAAAGTAAGAACATTGCAATTTTATCACATTCTAATGCTTCTGTTTCAGCAATTAGTAACTTTTTTAGCTTCAGAAATAAATATCAAGTTTTGAGATTGAAAGATAAGCCACTATGGGCCAGCACCTCTTTATCAATGGTTTTGGATTTTTTTAAGATCTTAAACAACATCAATGATGATGAAAGCATGGTATCAGTCTGTCGTCACTTACACCTAGTAGGACCCACTGCCTTGCTAAAATTAAAAAGTGCAGCTGATGAGATTGGAGAGAGTATACACAGTTCAGTTGTCAACCATTCAGATAAATTCACAACAGGTCAGTTAAAACTATTTCAGTCTTTTTTCAACTATATAAAAGGAATCAAAATTGATAAAGACAATCCCGAGTCAATTATGATTAATTTACTCCATTTTTGCAATCAAACGAATTTGAGAAATAAATTAGGAGCAATACCTGAATTCAAAGTTGAACTGGACTTACAGGAGATATACAATGATTTGAAAATTTTAGAGAAATGTAAACCAGAAGGCGAACTTTTACTAAACTTTTTTATTGATAATTACGATCAAACACAATTCTACAAACAGGTTATGAAAAGTGAAGATATTGATAATTGTATAACAATTTCAACAATTCATACTAGCAAAGGTAGAGAATGGGATATTGTTTTTATAACGACCTTGTTATCCAACTTTAGAGAGCAGATTCAGGTACTATCCAAAGATCCACAATGTAACTATGTTGGAGTGACAAGAGCTAAGCATCTCTTATATTATAATGGGTTCATTCATGAGCCACTCCAATACATTGATGCTCCGGGACCGATACCTAGCCCAAGATATAAGGGTACCATTAAATATTTACCACAGCTAGAGAAGCTGGGGAAAGTCAATGAACTGAATAAGCTACCTGAATGGGAAACCAATAAAAGTGGTATCGATAAACCATCAATCAAAAGTTTGGTTCACAATATGACAAGAAAACCAATTTTTAATGTCAAGCTACACAAACTAGCATACAAGTTGACGAGAAGAGGTATAAGGTGACTATTTTTTTTTGATTGGGACATCCGTCAATTGAAACTTGATTTTCATATTGATATTTGTTGACTGTAAATGAGTTAGTATATCAGCGTTCAAAACTTCAACTTTATCCATCACTCGTTTCAAATTTTCATCTTGCTTTATGAGATCATCGTAAACAAATATCAATGAAACGTCCTTATTCAGATTCAAATGTCTTCCTAATCGCTGTGATGAACCTTTTGGAATCTGAATCAACTTAACGTCTGCCAATGCACATAGCATTGGGAAATGCTGGTACAGTAATGGAGTGACCATATCAGACTTGGAAACAAACAAAACACCTCCCTTGAGCTTTTGCTTCCTCAAATTCAACTTCACCTGCTCTTCCAACAATTTATTGATTGTATTATATCCTGTCACAATTAAATTTCTGTCTTTGAAAATTCCATACTGCATATCGTTCGATTCCTTCTCTATTTCTTTTGCTTTTTCCTCTTTGCTTAACGCATTCCATCTTGAAAGAGATGTTAATATGTTATGTGTAAGCAAGTCTAGAATTAAAAGTTGATCTTTGTGGTCTATTTTAGTCCAGATCTGGTGTGGGACATATGGATTCGACAGTAAAGGTTTAAACATTTGTCTTCGCTTCACATTTGTCTCCTTTTTACTTACTTTAGATCCCTCCATTTCAACTTTCACTTTTTCCTTATTGAATTTGATTTCGTATAAGAAAAAAAATTTTCATTTGGATTTGGTGAAGTTTCACATGTTGATAAAGTACCACAACATTTTCTTCTTCTCAATTGAACATTCAGTTTTATAAAAGGAAACATGGCTTTTGATTTGATCTGTTTAGGTAACCCATTATTGGATTTGCAAGTTGACGTTGAAAAGTCATACTTAGACAAGTACGATTTGAAGGAAAACGATGCCATTCTTGTTGAAGAAAAGCACATGCCAATTTTCAACGAAGTGTTGAAGATGAATGGTGTTAAGTTGGTTGCTGGTGGTGCAGCACAAAACACTGCAAGAGGTGCCCAATATGTTTTGCCAGCTGAAAAGGTGCTGTATTTTGGTTCTGTTGGTAAGGATGTCTACGCTGATAAGTTAATTGAAGCCAACAAGTCTGTTGGTTTGACCACTTCTTACATGGTTCAAAACGACGTTGCTACAGGTAAGTGTGCCGCTTTGATCAATGGAGTCAACAGATCCCTTGTCACTGACTTGGCTGCTGCTAACCATTTCAAGCCTTCTCACTTGGAAATTCCAGAAAACTGGGCACATGTAGAAGCTGGTAAAGTCTTTTACATTGGTGGTTTCCACTTAACTGTTTCTCCTGACGCAATTGAATTGCTTGGTAAGCACGCTGCTGCCACTAACAAGGACTTCATCTTGAACTTCTCTGCTCCTTTCATTCCTCAGTTCTTCAAGGATCCATTGGCCCAAGTCGTTCCTTACACCGACTACATTATCTGTAACGAATCTGAAGCTGCTTCCTACGCTGAAGCACATGCTCTTGGTACCACCGATTTGAACGCCATTGCTAAGCACATTGCTGCTTTACCAAAGGTCAACACTAACAAGCCAAGAACTGTTATTTTCACCCAAGGTACTGACGCTACCTTGACTATTAGCTATGATTTCAGTACCAAGGAATACACTGTCAAAGAATTCCCTGTTCATGTTTTGGAATCCTCTAAGATTACTGACACCAATGGTGCCGGTGACGCTTTTGCTGCTGGTTTCACCGCTGGTTTAGTTCAAGGCAAAGATTTGGCTACAAACGTCGACATGGGTCACTGGTTAGCCAAGCTTTCCATCCAAGAGGTCGGTCCATCTTATCCATTCCCAAAGCAAACTTACAACTAGATTAGGTAATAAATAAAAGGAGAAAACTATGGTTTTTGATATATATTTTGTTTGAAACACGATAATTTTCTGTAAATGTGAAGATTTGTCAATCTTCACGTAGGTGTTAATGTAACTAGATTTCCTCTTTCTCCGATGTACTGAATGATAAACACTTGAATAAAAAAACTTAATTTATTCAGCCTCTCATGCATTACAAAGGTTACAATTTTAGGAACAGTTAAACTTACAAGGCTGAACATTTATTGTATAATTATTATATTATTAAAAAATTGTTTAGGAAATAATAATAAAAGGAAAATATAACGGAAAAAGCACAATATTTATAAGATAGGGTAAAGGGACACTATCATATTGTTTAAGACATGGTATATTGAACACCCATTCTTGGAGCGTTAACAATGATACCCATAATGACACCAGCAATGATACCAGCTGCTGGCAAAGTTAAGAACCAACCACAGTAAGAAAATGCAACAATTCTCCAGTTTGTAGCCTTCAAATCTAAGTTACAAAGACCAACAAAGACAGTACAACCAATTGCAATTTGAGTAGTGGAAACAGGAATAGAAAGTCTAGTAGCCATGACAACGGTAATGGCAGCACCTAATTCAATAGAGAAACCTCTTGCTGGAGATTGCAATGTCAACTTGTTACCTAAGATAGCCATAATTCTGTAACCGAACATCCAGATACCAAGAACCAAAGAAGCAGCAGTGAAACACAAGATCCAAATTGGGATGTCGGCCTTACTGGCAACGGTGTTGGTGGTCCAAACTTGGTAGATAGTGGTCAATGGACCAGAGGCATTTGAAATATCGTTAGAACCATGAGCAAATGACATAGTACAAGCAGTGACACATTGTAGAAGGGAGAATAAATGTTCAACTCTGTTATCGTAAATCTTACATCTCTTGTGAACATCTCTCAAATTACCTGCAAGAACTGAACCCTCGGAGTGCATTTGAGCGTTAATAACATCGTGTCTGAAACCGTGAGAGACCATCAACCATGCGAGAAGTGGCCATTTTCTTGGCATTAAAGCCATCTTACGCCAGACGGCATATTCACCGTCAAAGTGCATAGTATTCCACTCGATTGTTTCAGCAGTTGGCTTTTCGAGCAATTCGATAGCGGTGGAATCTTTGTCAGCCAACAAAGGTCTGGTGGCGGCGTTATCAGTGGCCACCTTTTCAATTTCTGTGAGGTTTGCGTTGTTCTTCTTGTCAACGGAATCTTCGTCGTCGTTTTCAGCAAGGTTTTCTTCATCAGATTGAGTGGAGGCGACTTCATCGAATCTCTTACCTTCGTAATAGTCGATAACCAACTCGTGTCCTTCAGGCATTGGAGGAATGTCATCGGTAGATTTAAACCAGTAAATGATACCAACGAAAGCATGATATTGCTTCAAGGTCCAGTCTTCGTGGACAAGCTTTCTGTAGAGGAATGGGTGAAGGAAGAGTAAGTAAAGGATGGTAGCAACAGCACCGACACCAAAAATGGAACCAACGGTGGCACCGGTGGAGAGGTTGTTTAATTTCAAGTTTGGAGCACCCTTCCAGACGATCAACATAGTCAAGATGGAGAAGGTGGCATAGACAACCAATGGGACGATATAGAAAGCTCTCTTCAATGGGTTCTTGGCTTCCAAAACGAAGAACTTACAGAAGAGGAAGATACAGGAGGAGATGACACCACCGAGCACAGGAGCAATGAACCAGGAAGCGACGATTTGAGAGAACCCCTTCCATCCCCAGTAGATGTTGCTGGTACCCACGGCAGCGATACCGGCACCAATGAGACCACCGATAATGGAGTGGGTGGAGGACACAGGCAAGCAAATGTAGGTAGCAAAGGAAACCCACAGAGAAGAACCGATAAGCGCACACATCATGGTAAGCATAAGGGCTGCTGGGGATTCATCGTATGCGTTCAAGTTGACGATCTTGCTCTTGATAGTGTCTGACACTCTGGACCCTGCTAGCACCGCACCGAGGAACTCAAAGATGGCGGCAAGGATCATAGCCTGCCAGTACTTCAACGATCTGGACGAGATCGACGATGAGAACGAGTTGGACACATCGTTAGCACCGATATTGAAAGCATCGAGAAACGCAAAGATCACACCAATGGCAAAGATATAGTTGAACTGTTCTAATTGCATTTTTCTATCCTTGATGAGTTACTCGTACTACTACTGCTACATTTTGCACATTGATGCATGCCTCTACCCTTTTATACACTTTTGCTTCCACGTTTACTTTTGCGACCTACAATACACACAATACACACGTGGGGTTTTCCTTTTTACTACAATATAGGCATGCCAGGAAAAAATTTCACTTTTACATGAGCTAAGGGTCTAAGCCATGCGGGACCCTTAGCGGAAACGGCTGGCATACAATACTAAACAGCTTAGCACTAAATCTCTCTCTTTGCTTCCATTTCTCTCCCAACAACCACCAACCTTCTGACTTTAACATCCCTTTTGTCTACTTCAATTTGTCTTGGGGTTGTCGTTACCCTGTAAGATGCATTGTTTGTTTCCTTCTCTGCACTCGTTTCGCAAGACTGGATTGGAAACTGCGCTCGCACGTGCGCAATTTGGACCTGGACCCTTTGGGACCCTCTCTGCACCCTTTGAAAAGAATTTTTCTAGCCGGGTAACAAATTTGCAAAAGGGAAAAAAAGTAAATGTACAATTTGAGTACGTAATTGAAACGAAAGCAGAGAAAGGGAAAGCAGAGGAGGGAAAGCAGACTGTTGTAGTTTGAGAGGGATAGTTATAAAAAAAGCATAAGAAAGATTAATATATGTAGTTGAGATTGTCGAGGATGGATAAGCAATCGGGGGAAAGTTAAACAAGATCAAAGTCTTATACGCGTATAGATAAGGAAAGGGAAACGAATGTCGGTGATATATATATTCTATTTTATTATTATAGTGTTAGATAAATGTTCAGATAATACACTATTATGTTTCAAAGTGTCACAAAAATGATGAGCAAGCCATCGATAAATACAAACATACATATGAGTTGCAATAGATATTTACTACTGCTTCATACAAATAAATGAGCAAACGGTGCCTTAGTTTTTTACACCAAAATATAGTTATTCCCTAACTTACCTCATGAAAATAATAAATGAGAAAGCTACGTTGTACTTATTTGCATCTAATAAGTTTGACATCAAGTTTGTAAATTTTCATTATTTTCATACCATTTATAGGTGAAGAAGTAGAATTAGATAGCTACATTAGCAATTTACAATAGACTAGAGCAAAAACTTCGGCTAATTGAATTAGGAAACCGTGGATTCAAAGTACATCTTTCGAGAGTTGAGTATTATAGAGTTTTCTAGATGCATATATCCAATAAAGGGGATTGTATGGATTGTATATATTTACATCCAAATTTTAAGCTGGGTGCGTGATCTTAATCATATATATATATATCACACTACATAACTGTACCCTCTAAAGCTTGGTATATGCAACCAAAATTATTTACTTTCTGATATGCAATAAAATTGTACCGAAGACTAGTGACACAAGGTAGCCATGGCAGTATATTCAATCTCCCTTAAGAAATACTTGTTAAAATGAATAGTAAATAAGAGCGGCTCATTGACCACTTTTGAAATGTATTTCAAGGAAGGTGAAATTGTACTTTGAAGACTAGTGCAAAGTTAAAGGGTAGACGTGATAAATGCAAAAAAAAACCTCCCGCATGCTTACTTGCTTGCTTTTAATTACCTTTTTTAGTATACAGAAATCTATCTAGTTATAATCACCACTTATACAGATTGAAAAAGAGACAGTGCCTTGTTTGTTCTTGTTCATAACATTAGACAATTTCAACTTGAAATCTTTCTTTGTAACATGTAATCTTTTTTGCAGAGGGCTTACAAACTAGCTTAGGTACAAACACCTTACATATCTGCACCAGAGCATCGGTTCATCTTTTCAGCAATTTTTTCAGATCAATATTCAAGTTAAGTTTATTTTCTACAGGGAATATTTAAGGTAGCAGTTCTTGTATCAAAGGAAAAAGACGGAATTTACAAGAATTAATACTATTCAATTGAGTTTACCAGGTAAGGTTTTATACACTTTATTTGCATCTACTCAGCACTATGAAATTAAGATATTAATTGATAAAAACATACGCAAATAATATTAAAGTATGCATAATCGTTAAGTTAGAAGTGAAATTTATGGAATTAATCAAAGCTCAGACTGATCTTAATTAATCTGTAGGTAGCTATGGAATTCAAAGTCAAAAAATAATTGCGAACGCTTACATTCAAATAACAACAAGACATATATAAGAAAAATCAAATGAGTTACGGCTCATGTCTGAAATGAAACGAAACAATGAAGATATACTTCTATGCAAGTTTTTTATTATAAATAGCAGTGCTTTTGCATAAGTCACTTAGCTCATAAATTACGACTTCTATTTGACAAATCCGACGTTTTTTCAAAACTCTCTTTAACACTCTATTGATATTTTGTCCATTAATGGACATAACATAAATTTCACTATCATTGCAAATCTCAGTATACCTCCTTCAATCATCAAAACATAGTTCAAGACTGAAAATTTTACAATAAATGCACGGGGTAGTTCAAATTGTATTTTATAAAGTATTACTTGCACTATTGTCATTTACATTTATTTAGTGAGTCCAAAATGCTCAACTTAGCCATCAATTGAAATATAATATATCATAAACACTAAAAACCCCATAACTGTATTAATATTTTTTATCTATTTTATTTTTATTATTTGAATGAACCATTGAATCACAGATTTATTATAATAATGTTTATCATAATTTTCACTATCACGATATTTACCGACGTTCTTTATATTATACAGTGCCCAGAATATGAATATAAGATATATATAAAAAAGTTGAAAGTAGCTTGAAACATGCTTAATTAGTGGAATTGAAATTATGGCATTTCTTTCCGCTGCTGTTAAATAAACTACATCAAATAATATCTAAAAAAGTACTTCTTCTCTTCAAAGCTTTTCAAAAAATTGTACGTAAAAATGTTAATAAATCACCGTATGTAACCTATTTTTTAATGGATGTAGATAACTACCAGAAAAACAATCACCTAATTATTTAGCTAACTCTTATGTGTCATCCTATATACAAAAATGCATAAGGAACGTACACAAAGAATAGAATACTGTTTTTTCTCTATAGTTCATCATACTGCAAATCACTAATACATTTATTTACAACTATCAAAGTAAAACATAAATAATATTTATACACAATTATTCATCATCTTTGATTTCTTCAATAGTTGCGGTTCTCTTTGAAGCAGTCGTTTGATTTGACGTACCGGTAGTACCAGTAACGCATTCTATTTTTGTATTGACAGCCTCCTTTGTTTGGCTCCCAACAGGTTCTTGACCAGTGGCAGCATTAGCAGCATGCTTTTTGGATCTCTTTTTACTCTTCTTGGCATCCGAGGTCCATTCATAACTTGGCTGGAAAGATTCTAACACACCACAGTCTTCAAATAGGTTAGGGAAAATCCACAACTGGTTTTTCATGCTCACTAAAGTTATCACATAAATGACCAATCTCACAATAGCGAGACCGAAGAATAATGCGACAAACCCAAGTGCCAAGTTACTTAAGTACCAAACTCCCCTTCTCATCCAAATAGGCCATAATGGGAACAAGATAACAGCAAATACAATAACAATCGCCGCTATGGTATATAGCACCAAATATGGGTTTGGTGGTGAAAAGTTCCAAACATAATATTCATCTGCAGTCAAACCAGCTTTATTAATGAGTTCTAAGGCAGGGGTCTTTTTGTCGATTGGAAGGCTTCTGCTTTTAGCAACCTTTGTTTCCAATTTTTGAACTGGTAAAACCAATTGATTTTGAATTAATTTGATGAATTGCTGTTGGACATCTGTCTTTTCCTTGATTTCTGGTAATATTCCCTTGCTTTTGAGCTGTTTCTTCTGATATTCTTCACTCAGCAACGCCCTTTCAAATCTCTTGTATCTGAAAAACTCGCTTCTGTTCTTTGTATTAGAAACAATCCCTGTTCTTTGCTTTAATGTTTTATTGTGTCTCAGTTCTGTAGCAAGGGCAATGGCAACGGGGTCCTTCTGCCCATTGTTTGGTGCCAGTCTAGCTGCCCCTGGTGGCATTTGCCCTGCTGCACCATTTGCTGGTGTCGTTTGTCCTGCTCTTAACGATTGCATTTTCTATAAACAAAGTTATCTCAAAAGCTTGCAGCTATTGACGTGTTTGTGTCCTCTATACATCAACTAAAAAAAAAATTGAAAATTTCAAAAATGGACATCTTTAAAGAAAAACTAAAGATTGCTTAAATTGTATCAACTTACTTAAACTAAAGAAAACAAATATACAAACATCAGATTAGTGTAAATCCAATAATTAAAATAAAAGCTAGGCTCCGTAGTTGAAGTTCAGAGTAATGGATCCAACCTCTGTGTTCACAATAATATCATCCTTCTTACCAACAACATCACTCAAGTTCACTTGGGCTTCGCCAACAACCTTATCCTTGCCAAGCACATGATGCTGTCTAACTTCGAAAGCTAAAACTGCATGTGGATCGCACTTGAAAGCCACCTGTTCATTCCATTTGATGTCCCCATCCTGAATTTTAAGCGGCTTAGTCTTGCATAGCGTCTTCATTTTCAGGCTTTGGGAAACTAATGTCACCTTTAGCTGATAATGTGCCGAATCGTTGTTCTTGATATTCATGTGCCCAATTGTAAGCCTACCTGGCAGTGAACTTGACCCGTGAAACGTTTCAGTCATGACACTAGCTACATCCATTGATGATCTGGTACTCATACCACCCGTCGATGGTGTCTTAGAATGTTCGTATTTTGGCTGCAATGGTCTGAAACTCGAAGTAGAAGTTCTGGCTTGCGCTTTATGGTTACTTCCATGGCCAAGTTTTCTTAATAAACCTGCTGCCCCTCCTGTAACTCCTCCTGCTACATTCAGAGCTCCTCCCGCTGCTCCACCCGCCGCATTCAGTGCATTGCCAGCTGCTCCTCCGGCCAGATTTACTGCCCCTCCTGCAACAGTTGCACCCAGAGCACCGAAATCACTAATTTTACCATTCAGAACATTACCGGCATTGGTAATAACACCCAACCCCGGTCTGATGTAACCAGGAACAAACTTAGTTTCAAATTCAACATACCCAGAGGCCTTTTCTAATGGTAGTTTCCACTTTTGAGTTTCATTAACAGAGATCTCATTCAAGTTTAAAGTGACCACACCAAGAAAATCATTCTTACCAGCCATGTCCCAATCGAAGACATTAATTACAAAGTTGTCTCTTTCTCTTGACTTGATGACTAACTTTGTTGTTTCATTCCATTCAGGGTTAAGAGTCTTTTTGATGGTTTTACTCCTGTATGACTCCTTGCCATTGAGAGAGATAATTACAAATGGATCTGAATATCCATTAGAGTCAGCAGGTGGTAAATCAACACCCTTAAGAAGTTTCAATGTCAACATACCTGTATCAGAAACAGAATCAGAATCTCCCATACTAATAGTTGAAGGAGCATACTCAAACATAAAATCAATCAAAGAGCCATTTATGTTAACCTTCATGACTTGATCATAACCATTTTTGAGCAAATCGATAACTTTATATGGTTCTGAAGTCATGGCAATAACTTGATCAGGTCTGTTGACCTTTTCACTTTTAGTGATCCTAAAAGTAACAATAGAGTTTGGTAAATCCCTAATAAATGCATCACCAGAGTGTGCATGGAACCTACCATTAGTTGATTGTCTTGAAATAAAATCTGGATAATTTCTGTCATCGATTAATACCTCGACATATGCGGCCTTCTCCTTGACGCTACCTTTAAGCAAGTTAATACCAAGAACACCACTTTTATAATTCAAAACATCATCAAGTGACATGATAGTTTTCTTGGAATCCATAAGTTGTTGCTCAACAGTATCATTATCAATCCATTCGTAATTATCAGGATTCTTTTTATAATCTTCCAAATATTTAGCTTGTTCTTCCAAATCCTCCAAGTCATCTTCGTCATTTTGACTTTCATTTTGTTTGGCATAAATTGCTTGAAGTTCTCTGCGAGAATAAACAGGAAACAATGGATAGTACGATAAAACGTAAAATATTTCACCAGTAGATTCGTTATTTCTTGATAAACGACCTTCAAATCTAAATTTTTTATTCTGATTTGCAGGATCCTTCAAGAAATTAGATAGATCAACATTTAAGGATCCAACTTCTCTATCTTGGTCACCAGATTCAACATCCATTACACGAAGGTTAATCTTTTCATTTCTAGATTGGATCGAAAGATAGAAAACATCATTAAAGTTTGGATTAAGTGTGCTTTTAACAACATCACTTTCTCCTTTTAAGACACCACCTGAAAGTACCTGAAGGTATGGATCAATAGTACCCAATTTTTCCAAATTAGGCAAATTTTTGGCATTGATAACGTGAAGTCTCAGAATACCAATTGGTGGAACAAAAGTGACATCATCTTTTTGAGATATAGATGGCAATGGTTTCCAAACAGCTGAAAACTTCAATTGACCTTGGCCGGTTGTAAAATTCAGTTTATGAGATTTTTGAGTGCTGATGAAAATCAAGTCTGCAAGATTAGTTGACTTGTATTCGGCTAGAATGGTTTCACCATAAGAGGAGATATCCTTAATTAAAATCTTAATGTGTGAAGTTGCTTTGGAATTGATTAATCTTTCTAGTTTACATTTATATTCGGGGTTACTGGTACCCTTTGCCAATCTACTTGTGACTGCCAACTCTTCATCAATATACAATTCCGCAAAAGTAGATGGTTTACCAAGAAGTGATTTTGAAGAATCCAAATTTCTTGCAGCAAGTAAAGTAAATTCAAAAATACCCGTGTCAGATTCTGGTTGCTTGGTAACTTCTTTCGTCTCTTGACCCTCTGGAGATTCAAGCACAGGATACCAAATCAAATCATAAACAAGTTTACCCACATTTCTGTTGTTTTCCGTTAATTTAGTTTCAATCATAGTCTGTTCAGGATCTTGTAACAAATCCTGTAATTCAAAAGAGGCTTCTGCAAGTTCATCATGATCACCTGTCTTTTTCAAGCTCATTAGTTTAAATTTCATTTTGGTTTGCAAGCTGTTGATCAGGATGTACTTGGTGTCATTGAAGACGGGAGTACAAGTATTGGATTTGATGTCCGTTTCATGAATGTCTGCAAGTGGGGCATTTTCTACACCGTATTCAACGTAAGGATTAATGATAGCGTTTTCCTTAGCGGCGTTGTATTCAGCGCCTCTGATTTTAACGGCTAGAACACCCATAGCTGAAGGCAGAGAGGAATCGACGATGTCGTGAACATTGATATCCAAACTGTTTGGAGCGTATAGCATTGGAGCCAAGTTGGAATGGATAAGACCATTAACAAAGGAGGACAACCCTGGGATTAAGGACATGATGTCAATACCAAAAGTGTTTCCACCAACTGGCTTCAACGCGTAATCAATTTTAGGTTGTTCCAAGAAACAAATTGAGACGACATCGATGTGGGGGAAGGTGTCACCAATTTTCAATTTGATTCTCATGAGACCGGAAAAGGACATGTCTTCGACCAAGATTGGCAAAGAGGCTCCGACAAAACCCTTACCGACTCTGATACCCAAAGCGACCTTAGGTGCAATTTTTGACTTCAGTTCGTTGGCAGTCATGTCGGACTTGTCGTTAGGGGTGAAATTAAAGTTCCAGTCCATCTGGTAGATGTCAGCACCGAGTTTGGTGAAGGACTTGATGGATTCGACCTTTGGAGCCTTGGTACCGAGGGTGAACTGGTCGAGGGTTAGTTTGTCGATTGGTGGAGGAGGCGACACCTCTTTGAGCACTGCGTTGGTGGACGAGATGACCATGTCGGAAAGCGCAGGCATGTAGATGACCCAGAACTTAGAGAGGAAGTTGTTGAGCCAGTGCATGGACTCGAGTCTCTTTTCCAACTGATCGGCGCTGTTGACTCTCTGCATGTCGTCTCTGATGTTGGTGTTGAATCTTCTGAACTCGGCACGGTAAACCACAAAGCCGCCAATGGTGACCACAAACACTGAGAGAAGCCCAATGCCCATGTAAGCAAGGAGCCACGAGAATGTGCACATAGCCACCACGAGCGAGCAGTTCCAGTACAAGTCTGCGTAGTACTTTTCCGAGATGTACTTGGTCAACTTGTCACCGTTGTTTGCCGTTGTCATCTTCTGTAGCTCCTCGAGCGCCGGAGGGTGTTCAGGGTCAATGTAAGCAGCGACACGTCTCCATGGGAACTTGGCGTCGTAGCCCTTTGGTGGTTGCACGAATTTGTGGTCCACGATCACCGACGCCGTGGAAATCTCCGACCTAGCAGGCGAGTGGTCCCTTGGCGGCACTCCTAGAGTCTCTGTGTGCACCTTCGTGCTCTCTGTTGACGTAGATTGGTCAGCGAGAGGCTCTTTGTAGTTGATGTCGAAGTTCTTTGGCTTGCTTGCAACGGCCTACAGTTAAACAATTAGTTAGTATACTCTTTTAATGCTTACAATGCACTTACAAAGCGTCTAATATGCGTACCTCTGGCATCTTGCTGTCAATGCTTATACAATGTCTCTATTGTAGACGAAGGAAGAAAAAAAGTTGATGATTTTTCTTCCATTGACTGTAACTGAGCTCATCAGCTCAGAGAGCACTAGAAACTGAAACTCTTGACCAGCTCACGCTGTCTGGCGACGATGGACCAGAACTGGCGAGAGGGAATGCGTGGGTGGAGCTTGGATGCAACAATGGAGGTAAAATCGGCACCACGACGCGTGAGACTCTGTGAACAGTAGACAAGCTGGAGAAGCAAGCTGTCTCTGACGGCGACGTCGTGGACGTCGTCGAGATTGGCGAGGAGCAACGTGCACAGGTGGTCAACGACGCTGGTCACAAAGGAGCAGCATAACGACGCATTGGCCGCAAAAAGCGAGTCAAACGTCATGATCGTTTGGAAACAGTGCTCTCTGACGACCTCAATGCAGCGCTTGAGGTACCGATCCACAAAGCGGGACTCAAGCAGCGGCTGCAGTGAATCGAGCTCCTGCATAATGAACTGGTGGCGAGACTTGAGGTAAATCTGCTCTAGCAGGCCTGCGTTGTTGGTTATGCGTTTTAGCAAAGACACAATTTTGATGATTGTAGCTTGCTTGATGTTGGTGTTCACGAGCCTAATTAGCGACTGTACCATGCCCTCGATCTCCCTGCTGACGTTGGCCTCGATGTCTCGCACGAGTGCCACACTGCTGTATCGAATGGCCAATCGCTTGGTGAGCGAAGAGATCTCAATGCACTCCGAGTACTTGGCCATCTTCACAAGCGAGCCTGTGAGCGACGGCAGCTCCAGAATCGCAATGAGCGTGTCGATGTTGTTGAGAAGTACCACCAGATTCGACTCCGAACTGATGTGCTGCTGCGTTTCGCCTTTGGACGCGGCAATCTTGTTGGCTGCAAGCTTGTTGGCATCTACCGCTAGCTCACTCAAGCTGTCTACCGACCTAGACAGCACCTCAAACGCCTGCACAATCTGACCCCAGTGGTCCTGCAGAAGCGCCTTGCTCTGCCGCTGCAAGGTCTGTGAGTCGTTCGACAGCTCTGCAATCTGTTCTACTACAGAGTTCGATGTCGACACTGCTGTGTCTGGATTGACATTTGTTGATAGAATGTTGCTCGACGAGGAATTGAGAATCGAAATTAGATACTGCGACACCTCTGCCTTCACATGCGGGTCTTGTAGAGCCTTTCGACTGTCCTCACTAACACACTGCTGTTTATTGAGCGTCTCTAAGAGCAAATCCACGTTGTTCATTGCTAGTCGACTTTCCTACCTCTCCATTAGCTGGAAAATGGCCTTCCTTTTTTTTTGGCACCTTGAATAACACCAGATTTATCTGGAGCCAACACCAACTGCTGCACACAATCCACCATGGAGGGCTTATTTTTCAACATCGAGAACGGCTACATCGAGGCCTTGACTCGTGCTTACAAGAATGCACTTTTGTCAGCACCACAGTACGCCAACTTGACACAATGTGACACACTTGAAGATTTAAAGTTGCAACTCTCTGCCACTGACTATTCAGCTGTCCTTGCCGATATCAACACATCGCTGTCAACAAGCTTGCTTGAGCAGAAGCTCAATGCACAGCTTGTTCAGCAGTTCCAGTACTTGCGGTCACAGGCAGCATACCCGCTCTCTCAATTCATGGACTACATCACTTACGGCTACATGATCGACAACGTGGCGCTTATGATCACGGGTACCATCCACAACAGAGACCGTAATGAAATCTTGAAAAGATGCCACCCATTGGGTTGGTTCGATACCTTGCCAACGTTGTCCATCGCCACAGATTTGGACTCGCTTTACGAAACGGTGCTTATTGACACTCCACTAGCCAAGTATTTCAACGACACCATCTCTGTCGACGACTTGGACGACCTCAACATCGAGATTATCAGAAACTGCCTTTACAGCGCCTACCTTGAAGACTTCTCTCAGTGGTGCAAGACCGAGTTGTCGAACCCAAGTGACGAAATCATGGACAGACTTTTAACCTTTGAGGCCGATAAGAGATCCATCAACATCTGCATCAACTCCATAGATACTGAACTAGGTCCCCAGGACAAGTCCAAGATGTTGCCTTCCATCGGCTTGCTCGCAGAATCCTCCTTGCAATACCACTTATCCACCAGCAATGAACTCGAAAACTTGAAAATGACTATCCAGTCTGTAGGACCCTATTCCGGATTTTTCAACGAAAAGTCTTTGGAAGACAATCTTTACGAATACGAGATGAAGTTAAACAGAGACGCCTTCACTCAACAGTTCACCTACTCTACGATTTGGGCTTTCATCAAATCGAAGGAGCAGGAAGTGAGAAACATTACTTGGATTGCCGAGTGTATTGCCCAAAACCAAAGAGATAGAATCAACAACTACATTTCTGTTTACTAGCTAAACACTGTTTCTTTATTTTATTTATCTTCTCTTATCCTCTCTTTGTACTAAGATGCATGTTTTTGCTTCCTTTTTCTTAAAAAAACTAACCTAATAAACAGCAAATTACTCCATGTACATTTAAACCAGTGTCTCCCAACCTGCTTTCTTCTACTATCCCGATTTCTTCCTTACTATCCAACCTATTGGAGCATTCTCACGGAAATAATGAGATTTTTTCATTTTTTTCTACTAAGTCAGCAAATATCAACACTTTCATAGAACCAGTTGGCCAGTTTGAGAGGGTATATAGGGAAACCAGAGGCAGAATGGATCAACTAAGCAAGAACATCAATAATCTATCGCTCTGGGAAGTGAAATCGTATGTCCGGAAGGCGCAGAACGCAGTCTTGAACCTCACAGATGTGCAGGCAAAGGTCAGGGAAGCCACCAACAATGAACCGTGGGGGGCCTCGTCCACGCTTATGAGTGGTATTGCTCGTGCCACGTTTAACTATAGGGACAGAGAGGAGATCTGCAACATGATTTTCAGAAGGTTCACGGAAAAGTCTGCTAGAGAATGGAGACAAATCTACAAAGCGTTGGTGTTGATGGAGTTTCTAGTGAAGAACGGCAGTGAGCGGTTTGTTGACGATGCGAGAACAAACATTGCGCTTGTCACCATGTTGAAATCCTTCCACTACATCGATTCCAAGGGCGTCGATCAGGGTATCAATGTCAGAAACAGGGCGAGAGAGCTCTCTGTCTTGTTGAACGACGAGACAAAGATCAGAGACGAGAGAAAGAAAGCTAAGGAGAACGCCAAGAAGTTTGGTGCCGTTTCGTCTTCTACTGGAGTTTACTCGAGTGGTGGTGCCGGTGAGGACAGCTACGAAACAAGGGTTTTTGGTGACGGAGGTGTTTATGGTCGCCGTTATGAAGAGCAAAGAGCCGGTGGCGACAGCGCCTTTGAAGAGTACGATGTGGAGCCAAACAGATCTAATCCGACTGTTGAGACTACGAGAGTCAATGCCGGCTCCTCGGTTTCTAACAATAGAATACCTGCGGAAACCAATGATGCTGACGACGACTTTGACGACGATTTCGATGATTTCCAGTCTGCTCCTGCTGCTTCCAATACCACTAGTACCCCCAGCGCAGCTAAGAACATGGATCTCATGGACCTACTTGATTTTAATGCTACCTCCACCACCGCTACCACCACCACCGCACAGCAACCTGTCAGTTTCAATGCATTCCAACAGACACAGCAACAACCACACCAAACCACTTACACTCCTGTTAACGTTCAGTCTAAACCTAAAGCCAGTGACGACATTTTTGGTGACTTGTTAAAGAGCGCAAAGACTCCTGTATCTGCTTCCAACAGCAAACCATCTCAACAGCCTGCTGCGCAAACGAACAGCAGCAGCAACTTTGACTCGCTTCTTGATTTGTAAGGACCTTTTTTCCCTTCTTTGTATAACCAGACTACCTTTAAATAGTAATTAAAATTCCACCTACTGCTAACGACCACTGATGCTCAGGATCTGCAACTCTGTGTAATCAAAGCAAACAAGAAGTTGAGATGTCTTTTGTTGACAAACAATAATCTACATTTGCTTGGCAACCACCCTGGCTATTCTCTTACTGCATTATCATCCGTTAGCCATTGGTTTTAAGACTTTGAAAAAAAATTCGATAAGACAAGAACACAATAGATTTGAACATAAATGGACAATTGTTTGAAACAATGTCCGCAGCACAACCAGTCCTCTGAATAACAGCGCCAGACAATTCCCTGCAATTTTCTCAGTTAATACTGCGGCCACTTGAGCCACCAAATGGTCCACTTTTTCTATTTTTTGAAATTTACGGTGATTTCCACTTCCATATCAACTGGAAGAAAAGACTTCAGCTTTGGCTACGAGTCAAAATTCTCAACACCTTTATTGAATAGATAGACCTATGCACACATTTACACCACCACGAAAGTCGCCGTTGGCGTCGCAGCAGCAGGTGAACAAGCGCCACAAACCTTCGTTACCGCCGGAGCTTCTCCACCGGCTCAAAACGTTCCCACTCTTTAGTGAGGCCCCCCAGTCCTTCTTCAAAGCCCTTGCCTCGTCTTTAGGACTAGTGCAATATAGACCGCAGGAGTTCATTGTGAAGGAGGGGGAACCGTCCAAATCGATGTACTGGATCCTAAGAGGCACGGTGGGCGTCACTTCTACGGATGGAGAGGCCACTTACGCAGAACTTCCTCCCGGATCGTTCTTTGGTGAAATAGGAATTTTGTTTAATCGTCCCAGAACGGCCACCGTGGTAGCACGTACAAAGGTGCTAGTCGGAGTGTTGACCAAGGACTCACTCTCTGCAGTGCTGGCCAACTACCCCAAGGTGGAGCGCATAATAAGAGACGAAGGTCAGGAGCGATTGGCAATGCAGGAGAAGAGAAAGAGAGTTTCCAAGGCTGCTGTCCCTGCTCTACGAAAACGTGGATCCATAGCTCTCCCTCCACTACCTTCAGAACTTAGAAAGACTGTGCCAAACGGGTTTTTCAGCGATTCACTCTTGGCAAACGACCATGATCAAGTTCCCGGTCCGTCATTACCTCCAGCGTCCACTCTCCTAGAGACCAAAACATCATCTGCCTCAGCAGAAACTCCTATCACAGCAACAGATCATATTGATAACTACATTTCAACAAGAGAATTTCTATGCCATTTACCTCTATTTGCTACGTTACCGAAGGACATCCTTCATGATCTATCCTTAGCAGTCGAAGTTCATCGATATAGGCCCATGGAGTACATTTTCAGAGAAGGTGACGGTGGAAGAGATATCTTTTTCATTGTTTATGGTGAAGTAGAAGTCATAAAAGATCACTCAAGCGTGGCAAGATTAGGCCCAAAAATGTATTTTGGTGAATTTGCATTCTTAAGTATACTAAATGGCAAGTCTTTGGAACTTCGATCTGCAGATATTAGAACCATAACGGACTGTGAGATTTTGATTGTTCAAGACTCGACATTAGATTCTATTTGTCAAAAATACCCTTTAATTGTTGAAAATATGAAACAAACAGCTATAGAGAGAAATAAAATTAACAGTTCAAGGAATACTTCACTTGATGCAGGGGATCCATCAGATATTAACAACAGTATGATCAGCAAGTCTGAAAACCTGCAAAATGTCGAGCCTGGTTTTTCATTTACTAACCAAAAATCAACTAAAAATGAATCTAATAGTAACAGTTATTTCAAAAATGGGTTTGAGCTATTTAACGACAACTTTAATTCAAAAAAGAGAACTTATGAACAGCACTGTGATAATAGTTCAATTTTAACACCAATTCCCACTGCCGAAAACTCACCTGGAGAAACTGCTATGATAGCACCTAATGTCAATTTTAAGAAATTTTCATTTGCATCAAATGATAACCAGTCAAATCTTGAAGCAAATAAACGGAGTTTTTCAACTCCACAGTTACTTACTATGCCACCTTTGAATCCTAGCTTGGGATCCCTTCATAGATATTCTGCATTCCCAAAGTCATCATTTCAATATACCACGCATGATTACAGAATGAGATTACAAGGAATCAACAATGGTAGAAGAAGATCTTCTGTTTTGGCTGTCAGCCCCTTGCCGGATTCTCTAATTGTCAAAGTTTTCCAGTATTGTGACTTACCAACGCTTACTCGAATTGCTAGGGTTTGTTCGAGATGGAAACAACTTGTTTATCTATCAAACAATTTGATGCGTGTTTTAGATTTGACTCCTTGGTGCAAGGAGCTAGATGATGATGCAATAATTCAAATTACAAATTTTGTTGGCTCAAGACCACAAATTATTGATCTATCAAATTGTTATCACGTTACAGATGCTGGGTTCAGTTATTTAATAAACGAAATTGGTATATCTGGTTCCATTAAACAATTGACAATGAAAAATGGTTGGAATATTTCGGCTATGGCTATTATGGATTTGTCTGTCGCTGGTAGGTCGATTACTAAATTGGATTTGAGTAATTGTAGGAATGTCAAAGACGACGTTATTTTCAGATTAATTGGAAATGGAGACGATAACAAATTTGGTTGTCCTGATTTAGAAAGTTTAAATTTGAGTTACTGTAAGTATTTGACAGATGAAAGTTTAAGATATATTGGCTTAAATGGATTCGGTAAATTGAAATCATTAGATTTAACAAGATGCACAACAATAACTGATCAAGGATTTATTTCGTGGTTAAATGGCTCTACTTTTTCGTTAGAAACACTTGTGTTACGAGATTGTACTTTTTTAAGCGATAAAGTCATTGAGGTTTTAAGTTTGGTTTCTGGAAACTTAAAACATTTAGATTTAACTTTCTGTTGTATGTTGACTGATGTTTCTCTTAAACTTATAGGGCAAGGATGCAGACTACTAGAAAACTTAAATTTATCATTTTGTGGATCTGCTGTCAGTGATTATTCACTTCATGAGTTAACAACACTAAAAAACTTACGAGTCCTCTCAATTAAAGGTTGCATTAGAGTCACCAGGGCTGGTGTTGATATGCTTTTAACTAAAATGGAATCTCTGGAAGAATTAGTCTTGACTCAGTGCTCAAGGGTCAACGTTTATCATGGCCAAAACGTTAATCCTTTTGACGCAAATTATGGAAACTACTGCTGTCTAAAAATTAAACCACATGGCAGAATTGTTAAGGTTTATGTATAATATTATTCTGTTTATTTTATTTTGCTTTCTAATTTTTATAAATGCTACTAATTTTTATTTACTTTTATCTATTTTACTTTGATTAGTTGGCCGTTAGTTGTCGGAAAATGAAAACACATCGCCCAACTTCAACCTTGGCGCAATATTCATTGAGATTAATTCTTGGAATAGTAACTTGGCCGCGTAAGGAATTGTCATCTTTATGATTGTTTCACTTGTTTTACATGTTGGACACCATCCATTGTAACCCATGAGACCACATTGATTACAGACATCAACATCAAAAGCATCGGAACTTAACATCAATCTTTCTAGTAACAACTGGGAAGCACCATAAGCAATAACACAATCCCTTTCCATTTCACCCAATCTTAAACCACCGTCTCTTGATCTACCTTCCGTTGGTTGTCTTGTTAAAACAGCCCTTGGACCTCTGGCTCTCGCATGCATCTTATCCAAAACCATATGCTTTAATTTTTGATAATAGATAGGACCAAAGAAAATATATGCTTCAAGTGCTTCACCTGTAATACCAGAGTATAACATGTCCTTACCAGAATAGTTGAAACCATGTTGAACTAAAATTTCAGACATGTCTTCCAAAGCTGAACCACCAAAACATGTACCATATTGTAAAGAACCATCCAAAACACCCGCTTTACCTGAAACTAATTCCAACATCTTACCCACAGTCATACGTGATGGGAAACCATGTGGATTCATAATAATATCAGGTGTAATTCCCTGATCATTGAACGGCATATCTTCTTGTTGAACAATTAAACCGCAAACACCTTTTTGACCATGTCTTGACGAAAATTTATCACCAAGTTCAGGTCTTCTTGTCTGTCTTAATAAAACCTTAATGAGTGCTTGATCATTATCACTAACAGACATCATGACTTGATCAACATATGATGCTTCAGGTGCACGATAAATCATTGGCTGATCTCTGTGTTGCTGGGTTGATTCGTTTTGGTTGACAACAGATTCACCTGAATTCATAGGAATACACTTATTGACATAAGTTTGACCACTTTGAATTCTCATTCCAACTTCTGCTAAACCATCAACATCAAGTGCATTATGCTGCCAAACAGGTTCTCCATTTTCCTTCACCTTCTTACCGGCAAGAATGTCCTTTGTGTGATTTGGGTATCTTTTCAAAATAGCTGTATTTTTCCTCAAAACTTGACATCTACCGAAACCTCTATCAATGGAAGATTTATTTAAAATAAGAGCATCTTCGATATCATAACCTGAGTATGACATAACTGCAACAACTGCATTTTGACCAGCTGGTAATTTATCATATTGGATTAACTCAATGGTCTTAGATTTCACCATTGGTTGCTGTGGGTAACACATTAGATATAATAAAGTATCAATTCTTCTGAACTGATTATAAGCAATTGCACCAATTGCTTGTTTACCCATCGCACACTGATATGTGTTTCTTGGTGACTGGTTGTGATGTGGATATGGAATTAAACCAGCAACAGCACCCAAAACTGTAAAAGGCTCAATTTCCAAATGAGTTGTTAATTTATTGATATCCTTTTCATAAAGTGCAATAAGAGAGTCATTCTCTTCATTAACATCCAAATATTCTACAAGTCCGTTGACCAAGAAATCATCAAAATCCCAATCACCGTTTTTCAGCTTTAATAAATGTTCGGCCTTGACTTTTGATTCCTCATCTTGAACAATAATCAACGGACGACAAATTCTACCCCCGTCGGCTGCAATATGAACACTGTTATGGTGATCATTAGTGTAAATTGAAACAAAAGCGCTAATTTTACCTGTTCTTCTCAATTTCCTAAACTTTTTAACGAAGGTATTAGGATATCTAGTAGTTGCAACTAAAGTACCATTCAAATGGACACCATAAGTGTCCTTTGAATGCAAAGTGGCAGAATCTACAATGTTGATATTCTCAGCACCTAAAATATAGCATAACTTTCTAATCGGAGCCTCTTCATCATCGGTAGTAATATGTGTCATCAATGCTAAATTTTTAACCAAACCGCACGCTTCACCTTCTGGAGTATCAGAAGTACAAAGCATACCAAATTGTGATGGCTGAAGTGCTCTAGGACCACTGACTTTACGTGACTTTTCAAATTGCGATGAAATTCTGGTCATCATACCCAAAGCAGAGATGTATGATAGTCTTGATAAAACGTGTGTGACACCGGCTCTTTCCATCTTGAAACGTTTAAGAGACCAGTTACCAGTAGAAATAGCTCTATTTAAACCTGTAGTGATGTTATTGGAATGAATGTTGATGTGTAAAAGGGCATCGAATTCACTAGTTCTGCTAGGTTTCTTCAAAATTTTATCCAAGTTCATTTTGAAATCGTTGTTGAACTTCTTGAATAAATCTTCAAACAACAAAGACATTAACTGACCGGCCAATTCCAATCTTTTATTACCCACATAATCTCTATCGTCAACTAGTTTTGGATTATCGATAGCCATAACAACTCTTCTAGTCATCATTGCAATGTAGAGAGCCTTTTCACGGAAGTCTAAGTTTTCAACAGATAAATGGGCGATTAAAGTGGTTGCGATTGCTTCAATACCTTCCTGAAGTACAGACAGTTTTGGTGCATTCATTCTTCTAATTGTTTTAACCTTTCTACCAATGTATTCAAGAGCCTCCTTTTTAGTGTAAACACCTAACTTGGCTGCTTCTTCAAAGTTCACTGCAAAGATATCCTGATAGGTTGGATTAGGACCACAAACTAACTGCAAAATATCGAGATCTGAAACAATACCAGCAGCTTTCAAAACAATGACAATTGGGATCTCTTCACTAACAGAGTTATGCTTCAAATAGATCTTATCATTCTTGGTAACAACATATGTTTTAGATTTTCGCTCGTGAGTGGAAGAAGTAACAGAAGCTTGAACAATCCCTTTTTTTTCATCTGCTTCAACAATAATTCTATTTTTACTCAACTGTTCTTGAACCAAGATAACCTTCTCCGTACCATTGACAATGAAATATCCGCCGGGATCAAGAGGACATTCATTGAGAAAAGCCATTTCCTTTTCAGACTTACCGTTTAGCACACATTTGTTTGATCTCAACATGATAGGCATTCTTCCTATTTCCAGGTCCCTGTGAATAATAATCTTACGACCTCTGGTGTATTCCACGTCAACATAAATAGGAGCAGAATATGTCAAGTCTCTCAACCTACATTCGTGAGGAGGTAAAACCACTTCCAACCCACCCTTTGACTTATAACCAACTCTGATGTCCAGATATTTCAAGTAGAAATCGGGATCAACGTCTGAAAGCACTCGTTCGTTAGCTTTAATAATCTTTTTGAGATCAACATCAACAAAGTAGTTGTAGGAGTCTAAATGTTGTTTAACAAGACCTTTGACCTTCAAAAACGCTGGCAAAAGATTCCACTTATCTTCTGCTGTGTTTATTGGGTCTGTCAAGGTCTTTCCCTTGTAAACAGGTTCTAGGAGTTCCTCGAAGCCGTCACTTTCAGCCATTTTAGCTTAAACAACTACCTTCTTAATAATCGGTGAAAAAAAATTTTTATCTCTATAAGTCAAGTAGGTTTTCCAAGTTAGATCAACAGATATTGTGAACAATTGAAAAATGGAAGATGGAGAAGAGTTCAAGACTTCCATTAACAGTTACTTGGACTCCTTGGGGAACGAGGTCCAAATGGAGCTTTACAAGGCACCGGAAACATGCTTGGCTATCTTTAGATTGCTCCCATCTTTAGCCAAATTCTACATTATGACATTATTGTTCCAATCGACAATGATCCCATACTCAGATCTTAACAGATGGATTTACAAAGCCAATGCTAAAATGTACCAGAACGAATCACTACAAAGATTGAGGAGTTTAAATCTTTTGAAAGAAGTTAAAAAGCAAATTGTTCATCCCGTCACTAAACAGCCAGCAAACGTCACATTTGTTCAATTAAACGAAGTATTTAAACAATCTTTTAAGGATGCATTGTCAGGATTACCTGATGGTGTCAGCCCTTCGAATGGAATGAATTTGCAAACTAATTATATCCCTCAAAGTGATGAAATCACCATTGAATTTTTGGATTCTTGGTCCCTGGATAAATGGGAGAGAATTCTACATTTCATGGTTGGTTCACAATCGGCACAGTTGAATTGTCCTTCTCTTGTTGTTTTGAGACTTCTTAGATATTCAGGTTTAATGGAGTTGGAACAAGATAGAAGTTTGATGGAATCAAGTGAAAGTGTAGATCCAAATTACAGGCCCGACACCAATAAAGAGTTCCCCTTGTCAGTGTTAAGGGGGTTGATGATTACTAAGCATGGATTCCAGTTTTTGTTGCAAGAGATTAATAATCAGATTTGGACATTCTTAATTCAGTATTTATTAATGTCGGAAACTAAAGATAAGAACTCAGTGGACGTTCTAAATTTTATCTTTTTGTTAGGGTCATTGGAATTGGGACAGAAATACCCAATTGAAATTCTCAGTACTATTCAACAGCAGATGCTTTTTGATTTAGGTGAATTTGGCTTGATTTACCGTAATAAAAACGAACCTTACTTTTATCCAACAAGACTCTCTACGGCACTAACGTCAGAATCTGCTAGTTTCAAATCTGCTTCTGCCGCTATTGATCAGGAGATTGAAAATCCAGGTTCCGGATCCATTGTTATCGAAACCAACTTTAAAATATATTGTTATACATCATCTCCACTTCAAATTGCCATTTTGAATCTTTTTGTTCATATGAAAGCAAGATTTGCAAATTTAGTTACTGGTGTTGTGTCCAGAGAATCTATTCGTTCTGCATTAGTTAATGGTATTTCTGCAGAGCAGATATTGAACTATCTAGGATCTCACGCACATCCAGGTATGATAAAAATGGCACAAGATGAATTTACAAAAAAATATGAGTTTGAGTCATCAATTGGTAATACAGCAGCAATTGAGAGGCTCCAAATGGAAATTCTACCACCAACAGTTGTTGATCAAATCAAATTATGGCAATTAGAAATGGATCGTGTTCAGCCAACTCGGGGCTATTTGTATAGGGATTTCCAGAACGACATGGAATTCGAAAAGTTATTAAAATTCGGCGAAGAAGCAGGAGTTATTGTTTGGAAGGATCTTGATAAGAAGAAGTTTTTTGTCACCAATGAGGGTAATAAGCAAGTTATTGATTATGCCAATAGACTGTGGAGGCAGGGATCATCCGGCCCGTGATAGCATCAAATAAAATAAAGTAAATTAAAGATTTCATAATCATAATAATGAAACTCAATCACACAATTATTCGAATGTAAGGCAAAGAGAATAAATAATGGGAAACTACATTAAAAGCAATTGTTGTAATAAAACAAATTAATAGACGAAATCTATACATATTTATATATAAGGTGTATATAATTAGATCTAATCTTTAGATTCTTCGATATCAGTATCGGTATCGATATCAGTCCAATCGCTATCTTCATCTTCATCGCCATCACTATCATCCTCGTCACTTTCAAACATGTCATTGACTCTCTTAACCTTTTCACCTCTTAACTGGGCCATTGCACCAGCAACAGAATCCTCATCGGGATCTTCAATTTCATAGACATCCTTCTTTGGTAATGTGATTGGTTTGTCTTCAACTTTCATAGTAATTGGAATATCAACATCGGAACCGAAGTAAATCATATTACGTAAAACAAGTCTATATTTCAATTCTGTTGGTTGTTGAGGAGTTGGGGATAGTAATGGTAACTTAAAATGACTGATCTTACAATCCGACTTTTCGAATTCCTCTTGTGATAATTTTAGGTTTGATGAATCACCTCTATTCAGATAATATGGTAACTCAATTATTTTATTATCTCTTTGATCAACCAAGATTGCAATCCATCCATTATTTTTTTCAACATACTCAGCATCAGGGAAAAATGGTGCTTGGTAATTTAATTCTATGAGATTTTGATTTTCAGTCCACTTAATAGGATTACGAAGGTAATCAAGGTCGTTAGGTTCTTCAATTATACTCTCTTGAACAGAAGCGGATAGATTAGTAATTTCTGGGGCACCCTTATGTTTTGGGGACTTTAAAAGAAACTTAAGATCCAAATGAACAGATGAGGTTGTTGGTATGTGGTCTTCTCCAGGAACCAGAAACTTGCACTCGACTGGATGCAAAACTGGGAACTTAGAAGCATAGTCGACGATGTTTTTGGTTGTTGTTTCATCGGTTCCCAAAAATTTGGATGGCGCAACGGTTGGTTTCTTTATAAGCTTACCGAGAGTGAGAATTCTCTGGGTAAAGTCAACCTTTGAGGGATCAACTCCTGGCAATTGTAAAATTTCTGAAAAGTGATTATGTTTGGCGTCCTTTTCAATGTTTATTGCTTGAATTAAACACCTATGAGCATCTATCAACTTCAAACAATAATCTGTATTTCTGAAAGCGGTAGCAATTTCAATGAAAAGAGTAATCAGCTTTGGAGTTATGGCGACAACTTTTAATTTTAAAACTTCATCTTTAACTGTTTCCCTATTAATAAATGCCATTAACAATTCCTTGACTCTTTGAGAAGTTAAAGTTGAGTCAACTTCTTTATATTCAGCTGCTTTTGAAAGGAATCCCATAATATCATCAATTAAAATCAATTTTGCAGGATTAGCATTGATCATTACTTTCATAAAGTAATCAGCAGTGGTGACATGTAGACCCTGTTTAGTTTTGGATTTGACACCATTCCACCATGAGCTAACAAATAATGGTAAGACTATAGCAATCAAGATGACATATACTAAAACAACGACTGGAGAAAACGTACCTTCAATAAGGAATTTAGGTAAGGCAATACCGTGTTTGATTTCACTTGGGCCATCTGGATTACCGTATTTGAGGAAATTTTCCTTAGTGGCTTCATCTGTCAAGGCTTTGTAAGCTTTATTAATCAAGACGTATGCAGCATCAACCGCGTCGATTTCCTCTTGGTTCATTGATTTGGTGTCGACTTTGTCAGGGTGAAATTTCAATGATAACTTTCTGTATGCTGCTTTGATGACCTTTTCAGTTGCAGTCTCGTCTATTTGGAGAATCTTCCATGGATCAAAATTGATTTCCGAGACTTTGACGTCAATGCCTTTGATAATGTACAATAAGTAAAGAACCACTAACCATCCAAATAGTAGGGTTGCTGAATGCCATGAAAACAAACTTTTCTTTGTCTGATCAGCTTTGTATCTCTTGATATCCTTTTCATTGTATGGTTTGAACCAATTTGAAATGGAAGCCCAGTTACCGTTCTTGTTACCGTTATTAGATCCTGATCTCAATTTCAGTACAAATGAAACAGTGGCTGGGATCAACGGCACCAAGACTGTTGTCAAGACAAAATAAGGCCATGTCTCTGAGTTCTCGTCGTAATCGTAGCGAGACTGTGACATAACTCTTAGTAATCTACTTGTTTGCTTAGAAGAACTTGGTTATTATGATGTACTCAAAAGTTTTTCAACTTACTCGATGAACTACGTGTAAGTATTGTAGAAAATGTTTTGCAAAAGTGAAAATGCGAACCGGGTACTTAAATACAAGAAAAATAAGGGAATATACCATTGAGTTAATTGAAAAAAACGAGAAAAAATTTAAAAACATGAGAAATTACTTTTGTTTCAGAATAAAGTAAATGTGATAGCGGGAAATGTTGAAGATAGCTAATCATACCTTACTGTATTAGGCACATGATGAGCATTGGTAAACAAGTAAAGTAAATCTTATTAACTTGTGACAAAGATAAAACATAAGTTAAGCAATTAATTCAGCCACAAGGTTGAATTTATTGAATTACTTAATAAGCTAAAATAAGCTAATAATATGAATAGACTTGACAATCTCTAATATGTATATAACATTATATATTAATTTAATTAATGGTTCAGCTTTGAGTTGAAATAATGAGGAAAGATAATAAGCATGCTAACAATATTAACTTTAAAAGGAAATGCTCGCAGACATATAGCAAGACAATAATGCCTATCGTCATTAATTAAATGATCTAGAATCTAATATAACTTCCTATAGAAAGGATGTTCCCCACATTTTATTCTATAATAATTTATAAGTACTTTTTAATTAAGCAAAAGATATCGTTATTACTGCTATAAAGAAATTTAAATATTTTATAACTAGGATTTGTTAGTAAATTGGTTTGAAATTTATTATTAAAAATTTGTTTTGATGAATTTGTCATTTGTAAATGTTAATTTTCTTTATAGCGGTAATAACGATATCTTTTGCTTAATAAAAGTGTTACAAATTAGTATAGAATAAAATGTGGGGAGCGTCCTTTATATAGGAAATTATATTAGATTCTAGGTCATTTAATTAATGATGAAAGGCGTCATTGTCTTGCTATATGTCTGCAAGCATTTCTTTTTATATTTAATATTATTAGCATGCTTAGTATCTTTTCTCAATATTTTAACAGTAAAGAGTTACATTAGCGTTTAGTTTTGTTCACTAACTGTTTTGTGGAAAAATTTGAGACTACCGCTGAGTAAGTGGTTTCAAAAGATGCTTCGTGTTACGAACTCCCGAGAAATCTCGTCCAAGAGGTTTTATATAGCCACAATAATATTTGCGCATTCTGAACTATAAAGAATAGTTAATAGAGTCTACAGTGTTGTACTTTAAATTAATTCGTCAACGTTGTTCTGACACCAGAAAGGTACTTCGAATGCTGACTAGATGAAGTCACGAGGCCTAAAAAGCACTTAATTCAGCTAGCTGAGTGGCGTTTGCTGAATCTCTGTATTATATAACTGGACAACTGATTAATGGCACATGTACATAGGGCTTATGTAACACGTTATGAGCTAAATTTGATTAGGTTCAGCGATATAGTTGCTTACTAGCCAGGAAACGGTGGTCGACAACATATTAAATATAAAATCTATAACGCTTAAGATCACCATTTACTCATGTTCATGCTTGTCTATATGTAACAGACCTGTCCTTCAATTAATGCTTTGTCTCCTGAATAATCTAATTAACGTTAATACAACAATACAAGTGGAAAATGAAAGTTATCGACATGCTCATGATTAGGTATAATGCAAATTAAATACATTATACATGGCAATTTTGATTGTCTGAAATCAATTGCAAACCTATGCGATCAGCGATGTAGACACACATTAAGTGGTTTAGTGACTTATCCGGATTTTTTAATCAAGTTTTTTGAAATCTTAACTGTCTCTTCAAAATTGCATGTTGTTTTCTTTTATTTCATGTCTTCTTGATGCTGGAGAACAGGATAGAATAAAATAAGCTTGGCACAATTTTACTTTCACTCATATCCTTATAATGCACTTAAATGTTCACATGTGATTACATTTTGCTATCTTCTTAGTCTTATAAAACTTCAAAAAAGTGTAACAACACTTCAGAATCATGTGATATCACAACAGAAGTTCTTCCAGCGCAGTGAAACTAAATCACTCCCACGTTTTCCAAAGCCTAACTCAAAGCTGCAACATTTACGGCGTCGTGGTACAACTGAACTTAATTTGCAGTATTGCTTATTTTTTCTTCTCTCTTTCACAAAATAGTTCCAACGTTAACTTATAAATAAAACAAGTGAAGAATATAAGGATTTTTAGCTGGCATTGAATTCCTATGGTTGTCTACAATGTTTATAGAAAATCACTGACGCCTCTAGTTGAGGCAGAGTTTATGTACGAAACCTCCCCCATAATAGCAGGTACAGAAGATCTTTCGGTACTGGTTACATTCAAGTTCAAAAGCGACAATTCGGTGAAAAGTAGGGCATCACAGCATCATGTTGATGAGGCAAATGGCACATTGGAAGGAGATTTACAGGCGAATAAAAGCGTAGAGTCACAGGGCAGTGGGTGGTTTGGCTCGAGGTTGTCATCACAATTATCAAATGCCACACGATCACTATTTTTGAATCACCTAGAATCTGTTGCAGAAGACAGCCAGAATGATTCACAGCATGACAAAAGTAATTCAGTAGAGCTCTATCTTGGTTACGCTCAAATTTTAGGTCATTACAGTGTTAATGATGCCATTATTGACTTTGACATTTTTAAAGATCTTCAAAAAAGTACAATTCTAGAAGGCAAGTTGGCAGGTATTCATGGTCTCGAAGTGGGAAAGACACTTGAACCTAGCGGAATATTGAGTGCATTGGGATCAATGTATAATTCTGAATTAAATTCAGTGGTCAACTACGAGCTAGCAACCCACATGCATGTGATACCCTTTTATTCAACAACACAAAACATTATTTTCAGTGAACTACATTTCTCAGCTAATAAAGTAGCCGATAATGTAAAGGAGCAAACAAGATCATTTTATATTAACGCAAAACTACCCAGAGATCTCGTTCCATCTTTCAAATCCGAAGCAATCCAAATAACATATAATTTAGTTTTTGGGTATCAAATAATGGAAAATAATCAATTGACGAATAAAACAGTATTTGTTCCTTTAAAACTTCAACCTTATATTGATAAGTATGCTAGACAACCAATTTATCATTTAGAAACTACCCAATTAAATTCTCCAATGGAAGATGTGAAAATTCTTGAAGTGACTACGCACCCCTCGATATTAAAGCATAACGACATTGATAATGCTACATTAAAAGGGAGACGAATTAGTTTTTGGAAAATTAAAGATGATAATAAAGAATATTTCAAGAGGCCAAGCACAGCTACCACGTTTGATGATTTGAAAAGAATGTCCGTATCTGACATTAAAGGTGTCAAAGGTACAAAAAATATTGAAAGCTTTATGGACATTTTGGAAAAGCTAAATGCTGCCGATGTAACCGATGTTTCTAATATACAGGAAGAGTTTGAAAAGCAGTTTAGTGATGCTGAGATGCAATTTAATGTTAGAGAGAATTTGATCCAAATACTTGGTGATTTACGCCATTTAAAGTATCCAAATGAAAAAAACATTCCTGATTTTGGTAATGCCAAAGAGTATGAGTTTTTGATCCCCAGAGATGTTCAAACCAAATTTTGTGTCAAGCAAAATCATCATATGATTACAAGTTTGTGCATCAACAAAGGGCTATTCAAAGTTGGTGACTCTATTAGTTTGAATTTGTCTTTTCTGGATGCCAAATACAAGACCACAGGTATAGAAATTCAACTTTTGAAGCATCAGAAATTTTTCAGGGAAGAATATTTGAAGTTGAACAGTTATGACAGTGTCAATCCATTACTAAATAACAACAATACTATAGAATCTGTTCTTTACGAAGAATTGGCATCCACGTTTAACACCACCAATTTTAATACCAACATACCTATACCAATTGAGACGGAGTCACAATTTAAAGCAAATTTCTTTTCTGTTACATACTATGTCCAGGTGAAATTTATCATTAATGACGCTTACAATGTCAGTAAAGAAGAGGAATCATTGGAAGATGGTAAACTGAAACTTGTGAGATTTGATTTGAAAAAGATTTTTGTTGATGCTAAAGGTTCCATCCTTTATCAGGCAGAGGACAGCATAGGTAATGCCAACGAGTTCGTTGTTAGAATACCGATTATTATTTTGCCTAAATATGAACATGATTTTGGCCAGATTACAGCAGATTGAATCTGATTCTGTTTAATCCCTTCCCTATATACAATTGTGTTGCTTATATATATGAAAACAGGAAACACATTAATAACAGCATCTTGAATGCTCATGAAGCTGTGCTAGATCAGGAAAGTTTCACGTAAAATATTAGAAAACTTCAACAGTAAAAAATTAACGCGTTTTATCAACCCTTCTTCATTAAGAAATAGAAGATAGTTTAGGGTAATGCGTAGGAGTGGAGGGTCGAAACAAGCACATTTTTATTCTCGGAGCCCCAGCACCTCACCCGATCATGGTGTATTGAAACCTAGACCCTTTTTGAAAAAGAATAGACGTCAAATTATGGATTTAATTCAGACGAAGGAACCATTAACATCACAAAGTACTTTAAGGATAGCGCCATTAGGCGATATGGCCATGAGTTTGAAAAACATACATATTGATAAAGATATCAAGACGCTTGAAACAAGAGCGTTTGATGAAATTGCACACAGAAACACTTATGACACTATTGCTCAGGAGCAAAATGGAATTGCTGAGTGTGAGCAGCTGCTGACGGATGATGGTGACACCACAGTTAATGAAGAGTCTATATTGAGTATTCCTTCTTCACCTCCTCTAACTCCATGCAAAAAAGTGGCTTTTTCTAGTGATGTTGAAGAAGAGTCGATGGCATCATCATCGCCATTGAAATCGCCGTACAAGCCAAAATCAATCTTGAAACAGACACTTTTGAAGTCTGATAACATTGCATCGATAGAAGAGGTCTTGAAAAAGGACCTTGCGAATTGCTGGCCGGATGGGTACGTTTTGCACGTTCCAGAAAACTACCTGAATAAAGCCAAGGTTGTTAGAACTTGTGTCTCGGTTTTAAAAAACGTTAACTGTGACAAAAAGTATGAAATATTTGCAACACTGAATCACTTAATCAAGCAATCTAGCAATTGCCTGAACACATCATTCAGTTTGGACAGCGTTTACAATTTAATCGAGGCGATTGAATTCGACCTATCTAGTCTAAAACTTGAATTGAAAGCTGAAGTTTCTCCGTTCAGATTACGAATTTCATCACAGGGAATCAAACTATTATCGTCTATTCATAAATTAGTAAGTAACAATGATTCTGTGAATAAAAGTTTAACCTGTATTTTGCATATCATGAAAAGTCCGTTTATATCAAAGAGTTTGGCATCTTCTATTATACAATTTTGCAAATCAATAGATTTGAAAGACTTTAGTCAAACCCGAATAATAATTGATGGTGTAATAAATATGAGATATTTTGTGAGCTCAACTGTTATTTGTGAAAGATTGAACATTTTAAGTCGCATTATTATTGGCAATCCAATGATTGTCGTGAAAGGGCATTTTCAAATGACAAAGTTTGTCATCGGTACAATTTTGAATACTGATGTTCCAGGATACAGCAAGATCATAGCACTTTGCAGTCATGTTTTAAATCAGATGAGCAAATATCTTGAGTATCAATGGAGTTCACAGGTAATGATCAACAAATTCTTAGAATATAATGTTACTGAAGAATACACAGCTTTTAGGATACCAACCGACGTGGGAGAGGATAATGATACAAATCAATCAATTAATAGCTCTCTAATCAATGCATTAACTTATTTAGGGAGCAATAAATTAGGAAAGCAAGCAATAGATATATGGTTTTCAATTCTCTATCTGATAAGCTTCAAGAATAAAGACTTTTTTTTTGCTACATGGGATTATTTCAATGACTGGCTACATGTTTTCAATAAAAATTTTGAGTTGGAAGAATTAAGACAACATTGTATTGATAAATGGAATGTTATTATTTATAGTTTCCAAATTAGCGAGTTTAAAAATGATGGAATAGCATTAGAGCATGGGTTGAAATTATTATCAAGACAATTCAAAGCCGTGATGAGCGACGATGAATATAGGACAATGTACTATAAATTATTTTATGCCATTCAATGGAAATTGAAACATGGAAAAATGAACGCTACTATGATAAAATCTTCGATCAGATACATTTTAATACCGCTAAAAGCTGCGCCGGTTAGCATAAATATTGAGCCAATACTGAATAGGATCTTCAACATTGATACGCCAAAATTAAGTCAGATTAAGCACCAATTTAGTGATCCAGAATCTGTTGTTTGGGTAATGGACACCATCAGCTGGAAACAAGTACTGGAGCCAATAAATGAAGTTGCTTTTGAAAATAATATTGATTTAATTTGTGAGTTGAATCTTAACAACTTTCAAAAATATAGTTTTGAGATGAGTTGTGAGTTGTTAACAATCTCGTTGTATCAGCAACTACACTATTTGAATAATAAAAATAGTCACAAAATATACCACAGTGAAGTTATTAAATTAGTGCATCATATGATTATAGAAATTTTAGAAATTCATGAAGATTTGCTGATCAATGCAAAAGGTGGCGATGCAAAGCTAATATTTAAATTGATTCAAGATGCTGATATTGAGCTCATTTTTGTTGAGAATGGTGATGACAGTTTACTTAAGTCAATGGCAAATCAATTTTCTAAATGCTCAAATATTGAGTTTATTGTTGAATTCATTTCAATTTGTTTAACAAAGTTTAATTCAGACTTATTATTTGGGGCAATTATAACATCTGACATTTTTAAAAATTTGAAATTACTCAAAAAGGCATGTTCAAGCAAATCGTTTCCTCCCTTTTTAAACTATTGGGTCCGACTCGATAAACTAGAAAAAGCAAATAATCAAGATTTGAAGAACAGTGATCCTTCATTACTTTTAATTGCTTACAAATTTTTTTTCAGTACGTACTTGAAAGAAAGTTTTAATGGAGATGAGTTCATCAAGAGAGTCAATATTGAAAGTAAGTCAATAGTTGAATACGGAATTTACAAATATTTTGATGAAGGGTTTTTATTATTTATTTTTGATATGATTCTACATGGTTTCATTGGGTTTGATAAACAGGAGAAGTTTTTTAAAGTTGTTACATTGAAATTCTTCAAATTTATTTTACATAATTCAACTACCATTGAATGCGATAAGTTTGAAAACATAATATCTTCACTACCGAACAATATACCAGAAGACTGGTGCGAATCTATAATCTCAGAAACAAGGAAAAGACTGTACCCAGAAATTCAGTTTAAACCAGATTTTGTTGATGTTTTGAATAAAATAAAAAATTCTGTTGGTAAGAAGACCATCAATGATTTCAATTTAGTATGTTTGAAGTTAGGAGTTGAAAGCCCTTTTAAACCAGAACCAGAAAATAACGATGAATACGAAGAAGTAGAGAAACTGAGACCGATTTTGTTAAACAGTGATGAAATAAGACCAATTGAAAATTTGAACGGTAGAAGACAGACTAGATCGATGACAAATAACTTTGAACAGGAGACAGTACTAAAATTGAGAAAAAGACAGCGATCTTTTGAGCCATCACCAGTTAAGAAACATAAGGGGATCGATCTGACCAATGAAAAAGAAGAGCGGAAGAATGTGGTAATTAATCTAATAAAATCAGGATTGGAAGAGATACAAGCCGAGCAGTTAACAAAAGAAGGAAATTTGGAGGATAATGTAACTGAGGTGGAACTGGTAGAACTACAGGCTGTTCTTGAAAAGATCAATAACAAGAAGTTGAATGCACATTCAGGTAATTTTGAATTACTAACGAAGCAATTGATTACATTGTTGGACAAGCTTACAAAATAATTTTTTATAGTCAAGAACGATAACAATAGTCGGGATAAAAAATTTTTTGAGATCTAAATTTCACCAATAGTTATATATGATACCAAGAGATGAATACCAACTTTGACACCATCAACAAAAGTCAACTGAGGGAAATCCTTTTTCAGATATGGCTGCAAAGATGATAAGCCGGCGCAACCTAGTAGTATACAGCTAACTCCATTAGAAGAAAGATCCTTAATTTTTTGACATATGATGCGGTAATTCTCAGGGTTTTCCAACTGCAAGGGAGTTAAACCAACACTTGAGGTATTACTAAACATCAACGGAAGCTGCTGACTTTCACAGCCCATGAAATTAATGATTGATTTGTCCAATGTTAGCTCCCAGTCTTTGCCAGATGTCAATATAGATGATCTGGTACTCCTTGCATTGTTTAACGTGTATAGTAGTGAAGCCTGAAATATTCCCATCACAAACTGCCGAGAATCCAAATGGCGTTTCAAAGAATCGATCAACGGATGGTCTGAATAACAGGATACTAAATAGCCATCGTAATCCATATAATTTTTCTTTGATAGTAGATCATTCAGTACAGATTTACTTGAAAGATAAGCATCGGCTTCGTTATTAATTTCAGATGGAGAATCAACTGGCCCCGTGTAGAAATCCAACTGTACATTAGGTAGGTTTATGTGTATGTTTTCCTTGACTGCGTCTGTCATCACAGTTGATGAATTTGGATTTATTATTAATATTTTGATCATATTCAAGTATAGTCTAGAAGTAAATGTACAGTAGAAAGTATTTATGTGTACACCAAGGGGAAAAAAAAAGTTTACAGAGCGAGTTTTAGTAAATGCAGCTAAAGGGAGTCGTGCGATACTGAATTGGATACCAAAAACAAAGATGACTATGTACAGGATTTATATATGTGGAATTAAGAATAAAATAATCACAGAACTACAAAATGAAAGTGTAAGACGCTTTTGTCTAATGAGTTTTGAGTCCCTTTCAATATAACACATCAGGCGACTAAATTACCAGCTCTATCGTAGCCTAAAGATTCCAAAGTTGTAAAAACGCTTCGGTTTGGGGAACAGTACCTCTTGAAAGTTTCTATTAATTTTGGGATTTCGTGTTTTAGTTGGTCATTATCATGAAAAATTGTTATCAAGCAGCAAAGAGTATCTTGATTCGGGTGAACAGATCTCTTCTTCACCATAGTTGCTAGCAACCTGAACGATAATTCCGAAGCTGTGAATTGACTTTTGAAATTATTGCTCTTTAGCAGAATACAAATAGCCGATAATACTATGTTTAAAGGCATTCTACCGAATTTGAGGTTCTGATTTTCAATTGATTTCAATCTCTGACCTTCACTTTGAGATTTGGGGGTATTTTCTTTTGTTTGAGACGCATCGATATTTTGAATAAGTTCGTTGTATTCTTTGATCAAATCTGGGTGAGGCGTGTGGGATTTTGAAATAGTTGATTTGTAGATTCTAGCCAACTGAATATCAGGCGAAAGGCCTTTGTGATACTTTTGGCCAAACTCTTTAATATGGAAACCGTGCATTTGTTCGATTAGTAGAACTAAAAACGGTAGGCTGAGGGAACTGTTTGCTAATTTTACTGCTAACGATTGACAAAGGAAATCAAAGTCCGCCAAACTGTACCTAGTATTTTTATGAAAGGTAAACTTGTGAAACATACCGTTTTCAATAACTTTCAGACAGCCCAAGTTGTTATGATATATTTTGAATTTGTCAAGTCTTGTCTCTTGCCTAAGTTTACCAATTTTACCCCAATTGCCATTAGATTTGTATAACTGCAGCTGTAAATTGATCACCTTTGCATGAGATGACAGGTTTTCCGATAATAGCAAGATTTTTGATATCGATTCCAACTCGTCTATGGTTGGGTTATAGATTGGTGCTTTAATCACCTGTGATTCACCAGTGAAATAGACGTATTTTTCAAACCACAATCCCAGCAAATCAGCAACAGGCTTCAGTGGTTTCTTTTGAGTCTGATACTGTTCTCCAACAAGCAAGCATCGTTTTAGCCATTTATCACCTAATTTTGTATCGTTTACAGTCAGTTCAAGTTCTTTTAAAGAGTGTATGGATCTTTTAATGAATTTGCTTAACATTTAGAAACGCTTATGAGCTTACAATATTTATACTATCATATGATAGTAGACAGGTTCAAGTGAAAAGAGATAGCAAGAAATTAGCGTCCCATACACAAAAGTTGATAAATTTTTTGTTGATGTTAAAAAAAATAAAATATAGATAAAATGTAAAAATGAATTGGTGATGATGATAATCAAGGAGATAAAAGAGGTTGGTTTGAGTTGTCATTAGGTCTCAGAGCTGCGCTAAACATAACAATAACACTTAGAGTGAAATCGGCTGCTGCAATGGCGAATGCGAGACCCCATTGGAACGCAATCAATTTGGTGAAAAGTTGACCAAAACCGACACTGAGCATAAGCAGAGAAGTGCTCAAACCAACAGCCCAATCTTGGTAGAAGGTGAGTAAAGCCAGAGGGGTGATGAGGAATTCACCTAAGGCGACATTTGCAAGCAATCTTGGCAGCAAGTGCTTGTTGTGGGAGTGGAAGAGAGTGGCACCGTTCCAGAAAATGGCGTAAATGGTCCAGGAAAGCGGCCAGCCGGTGACAGGCCAGTGGATTGTCAACCAGTCCGAAATTGACTTGATCTCGATGGTCTTGTGGGTGAAGTAGAGGCCTAGCAAATTGAGCAAGTTGATGAAAAGCAACACTTCAGAAATGATGAAACGTTCGTGAATGAAGAAGTAGCACCAAAGCGCATGGAGAGTGTTGTTGATGGCAAAATGAGGCCCCACGACGGCAAGCACGTTTGCCTGGGAACGCTCGTCTTGCGATTCCTTGAAGATTCTCAAAAGGAACACAGACTGGGATGCCAACGTGATCCCCCAATAGAGCAACGTGATGACAAGCACACCGGTGAAGGGTGTTTGGAAATGAGCACCTCCATGGCCTACTAAAAAGTAGAGACTGGCAACAATCGACGCAAAAAACGAGATGGTTATAAACACAATGCTAGCAGTAAACTGTTGCATTTCGACTACACTATAAAGATATACACGCTTTACAAAGAAGCTATAAACTATAAACAGATAGAGAGAACAGGGAAGAAGAAGAAGTTAACACAGGGCAACATTTTTATCCTGTCCACTTGCCTTGCCTATCCTCAAAACAAAATAAAGCAAAATAAAACACGTGAATAGCAATTACGTAAGCATTACGTAATGCACGCTAAGAAACTTGCCAAAGACGAACTCTTATAAACGAGAGCATATGAAAGTATTTATTGATAGCACTGCAACTACTGTGGTCTTGGTATATTGACGCTCAGCTGTTGTTGAACCTTAACAAGCTCATAACTTTAAGTCACCACGATTGTGACTCTTGGGTGGGTTATTATGTCACTGTTCGTTCCATTTTTCGATTGTGTCATCGATTACGTGTTCTTCTTCCCCTCCTCAACTCTGATGTCCAGGGATATGTATTATGTAAGCGTAGGTAAAATCTTCCAGAAGGTGCGAGAAACGCGGACTTAAAAGAAATTTGTCATCACTGATGACAAATGTTACGTACCCTTCTATTGTTTGAACGTTATTCCCGTGTAAAAGCGCTTTGGCACCCCCTATTTTGGGCTAAATCCGGATCCCGATCTCCGTAAAGCCCCGTTGACTAAACCCCCCACCAAAAATGTTGAGTCACTAGTATATAAGGGGGGGTGCTGGCTACTAAATTTTCATTTGATTTGTGTTTGCCTTTAGTAACAAGAAATTACGAATAGTAGAACTACTAGTAACTAAATGAGAACCGTACTAAGATCAACCAACGCCAACCTGAAGCAAACCACTACCACGATGGCACAAACCAAGCAATGCCAACTCAGATACGTCAACGACGTCAACGACGAAAGACACTTCAACTTGCGCCAAAAGCTGCTCAATCAGTCCAAGACCAGTGACGTCTACAATATCAAACACCTCTCCATGGCACAACGCGAGAGACTCTCGCCTTACGCCGGTAGAATCAAGTTCAACGAGATGCTATCACTATAGGACCCGGAATGACATGTCTTTTTCGTTCCCAATAAGGAAATTTCTAAGAAAAAAATTTTTGGATTCGTTTATTTCATTATACGATATGACCACCGTTAAATAAAGTCATGCTAGAACTATAGTCATCTCTCTAGAATATTTACTACCACGAAACTTATGTCACGTGAAGTTGACCTTCACCGCTGCTTCGCCCCCTCAATACCCTTTAATTATCCATTTGAATTTGAAGTTTAGAAAACCAAAAAAAAAAATACGTTGAATCCCAATTTAAAGCTTGCAGGATACCAATCTCTGCTGGATAATATATATCTTTACTTAACATTATTTACTTAACATTATTTAACATTATTAAATTACATTAATACACTTTTTTTTTCAGCTGAAATAAAGTACTGAGCACTCTCTGTTTGCGCTATTTAGTAAGAATTCAATATATATTAATATCATAAATATCAGTAAAACCACTATATACATATTGCTAATAGTTGTAGATACGGTTAAAAGGAAAAAAAAAACGATTTATTTGACAACTGTATTGATAACTGTATTGTTAATTGTGTTTCCTTACGCCTTTGGCTGTTGCTCGGCAGCAGTAGGAATCTCAATAGCTCCGTTCTTGCCAACCCAGTCGCCAAACGACCCGGCGTAGTTCAGTCTGTTGTTGTAGCCAAATGTGTACGCAAGCTCCTCTGCAATGTTGGCTCTCACACCAGCGAGACAGTAAAACACAAGCGTCTTGTCTGTGCTTGGCTTATCAAATCCGTAACGCAACTTGAACTCGTCCTCGTGGAGCCCCAATGCACCCGGTGCTGATTTCACTGGGATGTTGATCGCATGGGGGATGTGACCCGCACTGAACTCGTCCGGTTCTCTGACATCAACAATAACGTACTCACTGCCTGGCAGCAACGCAATTTCCTTCATCTTCCCAAAATCAATCACTGGCGCAGTCTCCTCATCCGGCTTGCTGCTTCTATTGACCTTCGCTTCAGTACCCTTGGCCTCACTTGAGTATCTCATAGCTGGTGCTAACATTGATGATCTCACCTTCAAACTTGTTGATAATTTTGAAATCGGGGAAAGGGTTGCCTTTGTTCTCAATCCCGCAAATCTAACAACATGACACAAACGAACACTACGACTAATACTACCTCTCAATGCTAACGACATTGTACAGACACCTCTTTTCCTAAAAAAAAATTTTCTTAAATAATAATTCAACGTTACTGTTGGTTTTCCTTTAAGTGGAAAGGAAAATTACAGTGAACATTTTTCTGTGCGCGATGATTTCAGCTGGTGCTCAGTTTGAAGGCTATTGAAGTCGATTTTAGATGGAAAATGGGGTCATAGACAGTGCATTATTCAAGCTAAATCGAATGCAAGTTAAATGAATATTTAAATTGCTATTAAATGGTACAAAAAACCAAGTTTTTTATTAAACTAGCAAATTGTTTCCTTTGCACTCCACTTTTATCCCACCTTTACCAACTATATAACTATATTGATGTTAGACACTATTGTATTTAATCAGCAAACCTTTAAAACCTTGGTCAATCTTACGATGTACAGTCACTATTATTATCTAATAATTTCATTATATTTTTAAAAGATACATCGTCTAAACATATCATCTATTTGAAATACAAATGTTAACACTGAATGCAAACAAAAGTGCAATGGCATACTATCTGCCACCAAATCCAGGGAAACCCCCCATACCTGGGAAGCCCCCCATACCAGGCATACCGCCTCCCATTTGTTTCATTTGCTCTTGCGCCATCTTGATTGCATTTGGGTCCTTCATCATTCTTTGGAATTCTTCCATACCACCAGCTGGCATACCCATCTTTGACATCATTTGCTCCGCTTGTCTCATTGCTTGTGGATTGTTTTGCAGATTCCTCATGGCCTGTTGCATGTTCATACCACCTGGTAATCCTGGCATGCCTCCTGGCATGCCACCTGGCATTCCTCCCGGCATACCACCGCCTTGTTGCATGTTCATTGCATTCTTAGCCATGCTTGCAAACATATTCCTTTGCAATAGCACACCTTCAACCTCTGTAACAGACTTACCGCAACCTCTAGCAACTCTGACAATACGAGTTGGCTCGTCAATGAAAATTAAACCTTCACTTTCAAGCTCCTTTTTGGTCATGGAGTCTAATATGTAAAGAATGTCTTTGAACTTTTGTGATGTCTCCTCCTCACCCATTTGGTTCATCATCTCCCCAATACCACCTGGTAAATTTTGTGCAATCTTTGACAATGGCCCCATTTTCAAAATACCACTAATTTGTGACTGTAGATCCTTTAAGGTAAATTTACCCTCTTGAAGATTCTTCATGACTTCTTCCTGATTAACATTGGCAGTTTTCACTTGTTCCATTAATCCTTGCATATCACCAAAACCAAGTAACTTTGAAACAAATTGCTTTGCTGTGAATGATTCTAAGTCGTAAAGATGTTCACCGGTACCAATAAATGCAATTGGAGTCTTACTTGAAGCTACCGCAGAAATTGCACCACCACCCTTAGCATGACCATCCATCTTTGTCAAGATGATACAACCAAAGTTCGATGACTCCTTGAATGCTCTTGCCTGAGATTCAGCCGCTTGACCAATTGATGCATCCAAAACCATGATTGTCTGATTTGGTTGAACCGCTTCACTAATTTCAATCATTTCTTCAAATAAATCTTCTTCTTGTCTGTGACGACCTGATGTATCGACTAAAATTATTTCATATCTGTCCTTCTTGAACTTTTCAACACCATCATTGGCAACTTTGACTGGATCTGATTCAGTGTAAGAACCATAGTATGGAATTTTTGCTTTAGTGGCATTTTGTTTCAACTGATCAAAGGCACCAGCTCTGAATGTATCAGCACAAACAATACCAACCTTGAATCCTCTTCTTTGATAATAAACAGCCAACTTAGTACACGTAGTAGTCTTACCAGCACCTTGTAGACCAACAAACATAATAACATTACTCTGTTTCTTCTTTGGCTTGAAGATGCTGACATCCTGAACATCGACTAAATTGCAAAGTTCGTCAAAGACTGCCTTCTGAACAATCCTCTTTTTGTCACCTTCGGCTTCAGTGATGACTGTCTTTAATTTCTTTCTTAGTTGAATGACTAGCTTGATATCAACATCTGCTTCCATAAGCGCATTAGAAATCTCCTTAAGCATGCCTTCCACAACAGAATCGTCCACGCGTTCCGCCCCCGTCACCTGGCCAACAGCCTTGTTGATTCGACGTCCTAGATCTGCCAAAACCATCTCTGTTTAACCTCCTATTACAAAACAAGATCACACTAGTTGTCCAACTTGAAAAATTCTGAATTTTGCATTTTTCCAGTAGCTCTTTAGGACGAAAATCAAGTAGGCAGAAAGCTGATCTTTGTAGATTTGCGATTATTGATGAACGGGGTTCAATTGGGTCGGTTTGGAATAATAAACGAGTCCTGGAGGCCGCAAAAGGAGGATACTATATCGTTATTAGACCAAATTGTCATATTTTTAGACTTCAATTCCCACGAAAATGATTCCAATGATGAACATATTAAAAAAATCGGTCTTTTCCAAGCAATCAATAGTATTGCAAAACAGTTCAATAGCCAAAGGAAAGGAACAATGATAAAATGTATTGACACAGATAAAAGCAGGACTGTTTTTGGGAAGCTGGAGTCAAATCATTGGTTTTTTTGTGAGTTTCAGTTTGGTTATTCTTTAGTCAATGGCCAAACAAGATATTCTTCAAAGGGGCTGGCTCATTCCAAGTACTTAATTGCATTGATTGAAAGGGGATATGCTTTATGGTGCCTCAATTACAATAAAATGGAGAAATGTGAATCTTCAATGGGGAAAGAGCTATTCAAGTTGAAATGCAAACAGTGGTGGTTGAACTGGTTCAAAAATACATTTGAGTTCCCATCTTCATTTGATATGAGTAATAGCGGTGTCATGAAGATACTAAATGGTGTTAGATATTCTTCACTACCATTACCATGGGGGTTTGAGGACAACATAAAGGTTGCCTTGAGAACATTTGTTAACTCGCAGTCTGGATTGGTCAGTGTCTCGTTGGTTAATACTAATTGGATCAATCAAAGCAATTGGGGTGTGATCTATTCTCTGGAAGGGCCTCTGGAGCTGAAGCACTTGCTTAACTGGATTGAAGATATTGACCAAGTAGTTGGATTAAGTACTTATGCACTCACTCATGATAATCATCCATCCCTTAAAGAGTACATCGCTAATTTGAAGCGCACCAAATCAATTAAATCGGATGGCAGCTTATTTGAGAGGTCAATACTAGATCCTACTTTGTTTCAAACAACAATAAATGACCATGTTGTGACACCGTTCAAATCTGTTTTTGATTCAATGGGCGCTTTCATACCCGATTCCAGTGTTTTCACTACTGTTCCAGAGCTACCCTCGATGGGTTTACAATATTTGAATCCATTCAAGTACTTGAGTGTGAACACTGAACAAGGCAGCAACGAAACCTCTGATGACCACGACGAAGTAGTACCGCCACCGCCAGCATCGCCACCAGCATCAACGGTCAACCATGAAAATAATGAATCTGAACAAGAGCAGGCCTCTTTGGAATCAGGAAAGTTTTTATTGGGTAAGCTACCAAATAATAACATTAGTATCAAGGATGTATGGATTAAAAACGAGGGAATCTATGAGCAATTCCAATTAGTGGCATATGAGAAGCACGGGATCTTGTTCACCCTATTATTTGACGCAACTACCTTGTTGACAGAGCCTAGCATATATGCAGAACTTGGTTCAAAGCTCGATGAGGTTTTGGATACTCATTTGCACGATTTGATTGTTAAGCAAATAGAACAAGATATTACAGAACCAATACCGACAGAGGTGTTATTCCAACAGGGGAAGGTATTTACTACGCTACCCAACATACCTCCGGCAAGCGACTTGGCTGAATATCAAATACCTCTTTCTCATTGCACGTACAACACTTTAGACGGAGAAGAGTTTGACCAAATCAAAAGAGAAGAAGTTTATTTAAAACACAGCCAGCTATTTTATCTTTTATTTGATGCCAATGCTCCGTTTCAAGACTGGAAGGTCTCTATAAACAAAACGGGTGTCAGTAAAACACAGAAAATAGTGTACACAGATCTCGGAGAAGCACAGTGGAGTGTTAAATGGCAGTCCAAGTGAGCAAGATCTCATCATGAGCTTTCTTATTATCACCTTCTCACCAATTTTTTTCTTTTTTTTTTTAAAATAAAAAGGAATTAGTTGTTTATTCTACCTTGAAATTGTAGTGATAGAAGTAATACTGACTGTGTGCTTATTATTAGTTGAGCGATATAATAAGATAAAATAGTTCACTATTTTTATTATATTATTAATTGAAATAGTAAAGAAAACACGGTAATTGGTGAAAAACACATTCAATAGTGGTAAGGATAACACGATTAGAGAGGATTTAGTGAAAATCAGTATATAAAACGTAGAAAGGATGGTAATGAAATGTAAAAATTGTGGTAATACCACATTTACAAGAGAATACCACACAGCTTCCGGTGATTTGGCCTGTACATCATGTGGTGCAGTGATGGAAGAAAACCCAATTGTGAGTGAAGTTACATTTGCAGAGAATGCAGCGGGTGCAGCAACAGTACAAGGTTCATATATTGCAAACGATCAAACACATGTCAACTTTGGTAATGGACGAGGAAGTTTAGAATCAAGAGAACAAACCCTTCAAAGCGGTAAAAGAAGAATCAAAAATGTGGCATTGGCATTGAACATACCAGATTTCGTTGCGGATTCTGCATACCAGTGGTTTCAGTTGGCATTGACAAATAATTTTGTGCAAGGTAGAAGGTCACAGAACGTTATAGCAGCATGCTTATATGTGGCCTGCCGTCGAGAGAAAACCCACCATATGTTGATTGATTTCAGTTCAAGATTACAAGTAAGCGTTTACGCAATTGGTGCTACCTTTCTTAAGATGGTTAAAGCGCTCCATATTACAAACTTGCCATTAGTAGACCCATCTTTATTTATTCAACATTATGCAGATAAATTAGATTTTGGTAGGTCAAAACTCAAAGTGATCTCTGATGCCACAAAATTGGCACACAGAATGGGGGATGATTGGATCCACGAAGGTAGAAGACCTGCAGGTGTTGCAGGTGCTTGTCTATTATTAGCAGCCAGAATGAATAACTTTAGACGAACACATACAGAAATTATGGCAGTAACCCACATTGGAACGCAAACCATCCAAAAAAGATTGAAAGAATTTAAGGAGACTAAATCCGCACAGATATCAGTTTCCAAATTCAGAGACGGGGTGGATGTAGAACCATCATTACCACCGGCATTTCAAAAGAATCGAAAAGAAAATCGAAAAAGGAAAAGAGATATTGAAGACGTTGGTAAGATTGAGGAAGAAATGGCAGCTGATCCTGTTCTAGGAGCAATGCTTGAAGATAGTGACATAACAGAAGAAGAGATTCAACATCATATAAAAATGCTTCTTAAAAGAAGAGAAGATGACGTGAAAAGAAGGGTTAACAAAAGAATTGTTAAAGATATAAGCGGAGAAACTAAACTGGTTGTTGACTTCAATGATGAAGCTTACGAAGAAGAGAATAAAGAAGACTTAAGCTCAAAAAAGTCCGCTTTTGATGAAAAATTAGAAAAGATGATTGAGCTAAATCGACCAAAGAACCTTGTTTCAGCTCTACCTTCAACACTTGAAATACTACAAAAAGTTCCTGATGATCCTAATAACCTAGAAGATGCCGACGATGAAGAAATTGAAGCTTGTCTTTTAACTAAAGAGGAGAGTTCGCAAAAAGAGCGATTATGGGTTGGCTCAAATCAGGATTACTTGATTCAGCAAGAGCAAAAGAGACTTAAAATTGAGGCAGATAAAATTGCTGGCCACACAACAACAATTAGAAAGAGAAGGAAACCAAAACAAGAAAACGATGATGACGATGATGACATTAAACGTGCGGTTAAAGGATTTACCAACTTGGGTGACGTGATGAAAGCAACGTTAGAAGGTCGCGGATCAGCATCAGAAAATGCGAAAACATTACTAAGTAGTAAAACATTGAGTAAGAAGATTAATTACAACGCCGTTAATAACTTATTTGATGATTAATTTATATATCAATTGTATTATAGATCTTATATTCTTTTATACCCGATGTCTTTATATAGATGCTTGAACAAAAGTAAAGTTATTGATGATGATGATGATGATGACTATAGTCTTCTGCCATTATCACCAACTCTACCCATACCACCGCAAACGGTACAAGTTTCCAAATCTAAGAAAAAATGAGTCAATCCACGGCCTCTACATCTTGGGCAAATAACACCACCCATTCTCGGGTCACCAGGCTGAATAACTAAGGGTCTTTGTATCCCCATAGGTGCCATCGGAGGTATTATTCTCACTCCCGGAGGTAGTGAAACTGTATTTGGATTCATTGGTTGAGGCTTTGGTGGATTTTTGACCAATTGCTCTAATTGAGCCTGTGTTGATGGAGGAGTGACTCCACGACGGTACTTTTTCCAACAATCCTTACATGGACGTCCATTTTTCAGTTTGTAACCATTGTTACCGCATTTTTTACAAAGTTTGACACCAGTTGGATATTCCCATGGAAGATAAGAATTTGGATTAGTCACTGTTGATGGTCTAAGTTTCAGTATAGGCTTCGCTGGCCTGTTTGGTGGCGGCTGTTGATTGATCTTCTGCGGTGGTACTTGCGTTGGCCTTGAGTACGTACCGGCAGTGGTCTGCGAAGGTCTTTGAGGTGCTTGAGGCGGTCTTTGAGGCTTTGGTGGTTGGTCTAAATCCAGCTGCGGGTCTAGCATTGCCGCATCGTAGCTCGGAGGGGCCTCTGTTGGCACATCCTCAAAATAGTCGTCTATTGGAAGTGAATTCGCTGAGGGAGTTCCCTTACTATTAGACATTTATCGATAAAGTTGACAAAGAGAAGCTGATACAGTGAAAAATAAGATTGTAAAATGATCTAACATTTCTTACGTAAGGAAATATTAAACACCTTAGAGACAATTGCAATGTCGATCAACTGTCATGACTAAACAATCACTTCTTAAATGTTCTATTATCGTAGATTGTCTTTTCAAAAAGGAAAATACCTTGGTTTAAGGCAAATCTAATTAAGACGTCAACGTCATATAATTTATAGCAGATCATTCTTGAACCAAATTGAAAACTTCTCGTGACTTGACCCATCTGGTTACTCCTGCGCATCACTTACTATAAGCTTGACGCCAATTGGCTGTCAAACAACATGCATTGCTGCAGACGTTTTGTTCAATTCTATTGTTATTTTGTATGTGAAAAATTTCCCTTTTCAAGAAACTTTGTCTTTATCATCTTCAACACATAATATTCAAGATGCTTTGGTTAACGCAGCTGCAGAAGATTGGAGTGGTGTTTACGGCCACTGGTGTATTTTTTTTTATTCTTGGTGTCATGTCACTTTTCAGTGCTAGGCTATTGGCTATGGGTAATATACTATTCATCATGGGTGTTGTGATGATCATAGGTCCTCAAAAGACCGTTGTTTTTTTTACAAGACCTCAAAAGGTCAGAGGATCGCTTTGTTTTGTCCTGGGGTTGATTCTTATCTTCATGAAGAAGTCTTTCTGGGGGTTTTTACTAGAAACAATTGGTATTCTAGGCTTATTTGGTGAATTTTTCCCAACTTTGATCCAATTCCTAAGAAGTTTGCCTATAGTAGGCCCATTACTCAGCCATCCTTTGGTATCTCCTGTAATTGATAGGTTGGCAGGTGTTAGAGTGTTACCAATTTAGAGTCCTTAGCCAGTGGCATTTATATTAGTTTTATATAAGTCCTTTTATATATACATGTGTTTTGTACTTAGTGTAATGTAGTAGTTGTTGTTGTTGATAGCTTGTGTGCAAATTGTAGCACTTTGTAATCCATGCCATGCTGACCCATAATCTGAAACCCAAATCCTCTGTAAGGTACATTGATGGTTGGCAATCCTGCTAGCGATGCCGGAACCGTTAAAACATCATTCATGTACGATTCAACTGCACTGGTACTCTTGTAATCTTTCACCAATGGAGGCAGGCCGGTGGCTGTCGGAGATAGTATAAAGTCAACACCATCAATTGTATTATTTGTTTTGTTCAAAACGTGACGATCTCTGAAAACTGCATTGAAGTCAGAAGTTAATTGTGACCTGACGTCCATTGCTTTCATATAATGAGACTCAAATCCGTAGGATGATAATGTAAAGTTGCCAAGAGTTATCCTACGTTTGACCTCGTCGCCAAATGCCTCTGTTCTAGTGCTAACTAGATCGTCCTTTTTGAATCCGTATCTATTTCCGTCGTATCTTGCCAAATTGGATGCTGCTTCTGCTGTTACTAGTGTATAATACGCTGCTAGCGAGCTCTTAATTGATGGAACTGACAACGTCACTATTTCATGCTCCTCTTTCAAGTTATCTAACAAGCTTAGCCATTGTTCTCTGACACTTGCATTCATCTCCTTTAGTATGAATTCCTCAGGAACCCCGATCCTTATAGGTTTCTTCTTTTCAACCCACATTTGTTTCATCCATTCTGTAGATATCTCTTCTCTCAACTTCTCGCTCAATGATGTAGGATCCTTGTGATCGTAAACATCTAAAACGCTAAACACTTTCCAAAGGGTACCAATATCCTTGGCGAAAACACCAACAGTATCCAAACTCTGCGCGTATGCAACCATACCCCATCTTGAAACTCTACCATACGTTGGCTTGAAACCGTAAATACCAGTATATGCTGCTGGTAGTCTGACTGAACCCCCTGTATCGGATCCAATTGCAAAATCAACCATTTCACTTGCAACGGCAGCTGCTGAACCTCCACTGGAGCCCCCCACGATTCTTTGAGAAGAGGGAATTTCTTCATTCCATTTGATAGGTTTTACGTAACTCCCACTGTCTTCATACTCCGTTACCATATCAGGATCATCTTCTCTTGCATACAGTGGATTGAGTGTTGCTTTGAATTTAGTGTTTAATGTTGAATTACCCATACCAAACTCGTCCATATTGGTTTTGCCCACTATCTGAGTGCCTGAATTCTCAAGTAAAGTAGCCACTGTACTGTCGTATGGGGCAATGAATGACTCAAGCGCTTTAGACGAACATGTAGTTGGTTCATGCTTAGTACAAAAGAGATCCTTCAGCGCACTTGTTGTGCCGCCTAAGGGTCCTCTCTCGTCACTGAAAAGTGATTCAGGTTTCCTTAGTGACGTAAATGCATTGTACTTGGAGTTTAATGATTGCAATGACTTGAAAGAAATTGCTTTCATCTTCAGATTCCAAATTTACAAGAAGCTTAACAGAAGATGAAAAATATTATGAAGGGAAAATGTTGAAGATTGAAGATCTACAACTTGATTTAAAGATATGGCTAAAAAACAACGTGTTATACAGCGACTGAAACCAGCTCCATACACACTTCAAGATCTGAAGTCATGTGTTAATAATCCAAGCTTCTCAAAGGTGACAAGTGTACCAATTGGAGCTGGAAACGAAATAGATTTGTACTCCACTCCAGATATACCACAGAATAAAAGAGGCTTCAAGTATTCACCGTGTCGTCCAAATCCGTTATTTAAGTCTCTTAAGTATTCAACTTCAGATTGTGAGCCTTATAATGTATCCTGGTCATTTTTTGACAGATCAAACGATGCGTTGATCAATTCCGAAATGAACATTGCGTCCGTTGTAAAATCTCATGGTTGGCGGAGCGTTAGAGGTAACACAGGTATCAGAGAAGGCCGATGGTACATTGAATACAAAATCACTGAAAACAGTGACGCCAGTCACGTTAGAATAGGCATAGCAAGAAGAGAAGCATCACTTGAAGCGCCAGTTGGATTTGATGGCTATGGTTATGGGATCAGGGATATCGGATGCCAAGGTGTTCATTTGAGTCGAAGGATCGATTTAGGTGGTGAGAGGGACCTCAAAAAGGGTGATATAGTGGGTTTATTAGTTGACTTACCATGTTTTGAGAATCAACAAAATGTTGGCAAAATTCATGATTACTATACACAGGGACCCATTAGAGACATGATTCCTATAAAGTATAAAAACGGGTTGTTCTTTGAGCAGTATGAGTACACAAGCTCCAATGAAATGAACCATTTGCTTAATCCAATCACGGTTTTTGGAGAACAAGCAGTACCAGACAAAGAAAGATTCAAGCCAGTTGAAATCAACGGATCGTCTCTAAAGGTTTTCGTTAATGGAAAACAATTGTCTCATCAATGGAACAATCTATTGGCTTTTCTTCCCCCTTCAAGTGAACAAAGAGAACAGATGAAAGCACATCCGAATAAACCAACGCCGGACGATGGAGATTTAGGTTATTATCCCATGGTGAGCTGTTTTAAAGGTGGCTCCGTGGAATTAAATACCTCATCAAGACCATGGATAGCACCGTCAGAAACAGAGCACTACAAAATGTATGGGCAAAGGTATCAGGAGCGAGTCATTGAAGAATACGTGTGGGATATTGTCGATGAAATTGTTAACGAATGGCTAGATAACAAGGAGCTAACTCTAGCTTGAGAACACGTTGAAGTTTGTCAAGACTTCTGTGCAATGATCATTAGGACACGAGTCGCTTTCCCTGGATGATTTGACTAGGTTTTTACAGTTTTGATGCATCCTGACAAAGCAATCTGAACTGGGGCAAAAGACTCCTCTAGTGATGATTTGGTTGCACCCAAAGCATATGCTGATACTCCCGCCTTCTTGTGCGGTTTTGTATGTATCTATCAAATAGTTGTGCAACTCAGTGAGACCTCTTATTGAAAGCGTGAGCTTATCATGGTATCTTTCGATCCAACCTTGTAATTCAAGAATTTCCAACAATTTTTCTGCTTCGTCATAGCTCAACGTGCCCCCGGACTCGTCCCTTATATGGTTGATCATGGTCATATGGCTGACGTTGTATGTGAGGGTACCGATGTTGTTGCCTGTGATGTAGTCCAAGTTGAATATTCGATCAATGACGGCTTTTATCAATTCGATGTTTTTGTCAGTGAATTCAGTAGTCAGCTTAATTGATCCGCTTTCTTTCTTATTAATAAAGGTGTACATGATGCAGTCTGGGGAGTCCATATCCTTCGATTGATTTACTTCAAAGTCTAACAGGGATAACTTTTTATTTATTTTAGATACCACATCGTTAAGCTCTCTCAGGTTGAAAAACGGCAGAGGATCAAAGCTGTCATCTGTTTTAGCCGACTGTATGAGTGCTTCAATCTCTTCCCTTCTTTCATTTCCCTCTTCTATCGCATCCTGGATCAGCACCAACAATACCAGTTTGGTAAATTTGAGTAGTTCAACGTTTGCCAGCGATCTCATTGTCATCACCATGTCCAATACAGTAGCGTGCAAAGTGCCATAATCGTCTGTAAGGTCCTGGACTCGTTCTTCTAGCTCCATTCTCGATCTACACGCTTTTGAGCTTCTCAAAAGGCGTGTTCCCTCTATTAAAAGGAAAAAGCTCTCTGTTTCGCGTCGTAGTAATTCAAGGCCACTGCTTTATTCAATTCTACATACTTTTAATTGACTACTAGCAGCATCTGCCTGTCTTTGAGTTGTCTACTTGTTTACAATTGACCGTGTACACATATCTCTTGTCAAATTGGATATCAATACCAATATATTTGTTTAGACTATCTAATTAAACTGGAAAAAGTAGGAAAAAATAACATTGGTTTTTCAGTGTTTAGAACAAAGGTAATAGATCATAATAAATCGAGCTATTACAGGTACATAGACGATCAATATGTCATACTATCAACAATACCAGCAGAATTACAATCCTTACGGAGCGCAGGAGTACTCGCAGCAGCAGTCGCAGAGTCAGAGGGCCCCAAATGCGCCATCGCCTTCTAATCCAGTGTTTGGCCAACCGCAGGCACAGTTTACCATGCCTGCAGGCAACATGGCCTCAACGCCATCTTATAGTGAAGTAGAACCACTTTCGCAGGGAATAATAGCTGCGTTTTCCACGTCTGGATACCCCGGCGAACCAAGTCTATTTCAGGAGTTGGGAGTCAACTTTGGTCACATCAAAGCAAAGACACTGGCGGTCCTGAGATTGAAATCAAAGTCACTAAATGAAGATGTGCTACAGGATAGTGATATGGCTGGTCCTATTTTGTTTTGTTTTTCATTTGGTGCCTTGCTCTTACTATCAGGCAAAACACATTTTGGCTACATTTATGGTGTCGCTCTATTTGGGACCTTGTCATTGCACTGGCTATTTAAGCTAATGTCCAGCAATGGCCAGGGATTGGACTTTTTAACAACAGCCAGTACACTGGGATATTGTCTCTTGCCATTGGTAGTATTGAGCGCCTTTGCTGTTATTTTGTCTCTAGACAACCTGTTTGGCTATATTTTCAGTTTGCTTTGCATCACTTGGTGTACGTGGTCTTCCTCTGGTCTTTTTGTCAGAGTTTTGAATTTGACTCAGGCAAGACCCCTAGTGGCCTACCCCTTGGCGATGTTCTACTCAGTTTTCGCCTTAATGGCTATTTTTGTTGAAAAAAAGGCATAGAATCATATAACCTGTTTATAACGAATACAATATACTGAAACAAAATAATAGTAAACAAAATAATCAAACAGTCAATGCAGGAACAAACAATTCAAAATCACTGGTAGAAGATTTAGAATCCTTTGTGTTATCTTCAACATGTAATGTAGCAACAATACTATCAGTGCTGTACTTGTAGCCAATTTTACCATTGGTGCTACTATCTGCATTTTTTTCAATGCTTTTCAACTGAGAAGAATCACCAGGCAAAAAGATGCTATTATCAGGCGCCGAAGATCCATATCTTTGCGAACGTTCTTCGTCAGTTAAGTTTTCAATAGGAATCAAATCTGAATAGTTTCTTCTGGCCATAAATAACGTGTTTGCACCATCTACAGACTTAAACATTGGAATTGTATCTTCAATGGCGCTATCGCTAAACTTGTGTTTGATAGCTCTCTTTTTCAAAAAATTCGCCATTCCTTCAGGTGGTGCAGTATTAACAATAGCGCTTGATATTAAGTTAATGACAAAATTTGGGTCCTTTTCTGGTGTCAATGCAATTTTGGGATTTGATGATTTTAATCTAGTAATAGTACAAAGGTGAACATCACCTGAAAGAATGCTAATTCTTGTGTTATGCGTTTCTCCAAATTTGACCAACTTTGCTAAAAATTCGTTTCTCTCTCTTTTATGGTGCAATGCACACCAGTGGTCGTTCAAATCATCCAATAGTTCTATTTCACCATCAAACTCATTGACAAGACCTCTAGCAACGATACCTTTTCTAGCAAGAAACTTGACTGGCCTGGAAAGGGGTGACTCCATTAACTTTTCTACCCAAACCATCCTTGGATACATGATAGGGACACCCAATAAAACATAGAGATGCTTAATTGGTGACTTGCTAGAACTAATTTCATGATTTAGTCTATCGAATACCAATTTGTAGGTTTCAGGTGTGACTATCTCCTTTTTGGTTCTCTCAGTACGACAATCGAGGCCAAGAAAGGCGATATTGGCACCCAGTTTAGCAAAGATTGATCTCGATTGCTGCTTGATGTAAGGTCCATTTGCTGCACCACCAATAAATGACTTTTCCAATTTGATGTCTTCCTTGTAGAAGGTGTGGTGTTGAAACAACATATAATATCTAAAGGCGTACTGTCCGACGCCCTGAAAGATATCTTGGTTCATTGTGGAGTCAGAGTATGAGCCAAATCCATCAATGATATCGTGGTCATCGTAAATATTAATTTGAGGAATTGAAGCTAACGCCAGCGGATAACAAGACTGGATAGTTTTACCATTGGGACCCTCCCAAAACCCCTTCCCAAACCACTTTATGTAGTGGTTCAAGTAGTAGGTTTCAAAAGACTTTGCCATTTTGTCAGTGAGCCTTCTGCTACCATAGAGATGTCTGTGTTTCAACCATTGTTCGAATTCTTTTGAGGTAGTTTTAATCGAGTCTGCGTAGATTTGATCGCCTCCGCCGATCATTACGTGGTACGAGCGACTGTTGTGTCTACGCAAAACGTCGAGCCACAGAGAGCCCTTGAATTCGGAGGTGTCCACGTTAAGCGAAAAGCCGTTACAGGAATAGGACATGACGTTCATTGACTGATCGAGAGAGGGGATGACAAACTGAAAGTGCGGCAAACTGGTACCGCTAATAAAGTACTTCACTTTCTGCTCGTAGTTTGTAAGTTCCAAATTGAATGAGTACCTAATAAACGTAAATTCTTCCTCTCGGTGAATGATTTCACCTTCTAAAGCACCGTCAGCAAGCCCAGAAAAGTCTGTCTTTGGTCCAACGGCATATGTAAACTTTGGAACTTCACTGTCAAAGTTCCTAAACACGATCATTACAGTACCTCTGTAGTTAGACTGGCCTTCTTCGTCAAAAGCACAGAATCTTACCAGGGGTCCACACGAAACAGAGAGATCCCCAATCGTGTAGTCACTAGGGCACTCTGTAACTCTTTCAGGGGCCGTTTCCCGCACCTTTTCTAAGTATGCATCAACCGGCAGCTCGCCAAGCCATTCAGATTCCGTCAATTCAACACCCATCTTCAAACACAATGCTGAAGAGAACAATTGGCAGAAAAGGGAAAGGGCCAAAAATTTTGATCTTTACAATTAGAGACAAAATCAGTTGGTAAACACATTTTTTTTATAGCTTTATTGGTTTTAGTAATGGCTGAAGGCCGATTGATGATATCCAGTGTGGTTTGTGGTTGATGAGATTGCAGGCGTGCTGATTTTACAGAATTTTCAGTGCTGAAGTGGCTTTAATCAATAGAAAATTTCAAAAAGTGGATTAAAGTGGAGTTTGATTAGTATTTTGCAAATAACAAAGACGATTTAAGGCCTTGAGTGTGTTGGTGATCATAGAAGAGGCCAAGTAGAGCCAGTACCATCTGCTCACCCATCGTATTTGGTGGTATTTTTTTTTACAATATAAAAACCGCTCTATTGATATGTTGGTTCTTAACACCGTTGGTATACCTTTTTTCTTTACGAAAGACCAAAAGATGTCACAAAAGGTTGTCAAGGGTACCGTTCTTTGCATGCACGGGTTTGCGCAAAACGGACAGGTGTTTTCAGTTAAAGCGTCTGGTATTAGAAAGGCGTTAAAGAAGGCAGGTTATCACACGGTCTTTGTGGATGCACCACTAGCTCTCACGGCGTCAGATCTGCCATTCGAAGCGTCCAGCTATGGTGCTGACGACAAAACTGAGGAGCTCAATTTTAGAGGCTGGGTGTACACACAGAAGGACAAGTTTGATATCCAACCAAGTTTGGACACCGTCAAAAAGGCCTATGCAGAACACGGTCCTTTCATTGGTATTCTGGGTTTTTCTCAGGGTGCAGGTGTTGCTGGGCTGCTCTTGGCCCACTACAACGAGGTAGTTGGTGACGACAAGGCCGCTGACTCTCTCAAATTTGCTTTGCTCTACTCTGGCTTCAAGTTTGAAAACGAGTCTGTCCAGCACTACTATGAAAAGAAAGTGACTTTGCCAACGTTGCACTTGATGGGCGAGCTCGACACTCTTGTTTCCAATGAGAGATCTCTTGCCTATGCCAATCTTTGCGAAGACAAGACCATCCTCAAGCATCCTGGAGGACATTACTGTCCTTCCACCAAGGATCTGCTGAAGAGTCAAGTTGCATGGGTTAATTCCGTTGTTGACGGTACCAGAGAGAATCCTGCAGAGAAGGAAGTCGATGAAGATGTCACAAAACTAGCGGAACAGCTAGATAATCTTGGCAAGGCCTGAACTTTTAGCTCCCGATTTATAGAGAGAATTATATACATTGTAACATTTGATTTATATATACGTATCCAGTTGCTAAGCAAAAACTTGTTCGGCGCATGCTGATTTTGATAAGAGATGATTCTTTAAAGGCCTATCTTTTCTTTACTTGATTATCAATTCCACACCTTTGCCATGCCAACGGAAACAACGCCGCTGGCTCCTGTTGAGGCACCTTTGAAGCAGAACTTGCCGAGCTTGAAGTTGAGAATTACGCAAGTTCTTTGTGCCGTTGTATGGTGTTTATTTGCTGCAGGTCCTGTGTTTGGGTTTGCTGCGTTGAAACCAGTCTTGGTGGCACAAGGAGTCTACAAGGAGGTCTGCGACATTGAAACCAGTGCTGATGCCACTCTCCCCTGTACTGCACAGGATTTGAAGTTAAATCTCATGTTTACTTTAGCTGCGGTGATCACCAACGCAACTGCGCTAGTCGTCGGTAGAGTTTTGGATACACAGGGTCCAAGAATCACCGGTATTATAGGTTCCGCTATTCTCTCGGCCTCAGCATTGCTACTTGCCAATGGTAAATACATTTTCTTGTTTGACGCTTATTTGTTTGGTTATGTGGGGCTTGCATTTGGTGGTCCCTTTGTTTTCATTTCTTGCTTCCAATTGGCAAACTCTTTTCCTGGCAACTCTGGATTAGTTTTGGCAATTCTTACCGGTGCCTTTGACACTTCCTCTGCTTTGTTCCTCTTTTACAGAATTGCATACCAAAATAACTATGTTGCCAACTTCACTTTGGACAAGTTCTTCTCGTGGTATTTGATTGTTCCTGCCTTCATTTTTATTTGTCAACTGTTCATTATGCCTCATGACTCTTATAAAACAGTGGGCACTCTTGTTAAAATTGGTGAAACCGGCATCGACGAAAATGGGCTACCAGTGGATCCGAACGATTCACGTTTCCTAGATGCAGAAGTGACTTCCTTAGAAGAAGCAAGAAACAGAAGGTCATCTGTCAAATCAAATAAATCTGTGTACGAGCAAATCGCAGATGGTCAACTCAAATCCAGCTCTGGTGGTATCTTTGGTGTTTTGCACACTAAATCCGTTTTTGAGCAATGTAAAACTCCATGGTGGTACTTAATGGTTGCTTTTACCACTATTCAAATGCTTAGAATCAATTATTTTGTTGCTACCATCAGATCACAAATGACTTATTATTTCGACTTGGAAACAGCCGTCACTATGAATAAATTCTTCGACGTTGCTTTGCCTCTGGGTGGTATCGTTTCTATCCCGTTCATTGGTATTATTTTGGACAATACTCAAACATTGACCACCTTGAAGGTTCTTTTCGCTGTTTCGCTGACCATTGGAGTGAGTGGTATGATTCCACACCAACTCATCCAATACATTGGTATTTTACTTCTTGTTGCCTATAGGCCTTTTTATTACACTGCAGTCTCTGATTATTGCGCAAAGGTGTTTGGATTCACTACTTTTGGTACAGTTTATGGTGCCATGATTTGCATTTCAGGTCTCATGAACGTTTTGCAAACAGGGATGGACAACTTAACTCATTTTACTTTCGAAATGAACCCAACTCCAGTCAATATAAGCTTGGTTTCTTTAACAGTATTATTTGGTTTTTCAATGATCTACTACGTCAGTACCCAAGAACAGCAGTTGAAAAGACAACAGGCTATAGATGAAGCAATTGGCGAGTGATTCAACGCCAGTTATATCATGATCCTGAATTGTAAGCACATTATTTTGATCTCTAATTGTTAATATTGTTTATATTTGTAGTTATGTTAATATAATTAAAGTTTGGTGTCATTTTGAACACATGTAGTAACATTGAGCCACCGCTAGCTTCTTTCGATGAATTAATTGAAAGCAAATACTTTGGATAGATATCAATTATTGACTGTTAAAAATAACACGTCATTTCTAACTTTAAACAGAGTAACAGTCTCTTTTTGAACAAGTTATAACATCTCTTGTCTATACACTTAAAGCACTAGAGAATAGAGACATTCAATTTTTAAATCTAATAATCAGATTTCCATACTTCAAATCTCCTGTTTTCTTTCTTATTTGAATAAGATTATTACATAAACTTACTCTCTATTGCATTGCATTATTTACTTAGTATGTTCTTGCGTAGAATACAGGAATAAGCCTCTGAGCCAAATTATGCTACAAAAAATCATATTATCCTATAGTGGCGCTGTCATTATCTATTTTTTTCTTATAATAAGGATAATCTGAATATAATTTGCCTGTGTATAAGAAGGAATACATACCATATATGCCGTCCATATCAGCGACAATACAAAAGTCGATTTTATCGTTGCTTTTGTCAAAATTGCCAGTTCACTTGAATGGTCAAGACGAATCTTTAATTTCCTTATCTACGGGTATACACTTGACAAATATAACATTGGATGAGGAGAAATTACAAACGCAATTGCCACAGCATGTGATGTTCCATGTCAGATCTGCACAGATTGATCAGCTAGATATTAATGTCAGCACCGATGGTATAAAAGCAGGCGTCAAAGGCCTAAAATGTATCATATCACCCAAAATGGGTTTGACCGTTGACTCACAAGAAAGTATTGATGAAGTGATGCAAAGTGTACTGGGATTAGTTGATGCCGTTGCAGGTACTAGCTTGAGTACAATTGACGTCAATGAGGAGTACCTTGATAATATAGTCGATGAAGATGACGAAAAAGCTGAAAATGATGAATTGATTCAAAGTATGATTGAATCAAATGCTATCCCACCTGAAGACCATCCACACACAAAGGGATCCTGGTCTGGATATGTTATCAACTACATTCTAAACAAAGTCAAAGTTAATATTGAGAATGTTCAGGCTAAAATCATAGCAGATCCACTTATTTTGTGTTTATCTGTTGATCAATTATATGTAGAAACTGAAAATGGACAAAGGAAATGCGACATTAAGAGCTTCAAACTTGGGCTAATATCAGATGAAATAAAATATGATAAAACAAATAATGACACCCGGGAGAAATTTGATTACACCCCAAGTTCTAGCTCGGATTATGATGATGATATGATGGCTTCGTCTTTTTTGGCAGAAAGCAAGGAACAGATTCAACAGTCATTAAAAGAAAGCATTACACACAAGCAGGGATCATTATACATGAGCACTAATACTAGTGAGTTTTTTGATGCAGAATCACACTTGGGTTCATCTGAAAAACCCACAGAAGAAAGCTTCGATCAAGAGACCCAATTTCGAATAGGATCTTTAATTTTGTTTTTAGATTCTATTTTTTTAAACATGGATACCAAAACTCAAGATGTCCAAATTCAAATGGGCATTATCAATGTTTCATTAAAACCAGTTCCTGAATTTTTATCATCCTTATTAACATTGATATTACAACTCAACAAGCAGTCAAGACATCAATCCAACAAAGATTCTGATCCTATAAACCAAAAATCTAAAAATGAAAATGATTTTCGAATATCGGATTTTACTCTGGATGTTTTGAGTGTTGGGTTGTCAAGCACGCTTAACAAAGAGGGAAATTATGAGCATGAAGATTCTATGATATTAAAACTGATGGATTTGAGCATTCAACAGAAAGGCAAGGCATTTTTTCAAGGTAGCTTAGGAACAATTCAGGTACTTGAGGATACGAAGCATATTTTGTCATTTGATAATGAAAGAAATACCCACGTTGACATGAAATTCGAATTTCAAGACATGGGAAAATTGAGAACTATTAGTGTCATCTGCTCAAATGTATTGAAACTAGAATTAGGCATTGAGGCTTTTAAAGAATTGGCAACTTTTATTACCAGCCTAGACGATGTTTTTGATAAGTTAGGCATTCTAAGTAGAGCCAGAAAAGAAAAAAGTTTGAAAAAGCTGAGCTTGAGAACTAATACCAACCTAAAATCAATGGAAAGCAAACAAAATACAGAGCTCACTTTTAAATCCTCCGGTGTCAATTGCATTTTAGTTATCAATAATAATGAATTTTTGAAATTTGTTACAGCGGGTATCAATTTTGACTCCATAAGAGGAGTATTTGATGTAGGAGAACTAGACATAGCTTTTAGTTCCAACAATATAGAACAAAACTTAGCTACAGTTGGTGAAATTGGCTATACCAACTATGGAAAAAGATTTGTTCCTGTTAAAGGATATGATAATAATACTCAAAAAGAAATAAGTTTAAATTCACACTCAGTTTTGAATATTGATTCAGTTGACATGAAGCTCACCTTTGAAATGATTAAAAGTTTAACTGATTATGTTATGGAGCTCAGAAATATTGTAAACAGAACTAAAAAAAAAAAGACTGTTCAATTTGAAAGCAATAAGGCTAATAGAATGCACACAAGTTTTTTAATAAGAAAGCACATGTTGAAATTTTATACAAATATCAGGTCTCTGTCTTTCAAATTATCAAATGTGAAGCAGGATTTTGGGGATTTGTGTGGGAAGTTACAGGACATAGCATTTTATGAGTACACAGATACGACCCAAAATGGATACATAAAGGACTTCGAAATATATAGAAATTTCAAAAAATTCAGTCAGCCATTTGTTAACAGAATTGATAATTTTCACTCATTGACACCAGCAGTATTTTTTAGTTTTCAGTCAGGGTCAAATACTTTACATTTAAACGATTTGAGCTTAGAGTGTTATGGCGAGTGGCTTAAAATTTTTGACCAAAGTGGTTTTGATAAGTTTGAGCCTCCCTTGGGCACTGATATCAATATTGAAAGGCTCAATAAGGACAAAAAAAAGAAGAATGTGTTTCAAGACTTATTTATTTCAGCGAACAACTTTATCATAGGTTTAACACCACTTAATTTAAAATCGAAAGCGTACATAGTGTTGAAAAAAGCCACTTGTGATCTTGTTTTATACAATGATAAAACAATAACATGTCAAAATACAATTGATTCTCTTGGTTTGTACTTAATCGATGACGCCAAAATAATAAAACCTATGAAAAAGAAAAAGAGTTTATGGACTATAAGCTCTGTTTTGAAGCAAAAAGGGTTTGTCAAAATTGGATCAACGAATTTATTGATTGTGAAAGTTAATGTCAACACTGTTGAATCACTTCTACTAAGCAGAAGTAGCCAACAAAAATCACTAATTGATGCTCTTGTGGATACCAATGATTTTGAATTGAGAATATGCTCCGATTCTTTGCAATGTTTACTTAACTTGTTGAAGGATTTAAAGCAGCCAATATTTTTCTCATTTGATGATAAATATAGACCTAAACTAGAGTCCCCAATAGATATGTTCAAGGATATTGACAATAGCATGTTTTCTTCGAGTAGTTTAGACAAACAAAAGAACATTGCAAAAAAGGACAATAATAGTTTGGAAACAGAAGGATCTGGTAATGAGATAGAGTTTGATGATCATTTTTATGATGATTTGGAGTTCAAAAAAGTTGACAATGACAAAATTAATATAATACCATTTAGACTAAATATCAACATTTCAAAAATTCAAATTCTACTTCACGATGGATATGACTGGAAAGAGACACGAGATCAAATTTCTCAAGCAGTGTCTAGAGTCAGCGAAAAAGTTCAAAATAGAAAAGAAAGTGATGAAGAAGATGAATCCTTAGTGTATGAAGAAACTTTATATCAATCAATTTACCTAGGCTTGCATGTCTCAGGTACGGAAGGAGATTTGGTAGAAAATATAAATAAGAAAATAGGCAATGAAAGAGAAGAGGACTATGAAGAAGAGGATGATGATGAAACGTATGGCGATGATGTTGAAAATGGATTCATAACTAGGAGAACAACGGTTGCACTAGGTAGATCCAAAAGAATACCGTTACGTTTAAGAAGGTCCAAATATCAAAAAGTTTCTATTGAGCTTGACGAAACAAACGTCGATTTTCAGTTAATGAGCTCCAATGAGCCGCATTTAAATTCTAAAAGGCCAAATGTATTTGGGGATGATATTGAGATAGTTCAGAATATAAGTATAGGGGTGAAGAAATTTCGAATTATTGATAATGTGCCGACCTCAAATTGGAATATGTTTGTTGGTTATTTAAGAGAAGCAGGTGATATTGAAATTGGTAAAGAAATGATTCACGCTGATATCAAAATGGTTCGCCCCGTAGCCAGACTAGCCGCAATTGATTTAATTTTGAATATTAATGTTTTACCTTTGAGACTACATGTCGATCAAGATACCCTGGACTTTTTACTAAGATTTGGTGAATTCAAAGATCAGAGATTTGTGCCCCCTAATTATGACACTGATGAACTCTATATTTCTAAGTTTAATGTCAATGCAATACAATTGAAACTTGATTATAAACCAAAAACTATTGATTATGGTGGGATTAGGTCTGGCCATACAGGAGAATTTGTTAATTTGTTTGTACTTGATGAATCAAGAATGATGCTCAACCAGATATCTTTGTATGGTATATATGGTACATCCAAACTAAATGCATTATTGAATGGAGTTTGGTCCCCAGATATTAAAAAAAATCAACTAGTTGATGTTCTTTCAGGTTTGGCATTTATCAGGTCCATTGCCAACATTGGACAAGGTGCAGAAAAATTGATTAGTGTTCCAATAGCAGATTACAAACGAGATGGTAGGGTTTTCAGGGGCGTACAAAGAGGTGTCTACATATTTGGTAAAACTACTGGACGTGAAGTTTTGAAACTTGGAGCGAAATTGGCTGTTGGGACACAAGGCATTCTAGAATCCACAGAAGAAATACTAGGAGGCGCTGGACCACAAAGAATTGCGAAAAATGTTGAAGATCAAGAAGATAACTTTTTTGAAAGTGAAGAAGAAGACGAAGATTATGGTAATGACGGTGAATCTAATGAACCAGAAGAGCAGCGAGTTGTTAGTTTGTACTCAAATCAGCCGGGGACATTTAATGAAGGATTGCAAGTTGCTTATGAGTCTGTGGGTAGAAATCTCAGTACCATTAGAAAGGCGGTAGCTCAGGCAAGCCAAAGGGCTAATGAGTCGAGAAATATGAGTGGAGCTATGGGAGAACTGGTAAAAGCAACGCCTGTTGTTATTATCAGACCTTTAGTTGCGACAACAGAGGCCATCTCCAAAACTTTGATGGGGGGTGTAAACGAATTGGACCCTGAGCAAAAGTTACATAATGAAGAAAAGTATAAATAAGTTCCTAGTGAATGCAGTATCCATTTAACAAAAATATGTGTCCATCTGAAAATCGGTTACACCTAAACCTCGCAACAAAGAAAGGTGCAATAATGAATTACTGCTGATTTCTTTTACACATATCTCATACTAGTTTCTTTTCTATATAATTTATAATTAGTTTTTGACTGACATCAGCGTTATTGCTGCTGTTTGGAGAACGGAAACTTAATACATTCAGCAATAACAGATTCATTATTTTGTATTTTAGGCCATCAGGTTAGCCTGCATAGCAGCTGGTGTATTTAACTGACTCAAAAATCATCAAGGCCATGGGTAATTCAAAATAGTTTGGTGCAATTTAGTATGAATCAGTATGAATCACAAAGTGATTCTGTCATGAAGTGTAAACGGTGGCAAGAAAGAAACAGGTGCTAAAATACATTTTCAGTTGAGCCTTGCCTAACAAATTAGCCTTTCAATTTCAATCATTAGTTGTTCTTAAAACAAACAATTGGATCCGGAAGTTTAAAATTCCTATTAATCATTTTCAGATGTCATTTAGCAATGGGTGCAACAGTTTTAACTTCCAATAATCTCTAATCAAAAGCATAGAGTCCTTTTTAGTAATTTAAACATTTAGCTTTGTTTATCAGGTTAAATATATCATTCAATCTGTATGTATATAACTTGAGCAAACGCCCGCTATCATTTCAATTGCAAGCTAATTAAACTGATGAATTCAGAAGCGGATTGATGCTAAAGCCATTATTCGCCTTCTTTTTGTAAAAATACTCCAGAATCTACCATAGATAAATTTATCTTTCGAACGACTACTATGCTTTTTTGGTCAACTGATAACACTTTCAAAAATTGATTGAGATGCCATTGCCCAGTACTAAGTTTGGCAATTGCTATCATTCTGAATTTTCTCTTGATAACTAAAAAGCCGGAATAAGCAAACAAAATTTGCTATCGACTATTGTCCTTCAGCTAGCCTACGAAACAGAAAGTGGAGTTCAAGTAAGTAAAGGAATCTAGGTGATAATATAACTATCATGCCAAACCAAAACAACCTGTCATAATCTGTATGATTAGGTGATTCAACTCCGTTCCTTTTCACAAAAGATATCAGACTGATAGCTGGATTAAAAGTGTGAGCATTAGCTAGAATACAAAACACGGTTGACCTCGCTTAAAGGTATGTCCCACACTCCATTTGTTGGTGTATTTAAGTATAACTCATCACCTAACTGCGTGACTATAACACCAGTGTCGTCAACCACGCATCGGAGATCGTCAAGCTCCAAAGTGACAATTTCAGAGTTCACCAAGGCTAAAGATGAGTAGCCGAATCCCATTGCCACCAAAACCCAGGCAGGAATAGAAAGCGCCCACCATCTAGACGGATAATACCATATTCCAACTGCATTGAGCAGCTTATCGGGAGTGATGGCCCATATGAACCAAGCAGAAAGCGCAACGACAGAAACAACATGTGCTGCAAACCCCTTATACTCTGCTTGTGGTGTTACTGTCGTAGACACTGTGACATCTGAGTGTAGGGCCAAGTCATCATCAATTCTCTCCATGCCTACTCGCCAGTATGGTGAAGTTGAAGATTTAATTTTTTCTTCATTGAACATACGTTATCTTCCTTAATTGTTAGAAGTAAATAAAAACCTTCATCATTAGAACATAGAAAAATGAGTACGTTTAGCCATTGCTAACAGGTGACAATGATTATTATTGAGCTATGAGATTACTAACAGTTTAACCATTAGGTGGAAGGAAGATGTCCCTTGAGGACTTTTTACAGGATGAAACACTTGGAGGTGGTTCATCATGGGCAGTGGATGACTTTGACATCACAGACATTGTTAAATCGTCAACGCCAACCCCAAGCAATAGAGGCTTTCAACAGTATGAATCAGATTATTCCATGGCGAGTTATGATGATACAATGGTTTTGTTCAATAATTTACCAAATGATGCAGATGAAGAACTTATTGACGAGTTGTTTAAATCAAGATATTTCAAATACAAGAGGTGTAAATTATTTAGGGATCCACAGAGAAGCAAATCCAAAATAGCAATTGCGTGGTTGTTAAGTCCTAAAGACATGGATAGAGTTTTAAAGTGGAATTCAGTGTCAATTGATGGAGTAAGAGTAAATATCAAGTACTGTGATAAGAGAACTTGTGCGGAATTGGAAGAATGGAATGAAGCGCATCCTCAAGTTGATATTAAGCAAATGCCAAGTTTACAATCTGCTTCCTTGCCGGCGTTAAAGCCAATAGCTAAACCTAAGGCGAATCCATTTGGTAATGCAAAGCCTGTAAATGCTGTTGTATTACCAGTTGTTAGTGAGAACACTACTGAAATAAAGAAGTTGATAAAGGACAATAAGTTTCAGCCAAAAATCTTAAAAAAGGAGAAACAAGTTAAGGAGAAATCAAATCCGTTTGGCAATGCTAAGCCTGTCGATACACTTAGTCGTCAAGTGGAGATTGATAGGAAATTACAATTGGGTGTTATCAACTCTACAACTATATCCACAAAGAAAATTCATGATAAGGAAAAACAAGAGCAAAAGAAGTCGAAACAGCAAGACAATTCTGGTAGGGATATTGAAAAAAAGAAGGAAGTAAGAGAGGAGACACAAAAAGAGGTAAAAGATGAAATGAAAGATGAACAAGAAAAAGCTAAAGAGGATGAAGAATTAAAAGAAGGTGATGAAAAGGATCTCAAAGAAACAATTGAAGAAGGAGAAAATGATAGAAAAAGCCAAGCAGTATCTGGAGTTGTAGCTGAAGACAAGAATGGAGAAGAGACTGGTGGTAATGAAAACAAAAAGAAGCTTGAAAAGAAGAAGTATGAGAAGAGAAAAGTTTACAAGAAAAAGAACTTCCACACGAACGAGGACCGTCATTACAAGAAGGGAGATGAAGTAAGCGATGGTAGTGAATTAGATAAAAGTTACAGCAAGAAAAAGTACACCAACCCAAGAAGGTCGAGCGCAAACGAGGGCATGAGTTCAGAGTTTGGTAAGCTTGACATAAATGCTAGTGAAAAGGAAAGCAAACCGGCCAACAGTCTTCAGGGTGCCAGCAGAGCAGGTAAGGAGGCAGAGGATTTTAAGCACCATCCTGGGGAGGGCGGAAAGCCAACGTATGAGAAGAGGAAACCGTTTCACAGAAATCGAAGAGCAAGTCTAGCTCCTAATGAACACGAAGTTGACGAAGCCGGCGGCTCTGAAAGAAGGAAGCCTCACTACAAAAGCAGAAGACCAAGCGTAACCGGCTCTAAAAGCGAGCAAGAGCTGGCAGCGGACAGACCGGGGCCTGACAAGCGCAAGCCTGGCAAGCAGGCCGCCAAACGAAACAGCGGCGCTGCTGGAAAGAGTACTGAGCCAAGTGAGAGCAACGGAGACGCGGTCAGAAGACGCTCGCGCTCTAAGGAAGCAGAAACGAAGTTGGACACCAAGGGCGGCAAAGGTGAGTCTGTGAACGACGAGGGCAAGCCCTACCACAAGCAGAGACCCTTCAAGAAGTATTCCAAACCGAAAGCCAACAAGGAAGCGCCATGATCTTTGTTAATTTATTTGTAGAGTAATTCAGATCTGTGTAACTAACGAGAATCGATCCCAGTACTACAAATAAAAAAGAAATGCCCTGGACAGCCGGTGGCGTTGTGATCGGTATCGAGTTCTTCTGATGCTTCAGAAGTCCACGCATTGCACTCAACAACTCAAGGTCAATCGTCAGCAACACGCTGCCATCTTCCACCCCCATAAGGGGCCAGAAGTTAGTTTTGCTTGTGGTGTCGCCCAGCGCCTAAGCGCCAAGGTGAGCTCTCAAGAGCATAGATGAACAGCAGAAGGGGACTCCCTAAGGAGTTCGCTCCGCCGTGACGAGGTAAACCACCGAATTTCCCACTGGCGATTTGAAGACCTTGCGGCCTTCCATATGAAAACCAGTACGCGTGGACATCCGCTGCCGGCTGGGGTCGTTTGTTATACCGTTAGGCCAAACGCGCAGGTCAAAGAAAAAAGGAGTGGGATGTTAACCCGGAGGACAAAACTCAGAAAAACTTGGTCACAACGATCTTGTCGTCGCAGTGTACGGAAGTTTGAGCTTGAGGCAGTGCAAATAATTTTTCACCATAGTAAAGGAAAAAAACTAGCGTGAAAAAAATTTTTTTAAGGCCATAAGAGTAGTTCTTTAAAGATCCCAACAGATAATTATGTCAAGAAGAGGAGGATTTAGAGGTGGCCGTGGTGGCAGACCAATGGACATGGGTCCACCAGACCGTGTGTTTGAAATGGGCTCGTTTTTGCACGAATGTGAAGGAGATATTGTGTGTAAATCAATCAATGAAAAGGTTCCATACTTCAATGCACCAATCTACCTTGAGAACAAGACACAAATCGGTAAGGTTGACGAGATCTTGGGACCACTGAACGAGGTTTTTTTCACCATCAAGACTTCCGAGGGTGTCAAGGCCAACTCGTTTAAGGACGGCGACAAATTCTACATTGCTGGTGACAAGTTATTGCCGCTAGACAGATTCCTTCCAAAACCTAAGCAGGTTGGTCCAAAGCCAAAGAAGAAGTCGAGCGGACCAAGAGGCCAGACGAGCGGCAGAGGTGGCTCTTCCAGAGGTGGCAGAGGCGGTTTTGGCGCTTCTAGAGGTGGCAGAGGCGGTTTCGGTGGTGCTTCCAGAGGCGGCAGAGGTGGCTTCGGTGGTGCTTCAAGAGGTGGTAGAGGTGGCTTCGGTGGTTCTAGAGGTGGTAGAGGCGGCTTCGGCGGCTCTAGAGGTGGTAGAGGTGGTTTTGGTGGCAGAAATTAATCATTGTGAAAAAAGATAGCTCATACATACCATATAAAACATTTAAATCATGCGAACGTTGCAACCAAAAGAGGAAATTAAAGAATGTACTATATTATCACCACTATTTACTATTATAATAGGCTTGTGTTATGCCTTTGATATAAATTTTGTCTAAAAAGAAGAAAAAAAAAGTATTTAAATCGTTAACGGATTATCCTAAGTAAAATCTTCTTCAAGATCCAGCGGAGCTTCCTTGAGGTTGGATTTGATAACATTCAAAAGCCTCACTTTTAATCCATCCAATCTCTGGAACTGATCAAATTTACGTGAGGCTGCTGCAATTTTGTCACTGTCACCATCCTTCACAGAATTGATCAACTCTCTACAAAACTCATACTCTCTTGTCTGCTGAAAACTTGGGTCCCATGAACAAAATCTCGTAATAAGAGCTTCGCCACTTGCGTAGTCGTTGTTTTCCGCCAATCTACATATGATAGCTTTCAGAAAGTACTCTTTCAAAGACCATTTGGCAAGTGAATTATTCAATGACTCTTGAGCGATTCTTTCGAAGACTTGTGACGCCTTGGAATACTGTTTGACGCTTTCATCGCAATATAAGTCTGCAGCTTTTAGTGAGAATTTATTTGCTAGTGCATTTGCTGAGTCTCCTAAATACCAATCGCTGGCGTCTTCATAACTTTTGATTGCTAATCCGACATTTCTGATTGAGTTTTCATAAAGTTCACCTAGATCAGCTTTGAAATTTGCTGCACGTCTAAACTGTCCTTTTTGCACAAACATGTTGATTGCCTTCTCAAGAGTTTCAGCGGCCTTTTCTGGTGACTGTAGTTTAAAACACTTGTATGCCTCAATAAAGGTATTTGCAGCTTCATCAGGAGACTCCGATTTAAGTTCACATTCCGCTTCTTTCACAAACGCTTCACCCGCTTCTTCGTGCCTTCTCTGAGACTTTAACGCAATTGCTGCAGATTTAAACAAATCGCTTGCTTCTTCGTAATTTGAGCCCGATGTCCCCAGCAAACTTGATAAGAATCCTGGTTTCTTGTCCATTAATTTATTTGCCTACAATTAAGAAGTGTTAGTAATTTGTTCTTTTCAATTCTTCCCAGTTCCATCTGGCTGCCTAATATTTCATTTGCTCTTTCAAAAACATCAAAACATACATCTTGAATCAATTGCTCCGGAGTCGACATCGATAGTGATTATCCTATTCCTATTTACTATAAGATTACTATGGCGAGGATATGTTAAACAAATTTATCTTGAAATCTACAAAGGTAGGCTCTGTGCTGCGCCACAAGCATTCGCCACATAATTGATATCCTGCTGTTGTTGGTGGGTTTGAATGGAAACCAAAGTCTTATACACACTTAGTAGATGGCCACACTGCAGTACTTATCAGACTGGCAAACTTGCGATTTTCCCTTGCTACTACTTCTTGACGAAATATCGAAATATTTCTGCATTTAATCTTGCTAAAACCAGAGTCATGATGATGGTTACCATGTTGAGTACGCATTGAGCATTTATTACTTAAAGTATGAAAGTTAAAAATTCAACATTCTTTTTGCCATTTGAATCTGCTACTTTGCTAAATCAAATATATGTTGTATGTTTGAACTATCAAATATGTAAGTCATTCCAGATGTAATGTACGATGGAATAACAAGCTCAGGCTGATGAGACTGTTTTACAAGTATACAAACTTGAACCTCATATATAGTCTTGCCTTTTTACCTAATCAAAAATCGCCATGCGTCTTTCACAACTCATAATCCTTAAACCGTTTGCTCGTCAACTTTAAAAGACGATACTGTATCTAAAGCAATTTTTCAAGAGAGAAAAGTTGAACTGACGTCTGTATTTGTTCTCATGATCTCTATTGATACAAGAATGTCCTTTTAATAAAAGTTGTAGTATCGCAAAGTTTCACTCAGGCCATTTTTTCGGTTGCTTGTGATAAATTGATTGGTTATCTATATGGTGCTGTGTTTGGTTATTGCGTGCATCGATACTATTATCCTTTCAGTATGTAAATTCCTATTTGTGCAAAAAAGTCAAATCTCTGTATCCACGATCTACGATTGCCATAAAGTGAAGCTATATACTTATGATGATTTGATTTGGCATAAGGGTTAGATACATTCTTTTTTTTTTACTATACGATCGCCAAATTCCTGTCAAGAGACAATAAGAAACAATACAAATGTGATGATCTTATATGCTTTTTAATGACTTGGTACTATTTTTTTTGTAGCAGTGTAGGAACTAATGTCTAATCTAGCAAAAAAGATTAGCTATGATAAATGGGTTTCACTTGAAAGATAAAAAGAATAATAGGGTAGCCGGATTTGGTTGCATGTTACATACCAAGTTATCGCGCATTTCGACTGAAGTCAACAAATATAACTTTAACGCTTATGTAGTTACACTTTTCACTATGGATTTACTAACATTTCAAACTCTTTTTTTCTTAACCATTCCATCAACGTTGTTAAGATATACAAGTTAAAAATGAATTTTAAGAGGTATCTGGTGCTGGCTCTAAGCTTCTTTTTCATTCATGTGACTGCAATGGTTATTATAAATGACGACGGTGTTTACGTAGCCCAAAACAGTATAAAAATGTATGTGATAAGGGGCAATGATACATATACGCCAAATGACGAAGATTTCTATGAAAACACAGACGACGATAAAGTGGTCTTGTTTGATCACAAAACCTATGAAATATTGTATAGCCAGCGTGTAGGTGACTTTCGAGACAGAAATGACGCCACCAGAGTTTTATTGGCAACTGCATCAAGTGATAATTCTCTAATTCATGGAAATTTGGTTTCATTAATAACAATTCCGCAGTACCTTGCTATTATAACGTTGCATCCCGATGTTTCATGTGAAAGCAACATACAAGGCGGAGCTTGATGAGCAGCCCAATGCTCTCTATCCTAACCAATTAGTGGATTACAGGAATTACAGTTTACATTAGCCAGTTTCACATTTAAGTAACAATAAGCACTTCTATTTAAGTATTATGTGCGAGGGTGTTGTTAACTTAAGACGTACATTGAACTGATTTTAGACTTTACGTCAATAAAGTTGTTGAATAATATTACGTATTATATGTCGAAGATAGCTAATTATACAGTACTGTATTAGGCATATGATGAGCATTGGTAACCAATTGAAGTAAATCTAATTAACTTGTGACAAAGATAAAACATAAGTTAAGCAATTAATTCAGTCACAAGGTTGAATTTAATGAATTACTTAATAAGCCAAAATAAGCTAAAATAAATATAAATAGACTTTATAATTTCTAATATGTATACAACATTATATATTATTTTAATTAACGATTAAGTTTTATACTTAGGATTTGTTATTTTACAAGGGGGATAAGAGCCGCATGCAAGTGTTTTTGAATTTTGTGTAATTTTTAAGATTTCAAAAGGGTAATTTAGCTGCAAAGCAAACATTGATGTAAAAAATAGTTTTCAGTGAACACCCTATTGTATTTTCTGTTAGCATGCACGCAAGGAATATACCAAGAAAAAAACAAGTGATATTCATAAAAATTGAGATTTATGTGCTATTTGAGCGGCAGAACTACAAACAAGTGCAACAGAACTGGCATGTTGCCTTTAAACTATAGTGTGCAATATCCCATTGCTATTTAATAAACCCACATTAGGAGTTATACCAACTATGAGTTACTTTAGCTCTAACTTTTGGCTTTGTCAAATTTCATTTAACACTCTCGAGTTTAAAAATCTTAGTCCGAATCAAAAATTAGATAATATAACCCACCTTATATAATACATAAATGCAATATTTTTTATCTGTAATGGATTAGTGGAATGGCTATTATAGTCGTCAACTTGATTTGCTGGGGACAAGGTGCCCGGTTCGATCTCCGCGGTTGCTTAAATTTGTTTGTGGGTAACCCGAGCCAAATTTTCGCAATAAAGCTTGAGTCACCGTCTAAGGGTAGAAATACAGCAGGACAACTCATCCCGTGGACGAGGCGAATTGGATAACACCAAGTCAATCTACTCACAACTCTAGATGGCGCAGAATGGTTTAACCTTTTTTTAACCATAACTAAGTCATCAAGGAGGTAGTAGTAGCAGTATCTGGGAAATTATATATTAACTTTGAATTTAATTAGACGTGTATATCTAAGAGAATTAAACAGTTTGGATGATGATGGCACTGGCTCCACCACCACCGTTACAAATACCAGCAGCACCGATCTTACCAGCTTCTTGCTTCAAGACATGGGCTAAGGTGACAACAACACGGGCACCAGAACAACCTAAGGGATGACCAATGGCAACTGCACCACCATAGACGTTAACCTTTGTAGGGTCCAAGTTCAACAACTTGGTGTTTGCCAAACCGACAACAGAGAAGGCCTCGTTAAGCTCGACAAAGTCTACGTCTTCGAGCTTGACGTTGGCGTGTTTGAGGGCCTTTGGAATGGCCAATGATGGAGCAGTTGTAAAATCAATTGGTGCATGAGCAGCGTCACCCCAACCAAGGATTTTGGCCAATGGCTTGATGCCTAATTGTTTGACCTTTCTTTCAGACATCAAAACGACAGCGGCACCACCATCGTTAATTGGTGAAGCATTTGGAGCAGTGACGGTACCGTTTTCCTTTTTGAAAACGGCTCTGGCAGATCTGAGCTTTGGCTCGTTGAGCTTGCTGCTTTCTTCGTCAATCTCAACAACAACGTCAGGTTTACCTCTAAACCCCTTCACAGTGACTGGTGCGATCTCTGCCTTGAATTTACCTTCGGAATGAGCCTTTTGTGCCTTTTGGTATGAACTCACTGCAAAGTCGTCTTGAGCTTCTCTTGAGATTGAGTGATCACTAGCACACTTTTCAGCTGCGACACCCATGGCTTGTCCATCATAGGCATCGTTCAAACCGTCTCTTTGAATACCATCGATAATGGAGCCTTCACCAAATCTCAATCCACTTCTTGCCTTTGGAATATAGTATGGAGTATTGGTCATTGACTCAGCACCACCAGCAACAACAATGTCAGCTGTACCAGACAAGATGGTTTGCGCACCAATGATGATGGCCTTCATACCACTGGCACAAACCTTGTTAACGGCAGTGGCTGGTGTGTCTTCACCAAGACCTGATGCGATTGCAACTTGTCTAGCTGGTGCTTGACCAACGTTAGCTTGCAAAACATTACCAAAGAAGATTTCTTCAACATCAGTTGGATTAATCTCTGGAACCTTTTCCAATGCCGCCTTGACTGCGTGCGCACCTAGATCAACATATGTCAATGATTGCAACCCACCTTGGAATGATCCAATTGGTGTTCTAGCAGCAGAAACGATATAAACATGCTCTCTAGCCATTTTTCTAAAATTTACTTATATTCCAATTGAATTATATGTGTATACACAAACGACAGTATCAATATCAACTACTGAATTGATTTACTAAAGAATATAGTGTAACAAAGACTAAATGAATTGAAAAACTGGCACTGGCGCTCATTTTCTTGTTAGCTAAACGATCGTACAACTTTTACTGATTTCCGCTCAGCACAAGGTGCTCCTCTTTGCTGATTAATAATTCCTGGAACAGTAGATGACGAACAAAAGATTAGCTCACAAATAAAAATTCACATCAATATACAAGCTATAACTTCACATATAATAAAAAGAGCAATCTTCTTGTATCAAAATGATATCAATTCAAAGAAAATACAGTGTCAATTTTCAAGAAACCTGCAATATGTTTGTTTCCATCACATCTGCATGACTCGTGTAGATCTACCAATGATTGTGATTAATATTGAACTCAATAGGAATAAATGCCTTTGTGTAAAAAAGTCAGACCCTTTCTATTTTGTTTTCACTCTCACTTTACATTCCAAGTTCAATTGTTCAAAATACATTCTCCTCTTTACTTACAATTCTTCGTGGCTCGCCAATTGTATTAAATTTATCGTTTATAAAGATACTCTTCACTTTAAACCTCCATTTCAATGTCCTGGTCAACTTCAACCTTCTTCTCAGCTTTTTGATGCTCTTCTAACTGTTCCTGAGTCCACACACTAACACCACTGTTAACATCACGTGGATCAACAGGTTGTGCAGAGATTCTTAGAAACTTCTTTGCACTGGCAATGGCCATGTCTGTTGATAAATTACAATCTGCATCCAAGAGACCTTGCGCAATCCACTTAGGTAATTGATTCTTTCTTCTAGCAAATCTTCTATCCGCCAAAACCATTACACCATAGTCATCCTTACCACGCAAAACACGACCTAAACATTGTGCAGCATGCCTCATCGCATCAAATGATAGGAAATCATTTTCCCTGATTTGATAATTATCTCTTAAAAATTCTAAACGGGCTTTAAGAATTCTTGATTCTGTATATTGGAATGGAATACCAATCATCAAAACTGTTCTACCATAATGATGGTCAAAATCAATCCCTTCCGAAACTTTCCCTCTCGCAACCGATAACAATATCGCACCACGTCCATTTGAACACGCCTTACGATATGTCTCTAATGCCAGCGAAGTCTCTTGGGCATCAGGCGTTTCCACTAGAATCAATTTGTATTTCCAAACCTCATCTAATATGCCCATGGTCTGCCACTGCGATATTATACTTTCCATGTAAAGATATGATGGAAAGAAAACAACTAAACCATCAGGTGTGATTTTTGAAAATTCAATCAACAAAGTACCATAGTTTCTGACAACACTGGGATCATTTCGAATTTCAAATCTAGAAGAGATAGCAACTTGATCAGACCCCTTGGTAACAATCATTGGCAAAAATGATCTACGGTCAAGTGTCATTGTGTAAGACTGTTGAATCACTGTTTCAAAATTCAACATTTTAGGATACATGTCTAAAGGTGAAATAGTACCGGAAGTGATCACGATGGAGGAAAATTTATCAAAGATTGGTTTTATGGCAATAGATGCATCAAGACAAGATAATCTTAAAATTGGGTTAGGCACAGTGGCATTCTCTGTTTCGAATGGTTCCAAAATCAAAGTAAATCCGTTCTCATATGTAGAGACTAATGTTGCAAAAGTTGCTATATCTTTCAACGCCATGAAATCTTCAATATCTGAAACTTGTAATGTCCTAACTAGCAACGATAGCCGCTCAGAGCAAAATCTTAACGGCTTTTTATCAATGAAAGTGAGTTGTTTCAAATGCTGTAAAAAAGAAATCGGAGTTTCCGATATGACATGCAAAACCTTCATTCTAGTTTTCAGATACTCAATAAATCTTTTCATAAAGGAAATAAAATGCTCTGCTCTTCGGATGCTACCAGGAATTGCTTCCGACAAAACATCCTTGGCCAAAATGGGATTCGTAATAAACGTGTCATCTTCTTTAGCAATTTGTGATTCTCTTAAGCCGTCAACTAACTTTTCATATTCATCTTGAAGTTTACTACTGTCGATTTCTTTAACTTCGTCCACTTTGTGACTTAATGTATTTGCTCCCTTTGTTGCCCGCTTTAAAACGTCTTCAGTAATATCCATGGAAAGCGATTCAATGCAGACGTTATCAATATTATGCGCTTCATCAAATATGACAATCGAATCTCCACTTAAATCTTTTGACACTCTTTCAGCGATCTTTGGGTCAATTAAATAATGATATGAGTAGATAACAACATTACACAATGGCATCATTCTTCTCACCGTAAAGTAAGGGCACGTTCCCTCCTTTTTACAATAATTTATTAACTCTTCAAATGAATAAATCCCTGGTGGTACAAGATTCTGTGGATCCTTTTCATATAACTTTTCATGATAAGAGCATAGATCTTCAATATCGCTTTCCCCTCGCTCAACCTTCTCCTTCAACTGTCCATTGGTGATACGTCTACATCTTTCATCAACGACAATACCTTTTCTTTCTTGCTTGATGCTTGGATGCAAGCATAAATTCTTTCTCGAACTCAATCCAAGTCCTCTGAACGGCTCCACAAACCCCAATTCTTTTGATCTGAAGTCCATCAACTTTGTCAGTTCAATCAATGCCTTTTCAATTTCTGATTGGGTACGTGAACAATAGATGATCTTTCGATGTTCTGGATAGTGCATTTGATATGCAACCGTTAGAGATAACAACGACACAGTTTTACCTGTACCAGAAGGCATCTCAAGTATACAGTTACCACCCACATCCAAGCTCTTCTTGATATCACACATATAAGCGTACTGCTCTGGATAAATTTTGGGATATGGGAAGATTACTGGCAAATCATCAATGAAAAATCTGTATAAACGTCATGATGTTAGTGGCTGATCTCTTTCAGATTCGTAAGAAGTTCGCCTTTATGTAAATAAGCTACATACTTCATCCTTTCTTCACTATGGTATATACTATATCTGTCTAATCCTGATTTTTATAGGGAAAGAAAGAGATCAAAATTTTGAGTATTTTTTACTGTACACTTTTTTTAATATATTATGTAATTGAACGAATTACAATAGTTGTAATTCCATGCATGCCTCTATCACCAATTCTTAGTTTATGAAGCCGACTCTGACCCGAATGTGTATGCTATTCATGTAGTAAAGTGACAGCAAAGCCATATGACGACACAGGCATGTTTTAGTTTGCAGCATTTTCCACTTTCACATTTCCGAGTAAAACTTGCTTGTCAGCATCGCAGAAAGAATCAGATATACACCAGACACACAAGTTATGATCACCAGCTTTTCCAATGGTGAACTTCATTTTAAGCGATTGTGTTTCCCGTAAGAGTTCCACTTTCTTAATGGCGTAAAGAATTTTTTTATCAGGATCTCCCAAGACCACCCACCAACCTTCATGTTTCTTCAAAGGATACTGAGTTGATAACACCAAACTATCGTCTACATCTTCATCTCTTTCGATTTCTATAGTAATGTCTGTAACTTGACCGGCTATAATTGGTCCATGCAAATGGTAATTCATATCCAAATTAGGATATTTGTTAACAAAATCTGCCACTTTGGAAACTTCACTTTCACTTAAATCATTTAGTAAGTTCTCTCTCGTATCATCCTCAGCCTCCATAAAATCATAAACACTTTTGATGTTCTTTTGGCTGCACTTTTCTATCATTGCATCACTGAAGAATGGCAGTTGCTTCAAAGGACTTTCAGTGCTCCACATCCCTTGAATGCACATCTGGGAAAGATCCATCACGCTCATAGCATTCAAATTACCTTCGCTTGATAAAATGTCAACACAAGAAGACAAGATGCCTGAAATCTTGCTCAAAATGAATTTTAAGTCACTCTTCAAATCTACATTTAAATGTAGTCTAGAAAAATATGCTTGTAACAAAATAAATGTTTTCAGGTTTGGCGATTCAAAGTTAAGATCATCTGATGCCCATTTAATTGGGATGTTATTGTAAATAAGTAATAAAATACTTTCTTCATTCTGCCTAATAGGTACATCTTCAAACTCATCAGCATTAGAAACAATTTCTAATAACTTTTTCAATCTGGTTTTGGAATTTAAAGACTGCATTAGAGTTTGTAATGTAACAAAAGATACATTATGGTGAGCTGCAATTATGCATCCATTACCAGGAATAATTTCAATTGGATCTTCATTTTCACCCGATTCCGCTTCTTCTTCATCGTTGAAGTTCAATTCAACAAGTTTAGCATTGCTTAAATCTTGTAAGGTATTTTCAACCAATTCTGATAAGAATTCACTTAAACCATCTTCACTAGTATCGTTGACTCCGTAAAATGATGGATTCAAATACAATCGCCTGTAGAATAATGTGTATGTTAAAATATCAACAGCATCCTGTCTGTTTTTCACTAGCTTAGAATTTATCTGGGTTAGAAATAAATCATGAGCATAGAAATTCATATGACTTTCAATTGGCAATGACATAGATAAAAACTTTTTGTAATAATCTATTTTAGAAGAGTTCGTTAATATCAAAGCTTTGGCAACATTATTATTGCCTAATCTGCTAGTGCCAATCATTTCAAGCAAATCATTAATTTTGTAATCCGTGTATCTATGACTTTTGCTGTAAGTCTGAGTGCTTAGAACAATAACGAAATTTGTTGATGGACAATATGATGCTGTTTCTAGACTCGCCAATAAACATGTAAGCGCACCTGCTTCAAACAATTTCTCAATTAAAGATTTGTCACTTGGATGCATATTTTTATAATAAAATCCGATACCATATTTTAAACTCTCAGCTAAAGTGGAATCTTTCAAGACACTTAAATACGTTTCCAAAGAAGATAGCTCAGCTTTTAGCCAAGTCCTATCATCATTTTTTAACATCTTTATGAACTCTGCTGTAATATCGACACAATGCTTCCTAGAGGGAACAAAAATTGTTGCCTTTTCTTCTCCTAAAGATTCATTCATAGAGTTAATTGAATCATATGCAGGTCTAATACAACATTTTATTAAGGATGCATTATGCTCAATGTCAAACATCTGAAACTGCACTGAAACAGGATAGTTCCTCTCTCTCGAGTCAAAATTGAATATTGAGTGCTTTGGAATATTTAACCAATCAGCAAAATCTTTGTAACTAGCAATTGATGACCCCAAAGAAACAAATCGGATACCTTTTTCGAGATTCGTATCTATGAATCTCATTCTACTCAAAACAATCTCATAAATAGTTCCAAGTTTTCCATCTCCAATCAGGTGAGTATCGTCGGCTATAACCAGTTCAATAGATTGAATATTTTTCCTTTGTTGCCAACGTCTTGAAACTAAATCAAATTGTTCAGGAGTGCATAAAGTTAAATGTGATTGTGCAATAAAAATCAAATCTTCATTTAGTTCCCCTGATAATTTGGAAATGACTTTTCCTCCTGCCAGCTTCCCAAACTTTTTTTTCCATTTCTTTAATAGCGTATCTATTATTTCTTGTGTTGGTGAAATGTAAACCGCCCTACCTTTTTCGTTTTTCCAATGATTCAAAAGAGCAAGTTCCGCTACAGTTGTTTTACCATTACCTTTCGCAGTGTGGAACATCACGTTTTTGGTTGTATTGTAGACTGTTTCGAACGCATCAGATTGAAACTTATTGAATTCTTTGAATTGAAAAACGTTTTGAAATTCAGAAATTCCAAGTTCACTAGTTTGCACAAGTAAACTATCGTTCAATAAGGTTGGAGCGGGGAACTTGGTTGGAATTTTCATTTTTGTTAGCATCAATGGAACACGAGTTTCGCAATGTAGCCACTTATCACTGACGCAAGAGACAAAATAGTTTGGTTGTTCAATTTCAAATATTGGAACAGTGAAATCTAAATTGTGAACTTCTCCAATATAATCTTTGTTGATAATTAAATGATCATTGTAAAGTACTTTTTCAGCATCACAATCTTCGACAACTAAAGTGAATGATTCACTATAACCATGAACATTCACATCCCAATCCCAATTTGGAGTTACTTCCAGCTGTATCCGCATCAAACTTGGCGTGATTGGTTGCATGGCATAAGTAACACCTAATTGAGGGAATTTTTGTAAAATTTGCCAACCTAAGTTACCATATCTTGCGGCTTTCAATGCTTGAATTGCCAACCGAGGTTCGTCTAATGCCAAATAATATTTCCAGGGAGTTATGGATCTTTCAGTTACTTGTATTATATCTTGAGGAACATCAGGAAACTGTCTCAGCGGCGAACTAGTCAACCATAACCTTCTTTCAATCATTTTGCTGATGCTTAATAATTTTAAAGCAAGTCTGGACCACTTTTTTTTAAGAACCAAATCGTACATTGCTCTAAATAGTCTACCTGCAGATTGAATAACATAAATCATATCTGCCATTAATGCAAACCCATCTAGTTTCAACCTAGAGATGTATGCTTGTAACAAAACACTAATTTTAGCAAGAGGATCATCAACAGATTCATTCACAGGAATAGGGGCTGTTTCCATCAATTTTTGTAATTCGTTTTTCTCTTCTCTTCTAACGGGTATATATCTAAATTCTTCACTGCTTGCAAATATCCTGAAAAGTTCAATTTCATTAAAGTAAGGTTTCAATTGTTCATCATAATTTTTGATGCTTGAATAACTAATATAGTAGTAGGATGCAACTTTACCCAAATTGGTGGACATAATAGAATCTTTTTTATAGTTATACTTCACTAATCCATTTTTTGCTAATGTAACAAGGGCCGAATACGCCAAATCTTTTCTTCTTCTTATCAATTGGGGATCATTATCATATTCTGGACCTACGTTGTACATTGATCTAGAATTCAACATGCGAACATGGAGGTATGTATATCCCATCCAATTTATACAATCTTCAAGAGATGATATTGATCCTGATACAATTTCAGCATTGATACTGTCGGCTAATTGTGAATACATTTGAGATTCAATTGGTAATTGCTGATTTAAAATTGCCAAATAGTATTTGACTTCATTTTGATCGGTAATAATGATACCTTCCCCATGAGTGTCATAACGAGGTCTACCAGCTCTTCCCAACATTTGTAAAACATCTTGGGGAGATAAATCTACCCAAGTACCCTTCTCAGGAGAATAAACGCTAGTACCTTTGATAATGACGGTGTGTGCAGGTAAATTAACACCCCAAGCCAAAGTCGCAGTGGAAACTAGCACTTTAATATGACCTTCAGCAAATAAATCTTCTGAAGTTGCTCTATCCTCTTTAGTCATACCCGCATGATGGATACCAATACCCATTTGCAAAGTTTGCTTTAATCCTTTATTCTTTGCATTTTCACTTTCTGACCTTAATATCTCTTTGACTCCTGTAGAAAAACTCATTAAATCTTTCAAATGATCATTTTCCAAAATCTTATCCGCAATCCATTTAGCAGTCTTTTCTGTTTCCTTTCTAGAATGAACGAAAATAATCACTTGGTGTCCATTATTTATATTTTCGGTCACTTTTTCATAGCAAACTTCATTCATTGCTTCATACTTTTTAAAAGCTTTCTTTTCGGTAATTCCAATAAACTGTTGAGCTAACGGGCAGGGCCTGTAAGTTGAATCAAAATAAAATAAATTCTTATTTTGATCAACATTCAAAAACTGTGCAACATCTTTGTAATTCGGTAACGTGGCAGAAAGACCTACAAATCGGACATGATTACCGTTTGTTTTTTTTTCATTCTGTATTGCTCTGGCAACAATGCTTTCGAGGACAGGGCCTCTTTCATCATGTAAAAGATGAATCTCATCAATAATAATAAGATCAACAAGCTGAACGTAGGACGCATCGTTGTTTTTACGGGTAATGACATCCCATTTTTCAGGAGTGGTCACTAATATTTGTGTGTTAGCAATTTGGTGTTTTGTTAAATTGGAATCACCAGTTAATTCATTCACAGTAATGCCATACTTGCTTAATCTTCTATCAAATTCCCTTACCTGCTCTTGAACTAAAGCTTTCAAAGGTGCAATAAAAACAATTTTAAAGTTATTTAGTTTGAAAGAACTGGTTGAATTTTTAAATTTTGATAAGGTTCTTAAAATTGTTAACATGGCAACATTGGTCTTACCAGCACCAGTAGGAGCACACATTAGAATATTGCCATCACCATTGAATGCTGCAGGATAGACTTTACTCTGGATCCTATTTAAAGTTTGCGTTTCCCCTGCTGGGAATGCATCTTGTGCCCATTTTGGCAACTCTGAAATTTGCACTAATCGTTCATCAGCACCAAGGGGAGCTTTATTTGGGGGTGGAATATGAATTTCCTCCCAACTATGACGTGTTCTTTTAAAGGAACCATCTGGTAATTGGAATGTTGAAGTTGTCATCAATCGTGAGCCTTGGGTAAATTTCAAGTTATTAATGTTAATATATTTTGGATGATCCATGTCGATGGATATTGAATCTCTCAGTATCTTTTGCTTTTTGACACCTTCATCAGTATCTTCATTCTCATCTGAATCCCTTTCTCTTTTACCTTTGTATTCATTAACTAGAGATATCAGACCTCTTTTTGCCATTTCCTCAAAAAGAACATTAAGTTGTTCTTCTGTTTTCGCTTCTGAAAGTTTGATACCATAGTGTACCTTACTGTAATTTTTCATCAATAATGTGAAAAGATCACCATTTTCTAGTTCTATTATGTTCGAAAATGTTTCTTCTAAATCTTTTATTTGAATATTTTTATTCAGAAGATCTTCCAATCCTTTAATAATGACATCTATTAAATGTTCTTGTTTGATGGAATCTAAGTTAGGATTATTCTGTTGAAGTTTACCCGCAATCCAAAACCTGTTGATTGCTTTTATGTCCAAATATTGTTTTGGTTCTTTGGAGTTGATTAAATCAACAATATCATTATCATCTATTATTTCTTGATTCACAAGAGTGATCTCATCAGGCTCACTGTCACTAGGGTTTTTGTTATCATCGTCATCACTAGTAGTGGAGCCTTCTGCATCTTCCTCATCTTCAGATTCAAAAACGATACCAACACCATTACTGTCATCGTCTTTCTTTTCGGTGTAGTCAGATATTTCCTTCACTAAATCATACACTTGAATAAACGAAGAATCAGATAATGGAATGTTTATCGTATTTTCAATGTCCTTTTTCTTGGCTAAGTTATTAGTTTCATCAGATTTGAGGATTTCAATGATGATATCAGCAAGTGAGTTGATAACTTCACCTGGCACATCGTTATCTAACTGAGATGAACACCAGCTCAAAATCTGTGTATAAACATGCAAGTTTGATTCTGTCGTGGGTATGTAATCTAATCCCTGTATTTTAGTGTCTAGTAGTGTTTTATCATGCTTTGGTTTCCTTTTAGACTTATGACGCTGTTGCAATTGCCTTTTTTCATAATCTTCTACTTCTTTCTTGGCATCTTCTGCTTCGTTTTGCGAACGATCATAAGTTACTCGTGATCCAAAATCATTCGATGATATTTTACCTTTGATAGACTGAGGATTGGTATCCACATGTTCAGCTGAGGATTTATCATCTAAAAGCCTTTTGTCACTTCTAAGGACCTTACTCGACATTTCCTCATATTTATACATCCCAACATCGTCGCCCATGATTCTTTATCAATTCTACCTCTCTTTAATACTTTTCAAACAGATAACTATCGACCTAGAGAGTGTAGCTCAATTGTTGTCCTTTAACCAAGTATATGAATAAGGAAAGAAAAAGGGAGAAGAAAACAAAAAAGTTGAGCTTTTTCATTTAGAGCTCAGCAGGGCAACAAAATCAAACCACGACACAAGATAATGTTGTACATAAATCACGTGAATATTACGTAATTTTGCTTACGTAATATTAAACGGTCATTTCTCTTCCGATTTTCTTTACGTTGAGAAAGTTATTCAAAAGACCCCCTCATTCGTTTTCCTACACTGCTCTTTTAAACTAGGGATAATATAATGTTGAGTCGTCTTGCTAGATCGTCAATTGCAAGACCTGCACCAGGAGTTTTTAGAACCCTAGCGACACAGGCATCATCTAACATTAAGAAGCCAGACTTCCCAAACTCCCATGATGTATGTAATATCAAAAACTCTTCTCGATATCGTATATACACCAGTAGATGGATATATCTAAAGATGACCATGTTGCAAAAGCAATGGTTAAATTCAGATATCAAGAACCAGTTTAGACATCAACGAAGAACATGTTGTACTAACAATTTTACTCATTTTTTAACTAGGTTGTTTCAATTGATTTACCAGAATATTCCTTTGAGTCGTATATGCTGGAACCACCATCCCTTTCGTACGAAACTGAAAAGGGTACTCTCTTGCAAATGTACAAGGATATGGTGATCATTAGAAGAATGGAAATGGCTGCCGATGCACTTTACAAGGCCAAGAAGATCAGAGGTTTTTGTCATTTGTCTGTCGGTCAAGAAGCCATTGCCGTTGGTATCGAAAACGCCATCACCCCAGAAGACGACATAATCACCTCCTACAGATGTCACGGTTTCACCTTCATGAGAGGTGCTTCCGTTGAAGAATGTCTTGCCGAGTTGATGGGTAGAAGATCTGGTGTCTCCTACGGTAAGGGTGGTTCCATGCACATGTACACCAAGGGATTCTATGGTGGTAACGGTATTGTTGGTGCCCAAGTTCCATTAGGTGCCGGTCTGGCCTTTGCTCACCAATACAAGGAAAATGGTAAGTGTTCTTGGGCCCTTTACGGTGACGGTGCCGCTAACCAAGGTCAAGTTTTTGAAGCCTACAACATGGCTAAACTTTGGAACTTGCCATGTATCTTTACTTGTGAAAACAACAAGTACGGTATGGGTACTGCCGCTTCTAGATCATCTGCTATGACCGAATACTACAAGAGAGGTCAATACATTCCTGGTTTAAAAGTCAATGGTATGGATATTCTGGCTGTTTATCAAGCTGCCAAATTTGCTAAGGATTGGACTGCCAATGACAATGGTCCATTAGTTATTGAATTCGAAACTTATAGATATGGTGGTCACTCAATGTCTGACCCAGGTACCACTTACAGAACCAGAGAAGAAGTCCAAAACATGAGATCAAAGAATGATCCAATTGCTGGTTTGAAAGCCCATCTTCTAGATTATGAAATTGCAACCGAAGAAGAAATTAAGGCCTTCGACAAATCTGCTAGAAAGTATGTTGATGAACAAGTTAAGAAAGCTGATGCCTCCCCTCCACCAGAAGCAAAGATGGACATTTTATTTGAAGATGTATACGTCCCAGGTTCAGAAGTCCCAATCTTAAGAGGTAGATTAAGAGATGACTCTTGGTCTTTTGAAAAGAAAGGTTTCGCCTACAAATAATTAATCCTTTGAATAATATTCCACTTACTTATACTTTAATTTTTTCTCTTTGTATTTAAAGGTTTAAAGGAAAAGAAAACTAGTCACGTAAAAGGAGTTACCACACAATGTTCATTTTAACTAAAATCACATAATTAAAACAAGTTACAATAATAATAAAATTAAATAATTCAAAATAATAAGATAAACGTGTAAACAATCAGGCCTTCTTGAGAATCATGTAGTTTGGATCATCCTTATGAGCACGATATTCAGTAGAGTCAACAGTTTCTAAAGTCGAAACCTCAACGTAGTTATCACTGGAATCAGCATTTGTTTGAGAAGCAGAAGCATTTGTTTTAGTGATAGGAACAGCAGCAACGGCTGCGACACTGGTAGCTGCAGGACCGATAGTTTCAGTGAAAAATGGCTTAGTATCAGAAGGTTCAGAAAGTGAATCCTCCTCGGAAGTGACCTTACTAATAACCTTTTCAGGAATACCAGTATTTGAGTCAATAGCAACCTTTTTAGCTTCACCAATAGATTGCGTAGCACCAACATCAATAATCGATTTTGGTTTAACATCTTCTGCCAACAGAGCTTCTTTGTTGTCAACAGGCTTGGAATCGTCTTTCACAGTGACAGCCTTGACTCCAGCAGCAGGAACGTCCTTTGAACTAGAGTCTGCGATAGGAGTTGCGCTTTTGTTAGAGGTCGTCTTGTTAAGCGTGGCAGACTTTTTAGTTGCAACAGCAGCTGCAGCGGCATCAGAAGTGGAATTCTTGAGAGAATTATTTCTTGATTTGTTTCTCTTGAAAAGACTCAAAGATCCAGATCTAGATCTTGACTTAGATTTACTCAAAGAGTTTGATCTTGAGAGATTAGTGGGAGTTGATGAAGTGGCAGCAAGCTTTTCCTTTTGATGTAAATCCTTCAAAGGAGTGTTCATTTTCTTGATTTCAGCATCTGTCATGTTAGCGAGTGCTTCATCAACCATCGAAGCTCTTCTGTTAGGAGTAGCGGGAGCAGGAACACTAGAAGAAGTTGTAGCTGTTGGAATTGGCGTATATTGTTCTTCGTTATGTTCAGATGCAGTATTGTCACTTTCAGCAGCATTTAAAGGAACATGGTTACCTTTCTCCTCTTCATGAACCTCTTCGTGAGCTTCTTCAGCAATGGTTGAAGGCAGGTCGTCGTTTTCATTGAATTCACCAGCGTAAAATGGGTTTGGTTCAGCTGATTTGGAAGTAGACAAAGTAGTAGGAGCAGTTGATCCATTAGTCTCCGCAGCTGACTTGGTAACTGGCTGAACAGATTTGGATGTATTGCCGATGGCATTGAACGCTGAAGAACCAACGTTACCAGCCGAGGTAACAGTTGCGGAAGCAAAATCTGCGGAGTGGGAAAGAGCGCTTCCAACAACTGCACCAACACCAAGACCCAAACCTGCGGCACCAACGCCAAGACCAACAGAGGATTTCTGTGATTGTTCAGCCTTCCTTTCGGCTGCAGCTCTCTTCTCGGAAGCAGCAGCAACTGCACGTTGTCTTTCTTCAACTTCCCTCTCAGTTTGCAGTTTTTCATCAGCTAAAGCCTTCAGTTTCTTTGATCTTTCAATATCCGCAGTATAAAGTGCAATTTCCTCTTCTTCTTCCTTTCTCTTTTTTTCAGCAGCAACCCGATCTTCTTCTTTCTTTTTAGCAGCAAGCACTTCCTTTTCTTCCTTTTCTTTAGCTAACCTAGCTTCTTCTTCCTCTTTCTCTTTGACAAGTCTAGCTTCCTCCTCTTCCTTTTCCTTTGCAAGTCTAGCTTCCTCTTCAGCTTTTTCTTCTTCAACTCTTTTTCTCTCTTCTTCAGCTGCAATTTTGAGTCTTTCTTGCTTTTGGGCTTCCTCCAATCTCACTTGCTTTAACTCTTCTTCCCAATTGGTCTTTGCTTCAAAAGCACTAGTTTTCTTTGAAACCAGTGCATCCTTTGCTTCACTCTTCAGATGATTTATCTTGGTGTCATGAGCGCTAATTCTTCCGTTTAAGGCGCCAACATGGTTGGTTAAAACGGCAACATTACCAAGAAGAAGTGCATGCTTAGCATCAATGATACCATATGATCTGTCTGCAACCTTTCTTTGCTTGGCTGATTGAAGCAGCTTGTTTTTCTTTTCAGTCTTGGATTGAATTAAGGCTTCTACATGTTTGAGTTTTTCTTCCAGCTCTAATTTCTTGGCGGCAACTTCCTTTTCAAGTTCTTCTGCTTTAGAGTAGAGTTCTTCACCTTCTGTTTCCAACTTGCTAGCTAGTTCAGTTTCTTCAACTTGCTTGTTTTTAGCTTCCTCAAGACCTTGCGTTTTATCTTCCTTCAATTGTGCCAATTCAGCTGCAAAATCTTCCTTTCTTTTGTCATGAGCAACGACGGCTTCCTCTTCAGCAGTCTCAGCATTAGTTTGATCTGTCTCGATACCAGTAGTGTGAGTTGCAACATATTCTTCTGATTCTTTCTTGTAATCATCGTGTTTCTTGGTTAAAGCATCAAGTTCGCCTTGGTGTTTAACCTTCAACTCTTCAGTCTTGATGTCAAGAACGGCCTTGTAAGCAGCCAATTGGCGAGCAACAGTAGCTTCGTCCCTAACACGAACACCTTCTTCAACTTTGGCAGCATTTTCGGCATCTCTTCTAAGGTTATCGGAGACTTTACTATCAATTTGAGCCATAACTGGTTCAAGCTTCTTCTTTGCCAATTCATAAATCTGTTCTTCAGTTAAGATCAAACCTGCACCAAGATCAATTTTTCTACTGGTGTTAACCACTCTGTTCTTATTCAAAACTTGAGAAGCAATATTCAAGTTCTCTTTGTACTTTCCCAGCAATTTAGGCTTAGACCTTATCTCCTCAGGAATCTCCGCTTCCTTCACGGCTTCCGGACCAACATCAACCTTTTTCAATTCAGCAGCAACGTCGTTTTCTGCAATTTCCTGAGCAGCGGCTTCCTTGTCAGCAACTACGAATTCTTCAGCGACAGGCTCCACTTTGAAATCTTCTTCACCAACATTAGTTAATGGCTTTTCTTCCTCTTCTTCACCAGCAGAAACTAGCGGTTCTTCTTCTTGGACTTCACCTGCTGGTACTTTGTCCTTGGCTTCCTCAACTAATGGTTTTTCCTCTGCAGCATCAACTTGGCTGTCAGTTAATGGCTTTTCTTCTTCTTCTTCTTCATCGACACCCTTTAACTCAGAGTTCAATGGCGCTTCAGTAACACCAGTTGCTTCTTCCAATGGCAATTCTTCCTCCTCTTCTTCTTCTTCGTTACCAGCTTCCTCCTTTTGAACCGTCTCGCCCACGTTTTCATCAGCTCTGTCACCAGTCACTTCCTCTTCTTCTCCCTCCTCATTTTCAGCTGCTGCCGCAGCCTTCTTCTGTGCCTTCAATGCCCTTGCAATGTCATTGGAGACCTCAGTTTCAACAGGATCCACTGCAACTGGTTTTGGAGCTTTGGTGGTTTTAAAAGGGTCAACTAACACCTTTTTAAAATCAGCTGACGCTTTACCAAAAATGGATTTTTTACCTGCATTAGGCTTGGCCTTCGCCTTGGTGGTTTTACTAGTCTGCTTCGAAGTAGACATAAGTGTAATTGTTCAATTGATAAAGAAGACAATACGCTGATGTCCACACTTGAAAACACACCCGCAGATATTTTAGAGACCCGCCTTGCACTGCCCGTTTCACCAGCCACGCAAGGGAAGTTCAGATAAGGCATGCGCCACTCTGCGGGAAGCTATCCTATCTATAGTGATGATTCCTTTTTCAATAGCATAACGATGTCTTGTTGTGGAGGAAAAAGTAGTGCCGGCAGCTGCTGCCAGGGATCAGGTAGCCAAAGTCAATGCGGAGCCAATTGTGGATGTACCAGCTGTAAAATTAAAGTGTCTCAGACAAATAGCAATTGCCGTTGTTCAGGATCTTGCCGATGCTCTACAAGACCAAATCCAGAAGCTGGATGTGCGTGTTCCACAGCGCAAAATGCACTCAGAACTCGTTTATAATACACCATACAAGCTTTGTACTTAGTTACGCCTTTTATACTATAACTGGAGTTGACTGAAGTCTAAAAATGAAAAATAAATCGTTAACTATAAAGCAACTGTTATATACCATTTACATATCACTGTACAACACTCATTTTTTGTCAGCTTCAAATGGAACTGCAGCAGCGGCAGCAGCGGTAGCGCTGTTTGGAGCAATGGAGCTGAAATATGGTGGGGGTGGTGCAGCGTTCGATTTTGATTGGTCAATCACAGTAGCAGAAGACTCGTCCGTCCAGCCAGCAAGTCTTTTGGCTTCGTTGTGGACCTCTTGAACATCCGAGGCTGTTTTTGTATAGAAATCATGAACCTTGGAACCATACTTATCGTTTTTGAACCAATCAACATATGACCCCCATGTTCTCTTACCCTGTTCCAGCTTCTTGTCTAACTCAAAACTGGCATTAGCTTGATCGTGGATCTTCTTCAGATTAGCGTCAGTGCCTGTCTTGAGCTGTTCGTTCTTCTGGTGGAGATTGTATTTGGCGTCCAAATCGGCAAGAAACTTCTTGAATCTGGCTGAGATCCCGTTATCCTTGTCAAATGACACAGCCTTGTTGACCAATTGGTCACTGAGCTTGTATCCAGCAGCCAAATACTCTGCAAAAATGGTGGATTTTGGCTTGTCTTCTTGCGCAATGTCGTTTTCTTGGTTTTCTGAAGAATCAGAATCATCCTTAGAACCCGAGTCCTTGGCTGGTTCGTCACCTGTGACATCAATGACAGAACCACCCAACTCTGCCCCGTTTAACAACAATGCAGTGCTTACTGCATGTGGATTGGCAAATTCAACTGAAACTGATTTGGTCTTTTCGTTGTTTGAAAGTACTTTCAGACCTTCAATTTTACCACAAAATGTGAAGAATTCTTTTATCTTGTCATCTGTGACACTTGATGGGATATTTGATACTTTAACTGATGACATATTTTGCTTATAATCGGAAAGAAGGATGGTATGCACAAGTGGCAACGAAACAAACATGGCCCCTTAATTGATATAGGGCACGATTTGTGGCTGAAGCTCATCCATTAAAAAAGGTTACTGCGCCACTTTTTCATCATCTCCGAACTCCGAAGACGATGGATAAGAAGAATTGTAATAAAACTTTGATATAAAGCAAGGGTGCACATTCAAGGCAAGGTTAGACCATTTCTGACAGCAAGCACGCTGTCAACAATAACGGCATTGACACCAGCAGCAATTTCTAGCTTTGAATTTCGAGGATCGTTGTTAGCTACACCATAGGTGAAACAAGCTAGGCCACTTTCCTTGACTACTCGAACTAGTCTAGGACAATGTACAATTGGTGTGCTTTCGGAAACAATACCAAATAATTTCCACGTTTTGGCAAATCTAACAGCATTTTGAAGAGAACTGGCTCTTATGTCTGCCATAAATGTGGTACCTGCTTCAGTGAGGAACAAAACAGGGAACGATGGTTGTTTCATTTTCATCATCATGCAGATGTCAGGGTGAAAAGAAGAAAATAAAATATCTCTTCCTTCATACTTTTCATAGACCATTCCTAAAATGGTGTCGCAAAAGTGGTTCATTTCGTAGGTCACTTGTCCAATGTCATCCAGTTGCGACTCATCAAGCATTGGGTATTTCAGCTCTATATTAAACCCTGTCTTCTTTGGAACCTTTATGAACAAGTCTTCAAGTTTTGTAAACGCAGAAGCTATAAATGCACCCCTGGTGTTGGCTTTAAACTCCTTTTCCTTCCATGTCTTGGTGAGTTTCATTCTTTCTTGAGAAGGATTGAACTCATGTAAAAGGGTCTCCAGATCGTTGCTTTCACCAGTAATGGAATGCGTGTTACTACGCAAAGAAGATGGAATGTATGAATCGTCTTTGAATTTCTTTACATCAGATTTTGTCTTTTTCTTCGATTGTGACATTTCACTTAAATGGAGAAATTGTTCTAAAGTCAGTTCATGCATTGGGATATCCATACCCGTTTCTGCCACAATAAAATCATGGTAGATAACAGGTACATTGTCTTTCGTAAGTTGAACGTCAAACTCAACATACTCAGCACCAAAAGAAGCTGCAGCAATAAACGAATCAATAGTATTTTCACCTATCTGAAGAGATTTGATACTATTCCGATTCATACCATTACCTCTGTGACCAATAACCTTCGGCGATGCCATTGCCTTCCAAAATTTATCTGCATTTTCTGGAATCTTACCAATTTTTTCAAAAGACTTGACACAAATAAACTCAAATTTAATGTGTCCCAAAATCTCCAGAGAATTTGTTTCCAAAATTGGCACTTTAACACAATTAAATAACGACCTTTTCTGAGGACCAACAACGGTGCACAAATCACGCAATGTGGCAACCCCACGCCCCAATATCTTTTTATTTTGAACACTTTTGTGATCTAAGTCAAAAGTAGGAACAATATCGAAATAAATGATAGTATCCTCAGGATCTTGATCGACAATATCAAACCTTATTGGATCACTTGCAATTCCATGGTTATCATCCAATGGTAAAGCAAATGAAGCTTCTGGTTGTCCAGGTAAGTTCCTAGCTTTTATTACTAGTGTCAGCGCAGAATCAAGTTCTGTGCTATGCAATGTAGACATTGGCACAGTCGCCAGTTCCAAAGCTGGTGTGTTATTTCTGATATCTGTGGTACCAATGGTAATCAATAGAACCGATTCATTTTCTTTCAAGTATTTATTTCCTACTTCATTAGCAACGCTGTTGTGGGTCAACAGATTAGGCTGGGGAGTTAAATTCGGAGAAACCATTGGTGAAACAGCTGGCTCTAAGTTATTTTCCAAATCATCAAACGCGTTGTAAGTAGCAGGTGTTAACATTTCAATGATACCGATGTGACCTCTCAATGCAGCGTGCTCACGAGCTGTCCATCTATTTTTGTCCTTTATAATAAAATTTGCACCTCTTTTGAGTAACAATTCTATTATTTCTTTGTAACCGTCAACTGCAGCAACAAATATAGGAGTCCATCCAAAAGTTGTCTCAGCAATTTCAAAATCGGCACCATTATCCAACAAGCACTCAACACTTTCTTTCAAGTTCAACTTACATGCAATGTATAAAGCAGTTTCATTGCTTGAACTTTTATCAGTCAAATTTATTTCGATTCCAGGAGATTTCAAAATAATACTCAATAATTCGGAACAGTTCAATCGTGTAGCAACATGTAATATGTAAGGAGATGAGATTTTTCTTGTCATGGTATCAACGAGAACTTTAGTAGTTTTTACATGCTTACCAAAAACCGCCAAGTGCAATGGAGTCAAACCCTCCGAATCACCCCAAATATCGACATCATCAATGGACACTGTTTCGTCAAAGATGTTCCAGATTTTCAGGAAATGAATAATAGTTGATGTGACTGGCGCCATACCATACTGGGCCGCATAATGGAGAGGAGTTCTTTTATAGTTATCTTTTTGAAGGATTGCAAACTTTAAATGTGTTGGTAGGGTTTCAAAGATGTAAAGAAGGCCTTTTGAGTTCTCTAACGAATGAGCACCGTTCTGGTTTGCAAGTTGCTTCCCAAGTGAAATGACATGATGATGAAAAAAGTTTTTATTAGTAACGTCACTATTGTCACCCAAGCCTGGAATAATTTGGAGTAATTTATCAATACATTTGTAGCTCAAATTCAAAGCTGCTTTGTTCAAAAGCGATAATAATAATTTTAATGGAGCCATAACTGGAGACATGAAGTTTTCTGTCAACAACTTCTCCAATTCATCAACATTATCATCTTCAATGGAGTACAAATAATGTTGTGTTGCAGAAGATCTACCAACAGTTGATTCTTTGCGCTGTAAAAATGTTGAAGTTGGAGGCACTAATTTTGAGTTATTCACTAAATAATATGAATCAGTGGCAATATTGGATAACTCACTCAATAGGTTGTTAATAGTACTTAATAAATGCACAATTTCTGCATCATCTGCAAATGATAGAGGAAATACATGTGACTTTAGGTAAGCCTCCTGTTTATTTGTACCTAATTTCTTATCTAGTTTTTTCAGTATTTTTACAACACCTCTCTTATTGAGTTCCCCATACCATTTTAAATTACGAAGACAATTTCTCGATTCCAAGAGAATTGATATGACATCGTCAATCTCTTCTTCATTGATCTTATCCAAATTGCTAGGCAAAACCGTTGTTATCTTTTTTAACCTTGTTTCATATTGAATGAATTTTTTGCTGTAAAAATCATCAATCTTGCTGATGTTATCGCCTAATACAAAGATAAATTGACCTAGATCTGTTCTCATCACTTCATCATCTTCAATTTCAATGTAATTCAACTCAGCTTGTCTTAATGTGATTTTCTTGATAATTTGCTTGAGTTTCTTGTAATCAAGGTATTGGTACTGCCATTCAGGTACTTGATGGGCTAAAAATGTGTGTCCGAACTTCATTAATGCTAAAGGATCTTAAACAAACGCTTTAATGAACAAGTGAACCAAAAAATCGATTTATTTAATACGCTGGCACGTTCTTCAAAGAATAGCATCTACTATTATCCTTTTTGGGAAACCGTTTTTTATAGACTATATGCGCCACACTGGTAATACGTGTAAGTGGCGCATGTCTTTACGTAAACAACTAGAAAGAAGTACAAGCTGAATTTTACTTCAAGAAATGATACAGGAAAGCGGGAAAATATGAAAAGCAATTAGTCTTTCTAGATTTACAGATTCTAGGTACAGTAGGTTAGATTTGTCTCACATGCTGTTGTATTGGTCATCCTAATTGATTGAAGCAATTCTGACAATCAGTATACCAACCAGCAGCAAAGAAAAAAAAGTTACATCCTTTGTAACCAAAATTTTCTTTACTGTTCCTAAATTCCATGGTGAAGGATATACTTAACTGAAGTTTTTTTCAAGCATTTGGAAAGCACAACAGTTTTTTGAAAAAAGAAACGATAATGAGATCACTAAGCGCGCTTACCATATTAGGTAATTTGTGAGAGCGCGCTAAATATGAGTCAATGAACGATGCTCCTATGATAACTATAAATGAAAACTTTTTTCCGCCTGTGGTGAACTCCCTTTCTCCCTTTGAAGGTAACTTTATTCTGAGATTAATTCTTGTCATAAGATGCTTGCATTCAAATCTTTCAAATCTAATTTAGGTAAGCAGTTCACAAAGTCTGCTATTAAATTTGCGTCAACTTCTACAAACTCTCTAGAACCTGCAAAACTTACATTGAAAAATGGTCCTGTTTTTGACGGATTGTCATTCGGTGCTGAAAAGTCGGTGTCTGGTGAAGCGGTTTTCACCACTTCCCTAGTAGGTTATCCGGAATCAATGACTGATCCCTCCTACAAAGGCCAAATCATTTGTTTTACACAACCTTTGATTGGTAATTATGGTGTTCCTTCTGCTACTGCTCTGGATCAATACAAATTATTGAAGTACTTTGAGTCTCCTCATATCCAATGTGTTGGTATTGTCGTCACTGATGTCGCATTAGAATATTCCCACTGGACTGCTGTCGAATCTTTAGGTGAATGGTGTAAAAGAGAGGGAGTTGCAGGTATAACCGGTGTTGATACTAGGCAATTGGTTACTTACTTGAGAGAGCAAGGTTCAACTTTAGCTAGACTTTCTGTTGGCAATGATACCGCACCAAATGAATTTTATGATCCGGGACAAGATAATATGGTTGCCGTTGTTACCACCAAAAAACCATACCATGTTCCAGCATTGAACCCAAAACACAACGTCCTGGTTGTTGATTGCGGTGCAAAGGAAAACATTATCAGATGTCTTGTTTCCAGAGGCGCTAGTGTTACCGTTGTCCCATACAACTATCCAATTCACAAGGTTGCAGGTCAATTCGATGGTGTTTTCATCTCAAATGGTCCAGGTGATCCAATACACTGTAGTGAAACCGTTGAAAATTTGAAAGTGTTGATTAAGGATCAGCCAGATTTGCCAATCATGGGTATTTGTATGGGCCATCAGTTGCTTTCACTTGCCGCAGGTGCTAAGACTCTAAAATTGAAATACGGTAACAGAGCACATAACATTCCAACACTTGATGTTAGTACAGGCCATTGTCATATTACTTCTCAAAATCATGGTTATGCGGTTGATGCAACTACTCTACCATCTGACTATAAAGAGTATTTTATTAATTTGAACGATTTATCAAATGAAGGAATGATGCACAAGGAAAGACCAATTTTTTCGGTTCAATTTCACCCTGAAGCAAAAGGTGGCCCATTAGATTCGGCCTTCTTATTTGATAGATACTTTAGTCTATTAGATCAATATAAAGTGGCAAAGAATGTCAATGACTTAGGTGACTTATCGCCACAAAACCTGCCAAAAGCAAGAACCATGTAACTCAACAGTAACTGATTTTTTCTTGACTTTTGCTTTACGCTTGAAAACTAGTTTAATACATATCTTTCTTTACTCATAAACGTTTATATAATTAAATAATTAATTACTGTAGAAATAACTTGCTAAATAAAAGTAACAATGACAAAACACTCTCTAAAACGAGTAATACACTTAATAATTAGGGCATAATCCATCAGACTTGACTAATTTATAAACGTCATGAGAGGAAGCAGTAATGAATTGTCTTACTTCAAAAGTTAACCAAACTTTTAACATTGATAGTTTATCGGAATTCTGGAAGATCAATTTACCTTCCTCAAAGCTGATTTTTCTTAGTATAGGAATGGATCTGTATGAAAAATAATGATAGTTAGTATATGAAAATGATAATCTTGAAGTTAAAATAAAAATGAATATTGTTATCTCTCAATAAATTTTAATTTTTGTATTAAATAAATTAAAATTGCATTGTTGGAAATCCAATAGTCCATGCGAATACCCACCTTGCGAATAAATCAATATTTGGATCTAGTTGTCTACATATGCCTTCCAAAATTAAAATAGCAACAACAACACTAACAAAATCTCCCTCCATTCGAACATGATGCCCTCGAACCATGCTTAGCATTTGATCTAGCAAGTCACCAATAGACACAGCACCCAATGTAAATGTTCTCTCTTTCACTCTATCTACCAATCGTTCCACTCGAAGTTTGAAAACTTCTTCATTAATGGCTGTGTCTGGAGTTTTGGATCTTTCAATCATCAATTCACCAGCTTTATACCCATCGAATTGTGCGAGCGCATTGAAAAGCGATATGAAATTAAATCTGTTTTTGTCGTCTAGCTCTGTGACTAGCCCAGCATCAATGAAACAAAGCTGTGGATGATAACCTTTGGTAGATAATGCTTCCAAGTTGTTTTGAAGATCTTGAGAGTCTAGATTATTCAATCTTGTTGTTAATTCATCGACAGCTTGTTCATCAATATACTTACCATTTGGTTTCACAAATCGAACAAATATGTTACCTGGATGCAAATCTGCATGAATGAAATTATCTAGAATTAACATTTTTAAAAAAGAGTCAATCAACTTATCACTAATTTGTTTTAACATTTTTGTGCTTTGAGACTCCTTAAGCTCTAAAATTTTGTTCATACTTATACCATAAATTCTCTCTTCTATTAAAACTTTTCTCGAGCTAAACAGTGCTTTTGGAAATTTAATTTCATTAACATTTGGAAACTTCTCAATGAATTTTGTAAGATTATAGCTTTCAATTCTCAGATCTAGTTGAAGGTTCATAAATAAGGCAAATTGATCCACTTCTTGTGGTAAACTTAACCATTCCATTGTTGGTATTAAATCTATTGTTCCAGCAAAAAATCTCATAATTTTCAAATCTCTTGCAATAGTCTTTTCAACATGTGGATGTACCACTTTGACTGCCACCAAGGAACCGTGATCAGTAATTTTAGAGTCTGGAATCAGTTTTTTGTTTAATTTGGCCAGATAAACCTGAGCAATCGCTCCGCAACCAACAGGTTCCTCTGGAAATTCGTCAAACACCTCTTCAAGCTCTTTACCGTTAAAAGTTTCCTTTAAAATTGCCCGTGTGGCCTTGAATGAATGTTTTTTAGCGTTTGAATGTAAGTTTGATAGCTCATCACACATAACCTTTGAGAAAATGTCTGTTCTTGACGCAGCCCATTGACCAAGCTTGATAAATGAAGCACCTGCCAATTCTGCTGCAATTCTCAATAATCTGTACCATAACTTTGCGCCTGATCTAGAACCATGTTTAGTTTTACCAAAGAACACGATTGGATAACTCAGTGCAACTGGTAAAAATAAAGTGGAAAGCTCTAAAAATCTGCCAAATGTCAAGATTGGTTCATAAATGTAATCTAAGACAAAATAACCAAGACGAAATGTCCAACCAAGATATTTTCGGCTGGTCTGTTTGTTCCTATGAGCCTCCTTTTGTACTCTTCTTTCTTCCTGCGATGCAATGTAGAGACCGAACTCAAACGTTGGTTGAGTGGGATCTGGCTTTAAAGTGTTATGCGGTTGAGAATCAGGTCTGGCAGCCCAATCATTCTTTTCAAATTTCTGCGAACCTTCTATAGTGGCAGAATCATTCAGAAGAGGTTGTTTATTGTATAAGTATAGAGAAGAAGATGCTGTCAAAAGACCTAATGATACAATGAATAAAGATGAATGAGATTTGGTTGAATGAATATAGGTTTGCGCTTGAGAGTAACATCGACGTCTAAGGAACACAGTAGGCATTCGTCTCATTGCTCTGAGAGCACCTATGGGAGTACATAAGCCAAACATGTTAGCTCGAGTCCGATTTCACTAAAGAAGGGAGGTGTTAACAATTGGGAATAGGGAGCGTTTAACATTTTGAAGTGCACTTTATGCAGTCTGTTATCAGATTTACTTTAGGTATATGTATTTATATGTTAATAGTTATACAGAGAGAAAGAGGAAGACGCGTGCAACGTCACACTGGTAAAATGGACAGTAATGGAATGGTAAAGCTCAAATGAAGACAAGTTTATGTACTGCTTTGTTCTTTTGAATTGAATTGTTTAATGGTTACATCTGTTCATCCTTGATGACATCAATCAACCAGTCAAGACCCTCCGTCAACCCCTCTCCCTTGATAGCACTGGAGGCCACAATGGACCAGCTGCGATCCTTGAGCTCCACTAGTCCTAGCGCCTTGCTGACTTCGGCGGCACTGAGGGCACCTGGCTGATCCTGCTTGTTAGCAAACACAAGCAATGCGCTGTCCACTAGTTCGTCTTCGTTTAACATTGTGTGAAGTTCCTGCTTTGCCGTTTCGAGTCTGTCTTTGTCAGTGGAATCAACAACGAAAATCACCGCTGCCGTGTTGGCATAGTAGCAACGCCAGTAGGGCCTGATCGACGTCTGGCCACCAAGATCCCACATGTTTATCGAGATGTTCTTATACTGAAGCGTCTCCACATTAAACCCGATCGTTGGTTTTGTCTTGATTACTTCTCCCAACTGAAGTTTGTAGAGAATGGTGGTCTTACCAGCACCGTCGAGCCCCAAAATGAGGATCCGGATTTCCTTGTTCACCCCCCAAAGCCTGTTAAAAAGTCCGCTGAAGATATTACCCATGTTATGTACACCCTCGCCGCTGTGCCCACGTATATCTGAAGAATAGCTGGTGACAGGTGGCGGCTGGGATCACTTTGAACACTGCGAAAAAATATTGAAATTTTACCTATATAAAGAGATTTATAATCTAGTCTAAGAATGCAAAAGTGGGGACCAAATGACCTTGAAGCTGAAACTCTGTAATTGGAATTCAACCGTCCCTTTCTTCTCTGTCTTTTGCTCTTTGCAAAATCGTCTTGATCATCTCGTTACCAACTTTTAGAGCCTCAGGAAACATGTGCTTGAAGAATTGCTGAGTAGACTCAAAACACTTCTTGTACTGCTTGAAATCACCATATGAGACAATATTGGCCCACTCTTGGGATGAAATGATGAACTGTAAATCATCTTGGCGGAACGTGTTGTCAGTAACGGCAACAGAAATACATTCTTCCAATAATCCTGGAGAACAAAACAAGTACTCGGAGACACCGAGGAATATTCTGAAAAGCGGTGTAGAGCAAATGATGTGGTCGTACGGAACAATGTCCAACTGACACCAGGAGTCCACAATGGACAACAGAGACAAATGGGAATTATTTTGGGCTCCTCCAGGCGGAACCTTGCTTAGTGAATACTGCTGAAGCAAGTCGTCGTCAAGAAGTAGCTCGTGATCGTTGGAGAGATGGCCAAATACCTTCTGCTTAGCATGCAGCACTCGCTGCCTCAACTCGTCCTCTCTGTTTTCGATCATCAAAGTAAACAACTCTTGGCACGACTGTGCGTATTGCGTTATTTGCTTGTGTGCACTTGGGTTGGTGATGGCAAGACCAGCGTAAACATGCCACTTATTGGAGTAGATACGCATCGAGATACTCATCTTGGCGTTTTCAATACCACCAACCCACTTAGGGGTTTCCCACGGATACTGATGAATGTGGTGCCAAGCCGACCCCATGGTGAGGAACGCAGCGTGAGTCACTGCTTGAGTGTCAGCAGTAATCCTGTCGTGTTCCTCGTAGTTCAAATACACGTGCTTGGACTTCAAGCACGACATCAACGACTCAACAAAGTCAAAGCTTTCTTCTGATGCTCTGTGCTGGATTAAAACCAAAGGCTGACCCGTTGTGTCCACTCTTGGCCCATGCAAAGAGTGCACTGACACAATGTCCACGTCCACAGGCAAGTGCTTTTCAAACGCTGCTATCTCTGGACTTTTGCAAGAGGTCTGACCACCAACTACTGCACCAACCTTTGTTGAGGGACCGTAGATCGACACAATCTTGTCAATGTTCTCTGCTTCCACTGAATAAATGATGTAGTCTGACTGCCTCGACACGTAGTGCCCGTTCTTCAATATCTCCACGTCTGGGAGCAGAGACGAAATCGATTCCTTCAACTCTTCGTATCTTTCTTCCCTGTCACAACCACACACAGACCAGCCGGCCTCTGAGAAACGGCGGGCATATAGGAGCCCCATGTCTCCCAACCCAATGATACCCACCGTCTTGCGCTGCTTAAGCTCTTTAATACTCTCTGCGTCCAATATCATTGTTCCTGTACCGACGAAACCTGACAGGGGAAGGAGAATAAAAATTTTATGGATTCCTTCCATGTACATAATAGATCACTTCAGCAGATATAATATCGTTAGCAGTTGATCTGGCACCGATTAGGATCTCTTTAGAAGCTCAAAGTATTGTCTACAGCTTCAGGGGCGACAATGGGTACATCCAAGGCTACGGAAAGTGAAAACGAAGGCAATGATTTCGTATATTGTCCTAATTTCAACGCCAATTCGGAGCTGAAATCATTGATGAAATCCTATAAGAGGAAGACAGACGCCCAGTATGATAAAAGTAAGGCAAACGCAGATACTGTGTTTGAAAGAAAACAAATTAAAGATGTGATACACACGCTAACAAGCGAATTGAAACAAAGAGGTGCACAGATTCCTCTGCTGATGCTTCCTTTTAGGCCAGATCAGATCGACGATGAGGGTGAACTTAGCAGCCTATTGGCGAGTATATTGCCGAAAAACGGCAAGCCTGCGTCTTCCGAAACTGTTGAGCGTGTCATCAAATCCACCGAAAATGTTCATTTGCTAATGGCTGCATTGAAATACATTTGGTGCAGACTGCCTGGAAATGCCATCATAGGGTGGAAGGTGTACATCAAATTTGTTAAAATGGAAGAGGAAGCTCACTACTCCAAGAAGGCATTTTTAGAGTTTATGCCAAGCTGTCTCAGTTCGGGTGCCCATGCATCGATCGTCTATGATTTCTTTGATTTACTTGTTGCGTTTATCATCAATTCCAAAAGAAACCTGATGACAGCAAAGAAATTGAGTAGAATGTGTGGCTTATGGGCTTTCAATCCTATTAGAAATGCACCGGCAGGTGAACCTTCCTTCGAAAGAGGTCTCTATGAATGGATTCCAGCCGGCGATGCTATGTTTCATCTACTGCTATCATTCTTGAAGGCAATGCCCCCAGATGGAGACATCACCAAATTGCCAAGTTCATTTCAGTCGCTATTGAGAAATAGCGATTATCCGCCACCTTCTACTTCCTCCAAGCTAGATGACGTGAAGAATTTAATGGATGTGCCTCTAATCACACTAAAAGCTAACAATCCAAGTAAAAATCCAGCGGAGTTGATTTCTAAGGTTGCTAAAACACTCAAATTTGATAATTCTGCATTGTTCAAAAATCGAGAGGACTATTTATTGCTGAAAAGGATCTTTAAGGACCCCAATGAAATTAATAAAAAGCTCTCCATGGAAGGAAGACGTATATTGGAAAATTTATGTTTAGATGAAAATCAGGAAGAATTCAGTAATGGTTGGTCAAATACTATGACAAAAGTCCATGAATCAAAGAATTCTTTACCTGATTTTTTCTCTGCGAGCATTAGTCGGATTGCCATTGACGACTATTTTATTTGGACATGGTTAGCGTCTTTAGGATATGAAGAGAATGATTTGAAGAGGCGAACATTTGGTAAAAGCTACATAATGGAAGTTGAACTAGCTGAAGGCTTCAAAAAATGGGTTATTGTTGAAGAACAAGATCTGGAAAGAGATGGCTACGATATTGAGTTGGAGCTAAAACAAGAAAGATTGAAAGAATTGGAAGCCAAGATTAATCAAGCCGAAAGAAAAATTCTTGAACCCCCAACTCCATTGCCAAAAGATTTTGCAATTCCGCCAAGATCAAAAAATAGACAAGTCAATGACAAGGATTATGATGACGTGCTAAACAATAAAATGATCAAATTGCAGCATGACTACGCAAGTGGAAAATTTGAAGATGTAAACCTTACTTTGGACAATTCATTTAACGATGATTTTTTTACAAACAATATTGAAGATGAGTTTAGAGATTTGAAGTTGAAAAACCTTAACGAGAAGAAGGCTAGGGAAAGAGAAAGTGCAGAAAAAAAGAGAATGAAAGAAGTAGAGGAAAAAGCGGAGCTTGAAAGGATGCAGAAATTGAGAGAAGTTAAAGAAAAGGAGCTAAGAGAAAAGCAAAGATTACTTGATTTGAAGGAAGAGCAATTAAGAAGGTCAGAACTTGAAAAACGGAAAGAAGATGAAGCGATAAGGAAACAAATGGAAGAAGCCAAGGAGAAGGAGCTTCGAGCAAGAGAATTAAGGTTGAAAGAACGGCGTGAAAGAGATCGATTGAAGGCAATCAAAGAGCAGGAAGCAAAAGAAAGACAAGAAATCGAATTGCGTGAAAGAGAGTTGTTAGAAAGAGAAAGACACCTACTATTAAAAGAACAGCAACTGAAACTCCAAGAGCAACGAAGCAGAAGTCAAACTTCTGTTGAAGATGTTCTTCCTGCTCAAGCACAAAATAGACAATACTCACCTGAATATTCATCCAGAAGGGCTCAACATAGAAACGAGTCTCCTGATTATTTCTCTTATAATAAAACTCAATCACCACAATATAGACAGCAATCCCCCGAGAATCTACCTATTAATGTGCAATACACTCAACAAACCCCCGAACAGACGAGAACACTTGAGCCTGGCAGAAACATTCAGCAAAGAACTCCAAACTCTTTCTCTCAACCATTGCCGCAACAACCACAACAACCACAACAACCACAACAAGCATCTAATAGCCGGAATCTACAATCACCAGAATATCCCGTTGGAAAGGGATATAGAACACCGCAGGGTCCAATGTCACCAGAGTTTCAGCAAGGACGTAGACAAGGGGGTTATTCCCAGCTGCCGTCATTAGTACAGCCAATGGGTTTTCCAAATAACGCACCACTGAATCCCCAAATGAATCCTTCTATGAAACCTAAAAATCGTATGGGATCACCCATGGGATCTCCAATGGGTTCCCCTATGGGCTCTCCAATGGGTCCACCTGCTAATGGTAGATATGGCGGACCTAGATATGGCATCCCACAAGGTGCAGCTAGTGGTGGTAATCTGTCACCTATGATAGGCCGTGGAAGTGGTGCAAGTAATGGCAGTAATACTGGTTATAGCAATAATGTGATTGCACACATGCCTACTGCAGGGAGAGTTGACAAGAAAACTGCCAGAGAAGCGTTTATGGGTGGTGATTTTGGTATTTGAAGTGCTAAGCATGTTTCGATTCTATAATAAATTTTTAGTGAGGAAATTGTGTATTAATAAACTTAATTGACATTATATAAGAAGAAAATAATGGCAGGTAGAAGAGTGAAAAGGGTAACGTTAAAGCTATCACCTAACCTTCTTGCTAATTTTAGTAGCTTTAAAGACAGCGTAATAAAAGAGGAAGATCGGGAAGACTCCATTATAGAGCCAAACACAAGAGATGTTTCAGAGGAACCAACAAAAACACAACCAAAGCTAAGTTCAAACATCAGAGTTGGTATCAGCGGCCTCACTATGAATACTACAACACAGAGAAAAGTTGATAGAAGCAAAAAGAAGGTCGGTAAGTATTTTGTAGGAAACGGCGAGGTGAAATCATTTAATGGGTACAGATTTCAAGTTAAAAAGTGGATGAGGAAAGGAGTAAAGAGTGAATAAAGAATTAAAGGACTATGACTATATTATTAATCTTCTATCGTATTCAAAAACTTCTGTTGGAACCTTAGTGGTAGATTTTGAAAAACTTACGAATGTCTGAATTAATTTCATCGAAAATGGTATGGAGACTACCAAAATGACCACTTGGATTGCTTTTTTGATGTAAACTGATTTACTAGTCAAACTTTGGTATACATATTAGCAAACTCATAACTATTAAAAAGGGTTGTTTTTATTACAGATACTGCACAAAATATATAATTAATTGATTTTTGTCATATCAATTAAAGTTGAAGAAACTAGTATTCTTAAAGCCCCTTAATAACTTTTCAATAAAAAAGCATGTTTATAAATTTTCTTGTGAAATTGAAGGAAAAGAAAGTAAATAGCAGTTGAAGTTGTTTCATCCTCAAAGTTATGAAAATGCCCCTGATTTCACAGCTTGTAATTACGAGGATTTACTTATCAATTCAACAATAATTGCCGTGCTGTCATAATTTGAGTTTCGTAAAGATTTCTAAAGATAAAGAGCTTTTAAAGATCTTTAAACATCAGATGTGCTTATGAACATTTTTAACTTTTGGCAAATAAATAGCTTATGCCATAGCCAAAAAGCTCAAGCATAAGATTAAAACATTGTTTTGTTTATTGTCTATCTTTTTGTTGTTCTTGCTGCAAAAACATTGTCAGTTTACTCGCTAACTTATCAAAGATAAGAATTTGAACTGAATTTCACAAAAGTTTGAGTATCAAACAAACAAACAAAATGAATCAGATAAAATACTAAATCTTTACATGATTTTACTTTGAATTATTTAATATTTTATGTAGTTTATATGAATTGTAATGATATTAATGTGTTGAAAAAAGTAAACTTAATTAGCTTTTTCATGCTTAAATGGCACTTGACCCATTGGGTAGTAGTTGCTGTTGAAGACATGGTTTTGAGCATCTCTTCCAAGTAGTCTCCTTGTATCAATAAATGAATTATCTAATTCGCTTAAACTCTGGACACCGAGAAGTCTCATATCTGCTTTCAGTTCTTCCTTGATGATTTGAATGGCCTTTCTTACACCTTTTTCACCATAGCCTGTATTGGCATATAGGAAAGGTCTACCTAGACCAACGGCAACTTTACAATCTTTACCACCAATAGCGAGAGCTTTAAGAATATCAGAACCTCTTCTAACACCACCGTCCACATAGATTTCAAAATCAGGTCTAAGAACACCCTTTTCTTTTAAAATTGGGACAGATTCAGCAAGTACTTCAATTGGAGGTGGAGAAGTGTCCAATTGTCTACCACCATGGTTTGAAAGAACGACACCCTTCACACCCAGCTCAATGGCACGCTCAATATCATCAGTTCTTTGAACACCCTTCAACATGACTGGCAGCTTGGTCCATGAAATAATTTCTTTAACATCATCCCAAGTTAATCTTTTATCAATGAAAGAAGGCATAGCGCCAGAAGTTGAACCGGATCTAACAGCATTTTGATCAACAAGCTCATCATGATCTTCTTTGATTCTCATTCTGATATCCTTTTCTCTGTTACCTCTGGTGGCTGCATCAACAGTAACAAAGACACCCTTCATACCTAAATCTTCAGCCCTCTTCAAAGTGTTTTTGACAACATCTTTATCTTCGTTAACATATAGTTGGAACCATTGAGTGGCACCATCAATTCTGTTTTCAGCGATTTCTTCAAGTGAGTAGGAAGAGAATGAAGAGATCATTTGAATGATACCTTCTTTACCGGCCCCTCTAGCAATAGAACATTCACCATCTTCGTGGCCCAATTTAGCAGAGGCAGCAGCAGAGACGTAGAATGGAGCACTGGTTTCAGTTCCTAGCAAAGTAGTGGAGGTGTCAACATCTTGGACATTGACCAGACATTTTGGCTTAAAGTAAATTCTTTGGTAGGCATAGTGATTTTCTCTCATGGTGATTTCGTCATCACAACCACAGGAGTAGTAAGCCCACGCTTGTTCAGGCAAGACTCTCTTAGCAATGTTTTCAAAATCGTAAATGTTCTGGATTCTTGACAAAGAAGGTAAGTTCAATAATAGCTTTAATCTTTCCTTTTCCTTGGCGTCGATGACAACTTCTAGCTTTGGAGCTTCACCAACAAGAACACCGAGCTGCTTTTCACTTGGTAAAAAACTTTCAATGGTTCCCTTTGGGTGGATTTTGTTGTAGAGGTCGGTTGCGTCGTGACCAGCGTTTTGGATCAACGGCGTAGTTCCACCTGGATGCATTTGGATGAAATCTGTCAAATCGTAGACGTTACCGTTGACAGTGATCCAACAGTCATCTGCTTTGTTGTGCTTAACAAACTCTTCCACCGTTATGTGTCTTGACGACTGGTAGCCCAATTCTTCGTTTTGCAAGTTGTTTGAAAGAAGTAGAGATGAAGAGACGACAAACAGAGATGCTGCCGAGCATAGAAAGAGGTTTCTGTTGAAAGAGGAAGATTTTGAGACTTTCACTGAGTTTGAAATTGCTCTTGTGAAGAGTTTTTGTTTGCTGCTGCTCCTGAGAGCTGATTTCAGACCGCTAGTTGATCTAAACATTATTTTGTATTTTTATGAGTTGAATATAGTGAAAACTTCTAAAGATGACAATATGGAGATTCACGTCTTATCAAGTTTGTGTTTTATAGTAAAAAAAAAAACGGAATATAGTATGTAGAATAGTATGAAATTACCAAACACTTAACAGAGAGATCACAAGCTAATGCATCTTTTGGCCCAAGTTTGTGTAGATGATTCATCTTAGTATTTATAATGAAAAATTTTCTTTCTTTTGACTCTTGTGCCTATTGTTTAAACGTCGGAGCCATTTGCGGAATGCTACGAGCCGCGTCTCCATCTGGAAGCAGAGCCAAATGACTCCGGAATCATCGCGGCACAAAGTAGCCGAAAAGCTACGAGAAGCTGAACACCTAGAGTGTTTGAAGCATAAACCAACACAGTTAACAGCTATGGTAATTAAACATTACGGTGTAGCCTACCAAAAAAAATCCTATAAAGTATATCTTTCAAATTCGTGGCATTGTACTTGACGGATTAATAGGCATTATGACCACCATACCGCACCCCCTATTTTTGTTCAGCCAAAAAAATTGATGGCAATTAAACACTATGACTCTGGATCCCGGGAGAGATGTCGGCCCGGAGAGAAAATTTAAATTCCTATTGGACGAGGGGACGGATTACGTAAGGATAAAGATTAAACTCAGCAAGTTTGGCAGTAATTAGACGAAATGGAGAGGAAGACGTGGTTATAGTAATTCGTGGACCTGAGGTTCAAGTGACATCATAATAATGAGAAGTTGGAAAGCTGATTAGACAAAGAGTGCTGAGCGAAATAAAATGTAGTTTGGTAATACTTAGGGGATTCTGAGTCGAATAGGAGGTCATTGATTTGTTCGGTGTTTGATGGTGCTAAAGTGCTGGTGGTTTCCAAACGTTCCAATAGTACCGAGTGGTACAGGTGAAAATATGTATTAATGTGAAGGGCTTACGTAATCATTTTGGCGCCAAGCTTACCATACGAAACGAGGTGGTAAGATTGACGCAAGTGATTGCGATTTGGTTTGTGTAGAACGATGCCGGTGGTAAAGAGAAGCATATATTTAGTACTACTTAGTTAGTAAAATATGAGGGCAACTGGAGGATGGACTTGAAAAGTTAGCTGGGCATTGGGTTCTAATTATTTGATTGTAAACACTACGTGTAAAGCGAAATACTACAAGCAAGCAACAGTTTAAGGAGATAGGTAACAGTAAATGATTTTGCCTTTTTGAGTATGCCAATATTACCGATAACCTTATGATAACGTAAAAAAAGTTGGTTAACAAATAGTTGAATCCATAATTTGCCAAGTACGCTTTTTGACTGCCTTATTACATATTCTGGAAATGAAATTCAAAGCCCAGTTAACCACTCACACAGCATTGAAATACACTATTGTTATGCAAAGGGAATTAGTAAGAGTTGCTTGTATTTTTGTAACCTTTGCAAAATTTAAACTTCCACCAGTACCATAAAGTGTTATACAAGAAAGAACTTAAATTTTCTTTTATATTGTTTCTCTATTGCAGATTATGAATTCAAAATAAGCTAGTGGACCATCGGTCTACATCACTGGTTTTAATAATCAAATACATACTACAATAGTTTACTTATTCATGCGGCTTATATGTAGCTTGTCTTTTCTGTACGCAAGTTTAAAGGATTAAAGCTTATAACTTAGTTAAAGAAGACTAGTTAGTAAGCTTGCAATACAATTTGCATCCTCATTGTGAGTGAGTTAAAGAATTTTAGCCAATGCTCTAGCGCAAAAAGCTCTAACCATCTACCGAATGATCAGAAAAGGTTTACAGGTATAATGAAATAATAAAAGGGAATTATATGTCATATAAGGCAAGTAGTAAATCGAAGTATAAAAAGAGTCTAGAGTGAAATTTATCATGCAATAAACAAATCGCTTTTCGAGAAAGTACTTTTCAATATTTTATACACATATATCTAACAATTATTCAATATTTCAGTTCATTTGAGACCCAAAGTTTTACTCATATAATTTTTGGTGTCAGGTAGAAGTGAAACCATGGAATTTTGGGCCTAACTGAAATCTATCAACTACAATGACAACAGTATAAATTGATGTTTTACTTCATTTCCTCAAACTTCAACTAAAAGCTGTGCCTTGATGTACTAAAAATACATGCTATATTACAATATTTAGTATTGTTTTGGAAATGTGTTTTTTGTTGCATATAAATGAATGTTTGGCTTCTCCAATACTAATGCTTTTACCTCCTAGCCTCATATTCTTACTGGCGTTAGTTGAATACTGCCAGTGCTCAGTTGATGTATTAACAAAACTTTTAATTCACACCTGAACTATAAATAAAACTGCAGCATTAGTTATATCTTAAACATTAAATTACTCCAATATTCTGAAAGGTAGAATGCAATAGCATATTAAGTATTTTTGTGTACTCTAAAATTATTCGCAATGAGTACTACAGCTTTTGCTCCAATATTGGTAAAACTAGCTTTAGTTTAATATTCGTATTTAACACAATATTTTTCAACGACTATTTCATTGGATGTTACTTTGTTGGCTATATACCCTGTGCCTAAGATCCACTACCTACATGAATTCACAGCTGTACCATGAATATATACAGATCTTGAAACATTTTTACGTAATCGCAATTTGCAACTTTTGAACCGTTTTACGAAACTCCAATCCATACATGATGACTATAGATATTAATATTACTGTCATTGCAAGTACTACCACTTCCACTATAGCTAATACTATCCTATCACTTCTTGAATTGATAAGTACTCCACATTCGGTGAAATGACCTTGCCTTTGGCTGAGCACGTCTAAAAAGTATAAAAAGGCCACTTTACCTAGTGGGAAAAGCTCATTTGTTAAGATAACAACTATTGTATAACTCTATAGTTACCGTATAGTTAACCATTACTATTATCACTATGAAATCAGATGCATTACTCAAGAAACTAGAAGAAAACGTGAGCAAGGACGTGGACTTGGGGCATGAAATCAAGCAGAAAGTTAACTGCAACGTTTTGTTTCTAATCAAAGACAAGGACCGCACAGTGAGGTGGATGCTTTATGCTAAGGGCGACCAGGTACAGCTTGAGCAGCTAGCGAGCGAGAACTCGGAGAGGGGCGACGTTGAGCTTGAGATCAGCGACAAAAACTTGAGTTCAATGGCCAACGGCAAGACCAGTGCTCAGAAGTTATTTCTCAAGGGCCAGCTCAAGGTCAAGAGGGGTGGCAACCACTTGAAGAAGCTCATGTTCATTGAAGCGTTGCTCAAGAAGACGCAGCTCAAAGCCAAGCTCTGAAATTTTACTGAGGGGCTGGGCCGGAGAGATTTTAGCGCCAGAATTTGTACACTTGATGTATACACTGTGGTTTTTAGTGTAGATATATAAAATGACAAACACGTTCACGTTCACATGGCCTAAGGACGACAGCGTCAAGGAGGTTGTCGTTGCGGGCGACTTTAACAACTGGGAATACAACTTACCGCTCGTTAAGACGACAAAGGGCGACTGGGAATTAACAATTCCAGTCAAGGGAGATAGAGTTGAATTCAAGTTTGTGCTCGACAACGACAAGTGGGTGACCAGCGAAGAGTACTGGACCGTAGAAGACGGGCACGGGCATTTGAACAACTACGCAGAGTTGAGTAAAGAAAGCAGTAACAAGAAGTCTCTCATTCCTGAGTCAGGATTGCCAATAACGGGATTGGCGTTTGACAAGAGTGAGTTAGACAAGGCAGGTGATGCTAATGTTAGTGCGGTTGGTAAGACCGAGTTGCCAGCAGAAACTAAAGAAGTTGGTAAGACTGAGTTGCCAGGTTCTGTTGGCAAGACGGAAGTTGGCAAGACAACAGTTGGTAAAACCGAATTGCCTGCTGAAGTTGGCAAAACTACTGTCGGTAAAACCGAATTGCCTGACACGACAGAAGCTCCTAGAATCATTGCCCAGTCCGAGTTGCCAGAAGAACTCAAGGAGAACCCTGAGGCACCAAAAGACGAAACTCTTAAGGACGAAACTGAGGACGAACCTAAGGATGAACCTAAGGATGAACCTAAAGACGAATCCCACGACGATATCAAGTACGTCAAGAGAGTTGTCAAAAAGGTCCCTGCCTCTGAGTCCAAACCTAAAAAGTCAAACAAGCTCTTCGGCAAGTTCAAGAAGATCTTCACCTAATATTTGTGACCCAATTTGTGATTTGTCTCCTGTCTTTTTTTTACTTCTATTCCTTCTTTCCCCCATTATCTCTTCTTTTATAACTGTCTTAATATCTACTTAATCTACTACACGTATCGTCAAAATTAGTGGTATTATATTTGTTAGTGAAGAAAAAAAAATTTTCCTTTGGACCCTTGTCTCTTCTCTTCCGATATAATCAGCAACTGAAAATGGACGCTTCACAGAGACAGTATTCCAGGGTCTTACCACCACTCGTGCACCCTGTAACATACTTCAACCCAGAGAGCGTGTCACCACAGGCCAGCAACAACATCTCGCCATTCCTTTCGTTGCCAATCCCGCCCCAGCTGTCAAATAATAAGCCTCCTCCACACCACCAGCTTCACCATTTACTTAACCATCAACAGTCGGCGGCAGCGGCAAACGGGTACAACATCAGCAACATTGGTATCAACCATGGGCACATGAACACGTACTCGTTGTCATCCGCCTCGTCGTCCGCAGCCTCGTCGTCAACGATCGCACCAACGGAACCATCGCCTTGTTCGTCGCCAGGGTCGTCGCTGTCGTCGCCAAACTCGAGAAACACCTCCATTGTCGCAAACACCACCTGCAAGTGCCAGTGGGAGCAGTGTGATATGACGTTTGCCACGCCGGGCCTGTTGTATGCACACTTGTGCGAGGCCCACGTTGGTAGAAAGTCCAAAAACAACCTCAAGCTTAGGTGCCAGTGGGGCAAGTGCCAGGTGTCTGTCGTCAAGAGAGACCACATTACGTCGCACTTGCGTGTACATGTGGCCTTGAAACCATATGGCTGCAACCAGTGCCAAAAGAAGTTTAAAAGACCCCAGGATTTGAAAAAGCACAAAAAGGTTCACGAAATCAACGACCAGCAACAACTACATGAACCATCATTATGTGTCAAACGGTCACAAGATGTTTTGCTTGACTTGAACTCTCCTAACGATGTTTGTCCAAGCAAAAAGCAGAAATTCATTTTACCTCCACTACAGTCTATTTTACCAAGGGACCTCTACCCTTCGCTCGGTGACAACAATACTACACCTGCTACAAACGCTTACTACCCTATAAACAACGTCAACGGCCTCAACCGCTTCCAGCTTCACGGTATGCAAAGATCAGCTGTTGGTGATGATGATGATGATGATGATGATGATGACACAGGCAGCTTAGATGCGCTGTTGAACAACTTAGACATCTCTTCTTGTCACGACTGCTCCTGTGAAGACTGCCTTGATGCCCTTGAATGTCAGGAAGAACCAGAAACTCCAATTACACTCAACTTGTATCCACAAATTATGGTGTAATAATAATAACCTTTTTTTTTTCTTCTCACTACGATGATTCCTTTTCTTTATATAATCTTTTCCTCCATCGTTATTGTTTTTACTTTTCCCACTAGATACTTATCATTTGATTACTCTATAGCTTTCTTTATATCGGTGCTTTTTACTAAATTCTGTTTCACTTCTCTTTATTCAGCTCAAGCCCATTCCTTTCCCGTTTATTATGAACGAAGGCACTAACAATAATCATCAACAAAGCACGATAACCCAGGTGGTAGAGGTGCCCATCTTAAAACTAAGAGCCACGCCGGGCCAAAAACAAGACGAGAAGAAAAAGGTATCTTGGAACGAAGACGTTATTGACAACGAACACCTTAATAAGAAAAAATCAAAGAGTATGTATGATTATTACTATTATATCTACAATGTCACATCTAAACATGTATAAACGTCAAATACTAACTAGTACCTTTAGTTTGCTGCATTTTCCATCCGCAAGATGAAGACCAGTACGAAATAAAGGACCCATCCTCCGATTCCGACTCTTCATCTTCGTCGTCGTCTTCAGATTCCGACGCTGACGCTGACTCAAAGCCGAATGCTTATGAACGCCAGCCTATATATAAAAAAAAGTCATGCTGTACCCATTCTAGTCATTGATAACTCATCAACATTCAAATTAATTATTTTAGAATAAATATCTCTTGGTAACTTGAATTTAAACAACCCCGTAAATATCATTATATTCTTGACAATATTGTTATTCGATTCTCCCTTGAGTAGATTCAACGAAATGATAATCAAAACTGGTAACAGTTTAGTCAAATTCTCATTAATGGACTCCAGATCTTTGATTCTTCTTCTGATAATTTCAATATTTGATTCACCGTCAATAATTGGTAAAATATTCAAGTCCTTGATTTCCGAAATTAACCTGTCCTTGAAGTTTTTATCATTTCTTTCACTGTTGTTTACTCTTTCAACAATATCATAAACTTTCAATAACTTTTCTAAATTCAAAACTTCATTCAAATTTACTTTACCATTACTTGAAATATTCTTAAAAATGTTTAATAAGCTAAATCCAATTTTGAAATATTCTTCGTCACTTTGATTAAACTTGAAATTGTTATTCAACCCTTGATTCAATACATCACTGAGTACTCCATTGATAATCCTCAACACAATATCATATTCTTCACTTAGTTGATACAAGGAAATCGCGTCCTTGATTTGTCCGCCTCTTTCCGCAAGTTGTCCTGCCAATTCACTTATCTTAAAAAGGTACTTATTTTCGTCCTGTAGTCCTAATAATTCTCTACGCTTTTCTAGAATACCTCCTTGTCTAATACCTAAATGATCAATCTTACCTAAAAGTAACAAGTATTCTCCACTTTGTAAAACTAAATCTCTAATTTCTTCTTGACAGAGCTCAAAATCATTCAAGCCAATTAAAATTAAATATTCAGCACTAACAACTGGGTCACTAAGTTTGAAGTTTTTAACATAATAACCAATTAATCTGCCAAAATTAATTTCTTTAAATCCTTCCACTGTCTCATTCAATAGTAACTCACTAACTTCGTCATTCTTAACCCTAAGTATACCATAATAATTTAACAATATACTGAGATGAATTCCATCAATTTCGTCAACGTCAGTGTAATATTTAACTGCTTCTTCATTTAGTCCAACTAAAATCAATGTTTGCAAGTACATTGGATTAGAATTAGACCCATTGAATGATTCACTTCCAAATTCCAAAATGTTATTCCTCAAATCAATCAATGAATAGCTCTCACCATTTTCAATTTCTCCGCCTTCTTTGATCAAAACAAGATGAAACCAGATCCAATCTTCAATTGAAAATGGTATTTGTTGAATGCTTTTTCTTGCTAAATCTAATTTACCAATGATCTTGTAAACACCAAGTTTGAATGGGTCGATACTGTTATTTAACTTAAAATATTGATTATATTCGTTATTGATTTTTCCTTGAGATTCAAAACTTAGCTGGTTTCCATTGTCATAATACTCTTTTAAGTATATTGGGAAATAGGACTCTAATTTTTCAAACGAGTCTTGGTATTTCTCTAGTAATAGAAGTGCTTCCGACTTAAACCCACCTCTAATACAATAAAATATCAAAGCCCAAATTGGCACACCATTTACAAATGCTAAATTTTTGATTTTATATTGTCCTTTGGAATCCTTCAATGTCAAATTAATGAAATTTGACATTTTGTCTAAAATAGAAATTGGCTTCGTAGATCTTGATTGGCTACCATCTAAAGTTTTAGAGTACAATTCATTGACAAAATCTCTAAATTGCCTTTCCAAATATGAACGAGATTTCATAACGTAAAAATTTCTCAATTTGATTGATTTGAAATCATTTAAATTGTTTGTTTGATAACAGTCTCTCAAATCAATGCTATCATCTTCTGTTTCACAAAGGTCTCTCAATATGTTCAAAGATTCAATAAATTGATCATTTTTAGAATTTTCATTCCTGTTCAATTCATAAAACATTGAGGCAAGCTTGAAAGGTTTCTTGTCTTGTCTTGCATTATTAAGCTGATAAATTATTTCAGCATAGAGTTCAAATTTTCTTCTCATTGCAAAGGAAATATTTGGATTGACCAGTTCAGGGTTTGGTAAGTTTTTCAAATCTTGAAACTTAAAATTACTGGAAATTAAACTTTTAGATTTTTTGTTGCCCCAGTTTAACTGCTTTTGTAACATTTCCTTTGCGTTCAGCTTCTTATTTTCAAAACTGTTGCTATTTACCGAAATGTCTCTCTTCAGAATGCCATTCAATTTGTCTTTCAATTCCTTCTTTCTCACCTTCCAATCTAACTGAATGTTTTGATTGACATAATTCTCAAAATCTTCGTTCGACTTATACAAGCTCTGCTCAATACTACTATAGTTAACAGCAACCTCTTCCTTTTTAACTAGACTCAGCTTTTCTTCCTCCTTCAAATTTTGATGATTCCTATTCACTTCCATGCTGATCTTGTCTAATTGATTCATGATATCTTCAGCGTTAATCTCCTGACCCAGTAAAACATATTGTGCATTGGTTGCATGCTCTTTCCTCTTTGGTCTCAAAGAAACGGCTCTTTGTTTCAATTCTTCTAAACTGAATCTTAACGTTTCAACATCGTTCAGTCTCCGTGGTAAAGCCCTAGAAGCATCCAAAATTTCACCAATGCGGTTAGCATCACTCTTTTCTCTCTTGACGCTAGTCATGATCACTCAATCAACCTATTTAATAAAGAGACACCCAACTGAAGAACACATAGCATTGATTCAAGACTATTTTCCCTTTTTGTCAAAAGGTGCAAACAAAAATTTGATGACCGGGTAACCCCTTAGCTTAGCAAATATGCTCATGATTTTACTATATACAAATGACTTATATGCTATATTGGCTTCATCTGGCCCCACTGTAGTCCTGTGCCTTCATCAAAGACCCTTTTCAGCTTACCGTTTTTGGATTTGTAGATAAACTTGAACATAGACTCTCTAACAATTGTCTTGACACCCTTTGGTAGCCAAATCTTGAAATTTTCTTTAACTTCTCTTGGTGAGCTTGTAGGGTTGATTGTAAGGAAACCAAGATTCTGAATGACTATATCCACGTTACCTTTAAATGGGGGAAGCTCGTAAAGCTGCATCTTTTGTAAAGTGTCCTTTTCGACAACAAACCTCTCGCCAAGTTCAGCTGGCCTTGTGTTATTAAGCTCCAAAGCTCTCTTAATCGAGCTGTATTTATTTTCTAAATTGGGGCCATTTTTGTTAAAACTGTATCTCATCTTTATAATGGCATTTTGAGGTGGTAGTAAATAAAATAGTCCACCATAGCTCAAAACGGATTTTCCGTCAAATATCTTTGAAGATTTAGTGTCAATTGGGCTAAAAAGCTTCTTGACATCCATTGGACAAACTCTACTATACTTATTCTTGCTTCTGTGTGCGTCCAAAAAGTGCTCACTAATGCCCTCTTCATTAGTTGTAAATCCAGGCGTGTCAACAATCGAAATCCCCAATCCACATTGGAATTTTTTAGTCTCTCTTGTAAAACCAGGCAAACCAAACACTCCTGGAACAGGCACTTTTCCAAAGAAATTTGTCTCTTTAATAATTGATCTTATTAAAGACGACTTACCGGCGTTTTCACTCCCAACAAAATAAATGTCCTGGTTTTTGGGTAATGAATTAATAAATGAAGACAAATTCCAACCCTTTTCGGCGGATACTAGCCAGACTCGGGGATCCTTAGCATTAATATATTCCCTTAATATGTCTTTAAAATAGTTTGTTCCTAACCTTTGCGATTCAATTTCCTTAGAGAAAAACAAATCTGATTTGTTAATCAAGTATATGACATTTTGGTTCTTCTTGTTGAACTCTGGTTCTATGCCTAATGGAAAATTTAAAATAGAGCAAATGTAAACAACTTTTGCATTGTTTGGTATGTCTTTAAAATTATTGCTTGACTTTTCAGCGTTGTTCAGTTTGCTGAAATTGTTGCTTTTGATTGCTTTACATCTTTCACATTCAAACTTGAAATTAAGCAACTCACTTAATTTCTGAAAGTTCTTGGCCTTTTTCAGGTCCCCAAATTCCATCACCTGTGAATTGGCTTGCACTCTCTTTGCCATATTTTTAAACTCATCCATCAATGCCAGTTCCGCATCCTTGTGGAAATCGGTCCTAGCTTCCCTAGGTTTCACTTCAGGCAGTCTAAAGTAGCCCCTTTCTTTAGAGTCTTTGTTTTGAAGTGGCACGTTACAACTGTAACAGGTCAGGTTACCTTTATTCTGTTCAAATTTCAATACTTCTTTGATTTCATCCATAACAGTGGGAATTTCTGCCTCTTCTTTCAAACAGTCATTCAACTTCCAATGAGACTTCAGTTCATTGTTTGTTACGTCAATATTCACCCTTCCTAGCTTCACATACCTCAAATTGTTCTTGATTTTATATTCTCTTTCTATAGCGTCTACAGCTTTTTTCTCAGGTAATGAAGAGTTTATCACATATTCGTACTCTTTCCCTTCCGGTTTCACAAGAGTGTGCTGATGTTTCATTGAAACCAGTCGCACCGGTTTGCATCTCGCGGATTGCAACAGAATGCTTCTCATTCCATGCGTATTATGCGAAGAATAAGATAAATTAACAATGCAAAGTACGAAATTTTTTAAATATCCGATTACATGCTGTTGAAATAATAGTTGACAAGTAAATTCAAAATGTATGTATAAAACCCTAAAAAGTAGTTGTAATGTATATAAAAATGATTGGCGTGCTCAAAGACAATGAACTAAAGGGGAGGTTTCATCTTCCAAAAGCAAAACATTCCGCCTTGGTATTAAATATTATGGATAGCTTTTATTGTATTCACTAGCCTTTGAGCAAAGCGTCGTTAATTTATTCAGCTTTCTTTGGAACCAACAACTTATCGTCACCTTCCTTTGGTGCAAAAATAGTGGTATCCTTTTCATGTCTTTCTTGTCTCTTTGGAGAGGTGTGGAAAAGACCAATGAGCTTCTTGAAGTTGAAAAGAGAAGACAAAGAGAAATTGTAGACTCTGAATAACCAGTAACCAGCAAGCATTGCACCAAAGTTAAAGAGGATGTAAATCCATGCAATACCAAAGTTTCTCCAATGTTGATCCCACTCAATACCGTACTGTTTAACAACTTGAATTTGTTCAGTGTATGGACAGTACTTACATTGGGAAGTCTCAGTTGGGTTGGAAACGTAACCACCGTTGTTATCAATGTAAGAGGATAAAAATGAACCGCAAGTTTCATTAGCAGGTGGGTCCATAATATTGTACTCGTCAAAAGCACAAACTAATTGTCTGTTGTGAAGAATAGCACCAACGAAAGCTTGAACAAAGTAAGTAAATGGAGAAACAACGTACATGAAGGACCAGAATCTTGGAGACCACTTCTTTGGATTCAAAATACCACAGAACAACAACATAGATGCAAACAAATTAGAGTTAATCATAGATGCAGATGGAACATCTGGTGCAAAGTACAAAATTGCCAAACCATATGAAATGAAATAAATTGGGAAAATCAAAACATATATGAAAAAGAAGAAACCGGCATTAACAGCAGTACCAGAATATTGAGCAGGCCAGTAGTAACAAATGAAACAAACAAATTCACAGAGAATAGACCAGAAAATTTCGATAAAGGTATGTGATAATAACAAACAAGACCAGTGGAAAGTATTTGAAAGAGCTTCTCTCACTTCAAACAATTCTCTAGAGTCAATGGCAAAGACATGGGATTGGTTAATCATAGCAAGAGAAATCAATAACAACATGAAAACAGATGAAAAGGCACCTTGTGCACCAGCAACAGTGTGATCAAAACCAACATAAGATAAACCAACAAACAACGCACAGAAGACACATTCCAAGAACTTGGCTCTGATATAAACTGGAGATCTCCAGAATTGCAAGTAGGTTCTCTTCAAAACAAACCATAATTGTTTATCGTAGGTAGTGGCAAATTTGGCAGTCAAATCACCAACATTGGTGTTAATTGGTCTTTGTGGAAGTTCTTTGTGGAGAATGTTAATTTCATCAGTAATCCTAGCACATTCAGGAGAGTTATTCCACAATTCAGACCAATCTTGAGCAGCAGAAGCAGTGGCACCAGCACCAATACAGTTCAAAATATATTCAGCAGGGTTTTCACTAACACCACACTTGACACCAGAGTGTTGTTCAAAATATTGTAACATAGTGGAAGAGTTTGGACCAATATCACCAAAGTAAACAGTCTTACCACCCTTCTTCAATAAAAGTAATCTATCAAAAACTTCAAACAAAGTGGCAGATGGTTGATGAATGGTACATAAAATAGCTTGACCAGAATCTGCAAGTGCTTTCATAAATTGAACAATAGACCAAGACGATTCAGAGTCCAAACCAGATGTTGGCTCATCCAAGAATAACAAAAGTGATGGCTTAGCAACTAATTCAGTGGCAATAGAAAGCTTCTTTCTTTGTTCAACATTCAAACCTCTACCAATTTTACCAACCATAGCTTCGGCATATTTATCCATACCCAAACAATTGATAATTTTTTCAACATAATCATACTTTTCAGCTTGTGGGACATCCTTCGGTTGTCTTAAATCGGCAGCAAATCTCAATGATTCTCTGACAGAAAATTCAGCCATATGTAAATCTTGTTGTTGGACATAACCAGTTCTTCTCTTGAAAGAACCATCCAATGGCCTACCGTTAACAAGCATATCACCAGTAATAGTACCAAATGAGATTCTTTGGGCCAAAACATTCAATAAAGTAGTCTTACCAGCACCAGATTCACCCATTAAAGCAGTCATAGTACCAGGTTTGACATAACCTTGAATGTTACAAAGCAACTGTCTAGTAGCACCTTCATATGGAATGATGTAATTCAAGTTTTGCCATGAGAAAATATCAGCTTCAGCAATGATCTTATCCAAATCGGCGTCAGGACCGTTCAAAGCCATCATCATTTCTTCTCTGGTAGCGACCTTACCATCCCATTCTTCACCACCAGCGGCATCAGGCATGTGACCTCTCTTGAACAAAAGCATGTCACCACCACCTTCAACGTTTTTAATATATTCAGACAAAACAACATTCATGATAACAAAACCTGCAGTCCAACAGAGGTTGATACCCCAATATTTCCAAACGTTATGCCATCTGAAATCAAAATGTCTCTTAAGATAATCATCACCAACAACAAACGCTTGGCCAGCAATAGCACCAGGTAAGTTACAAATTTGGTTTTCAATTGAGACATTTTCATAACCAGGACCGGAAGGAACAAACTGATAACATGGCATAATTCTTCCATGGAATTCAGTACCCATTAAAGAGTAGTAACAATAGAACATAGGATTCAAGTAGTGAATCCATTTGATCCAATGATGCATCTTTGGCAATGGCAACATAAAACCGGCATAAACACAAAGCATCAAAACCCATAGACCACCAACAGCATGCGCAGTAGTACCATCTTTAGTTAAGGTAGCAACTAATTTGAAAATAAAAGACATACATTGCTGAATAGTCAACAAGAAAAGCATAAACATGAAGAAAGCACCAGCAGTGTGTTTCAAGTTTGGCATCCAGTAAGAAGTACAAGCTAAAATAATAACTGCAATGGCCTTTGTTGGTAATTCGGTAACCATTTCTTGTAGAGCTTCAGCAGATAAATGATACATGGTATAAGACTTTTGCTTAACAAGAATTCTTCTGTTGGCAAAAGAATTAGCAATTTCAGCAAGAGAAGTCAAAGCACAGAAAAGCAAACAATAAAACAACATACCACCTCTGTTATAAGCACCAACAGTAGATTTAGGGATATGATAGTACATAGAACCAACAACAAAACCCTTAGTAACGAAAGAAGATAAGTAAACCATAGTATAAGTGAAATCACCTTTGGTTCTTTGGAAACCTCTGATGATTAAATATTTTAATTGAGAGAAGTAATTGACGGTGAAAAGTGACTTTTCTCTTTGACCACTTTGTTTTCTTTGAGCAGTAGCTAAAGCCAATCTAGCTCTAGTATCTTCAGCATTATGAAGAGATACAAATTCATTGTATTGACCTAGCAAAGTCTGATATTCTGGAGATGCAATCCAGTATTGCTCAAAATCGTCAGCAGATTCAGGAACTTTGCCTTCATAACCTGGTTTAATTTGTCTTGAGGAAGGAGAGGTGACGGCAGTTAAAAACTCAGGAGCAGTCATTCTGTTTGGTTTAACGTAACCCATTCTTTCAAAGTATGCAACACCTTCCTTTGCAGGACCCCAGTAGATTTGTCTACCCTTGTAGATGACGGTAACTTTATCAAACAAATCGTAAATGTTTTGACCAGCCTGGTAAATGGCAACAAGGGCACCACAATTTGACATGTTGGTAGCAGTTCTCAAACATTGAGTAAATTCCAAAGCAGTAGAAGCATCTAAACCTCTGGTAGCGTTATCGAAACAGTAAACAGAAGCATTCATTGAAAGAGCTTCAACAATAGAAACTCTCTTTCTTTCACCACCAGAAACACCTCTAACAAAATCGTTACCAACTCTAGTGGAATAGGTGTGGGTCAAACCGAAAACAGTACACCACAATTGCAACATGTTGTTGACGTATTCACTTCTGGACATATCATCGACTCTCTTTTCAGGAGTTTTAACTCTCAAAGCAAACTGAATAGTTTCCTTAACTGTAATGTAAGGGAAATGGAAATCCAATTCAGGATTGTAGACAATGTAACCTTTATATTTTTTCATCATTTCTTCTTGATCTAAACCATCATAGGAAAATTCACCTTCAACCTTGGTGAAGTTTTCGATTTCACCAGCACAAGCTTTCAAAAGAGAGGAACAACCAGCACCAGGCTTACCAAGGGCCAAAACCAGCTCACCAGGCTCAATTGTACCAATAAAGTCTCTGATAATTTGTCTTTGAGTTCTTGTGTCCTTTTTGAAAAACTTGGCAGGCCATTTCCAAGTGTCTCTAAGCATTTCAGGCACGGAGGGACCATATGCAGCAGAGGAGTCAATACCCCAACAGGTGAGATCCTTGAAAGCCAAACCAGAAGAGGCAGATTCAATACCTTGCTCAGACTCTCTTTCGTGAAGGTATTTAAGAAGCAACTTTAAATCAAAGTTGTCAGCGTTAATTTCAAAGTGATCTAAGTCGGCCTTAGTCTTGGTGGAAAGAATTCTAGCAAGAGATGCGATTCTTTCGGCACCTTCTGGAGTTGAAAGGATTTTGGAAAGATGATGGGACAAATTGTCGTCATTTTGCTGTCCTTCAATATCAGTTGGGTTGAACTGTTTAACTTCATCTGGACTAGATGAGTCAATAGATTCTGTGTCCACACTACTCATAGTTATAACAGCGATAGAAACTATGTGTTAAAACGACTTTCAAAGTGAGAGAACTGGGTTCGAAAGACTCCGAACTTGCTGCTTGATAGCAAAAGTGGACCCGGTACTCATTTTATATGCCTGATACGTATCTCACATATCGAGGGATTTTCATAGCGGGTTTTTTTTTCGTCTCTATCTTCCTCATCCTGCGAGAGTGATTAAAGCCAGTCGTCTATGGATTAAAATTCAAACTTTTGAAAAAAACCACGCATTTTGACTATTTTTTATTGTTCTCGGAATGGCAATTTTGATTACCAGTGAGACAAAATTCCGATGATTAAAATAGATCGATAGCACCGAGTTCAATTCCCTAATTCAGCCAGCTAAGTTGCATGGAGTGCCTCCTATACTGCTATGCCAATTTTTTATTACAACATAACTAGCATACCAATGACAAAGCTAACCCTTATTGCCAAAACACTAACTAACTTTTAGCTCTGAAAGAGGTAATAATAGAAAAAAAATTCACACAAACGTAAACAAAATCCAGGTCCTTTGTTCCATGCAAGAGGCTTGAGCAAAAAGAGATTGCTCATATTGTGAAGAGCCAGAGATAACAACCGTTGTTGCAGCCATGGTGTATGAAACGGTTATACAATAAAGAACTTAGCACACACAAAAATGAGCAGTTACTGAACAGTCCGTAACTCCCTCTTTGGCACACTTACAGCAATGCTCTTGCCATTGATCGCGTTCCTACAACGCATAAGCTGTCCTTGCATCCGATCCCGTTGAGCACAATTGGTAGCTTCTGCTCAGTAGAAAGAAAGACGCGATGATGAAATAGCAAATAATAGGGGATTCCGCGACATTTTAGTAACGCTCTCCCTTTGCAGCAAGCCCGAGCTCAGCGTCTATACAGATGTCCGATATCAACAGCTTCAACAGAGATTGGGAGTTAAGACGGCAGTGATCGGTGGTGCGTGAATATCCATGGTGTAGGAACAGTCTGTGCATTTTGGCAACTTTACTACGTTGTATTAGGCTTTTTTAAAATATTTATTGTATTATTTGTTGGCTGGACGTTCTATGTATAAACACACATCATATGTAATCTAAATGTAGAGGTTGTTATAAGTGAGGTTCTACTTCAGCCTTGAGCTTTGGAGAGGCAAAAGTAGTTACTTTATATAAATCCAAGAGCAGCCTTGATCCCCACTTCCGTAGCATCCAGAGTTCAAGCCTTGATCACACCGTATCATCCGTGGCGCTGGATCCCACTGCTACCGAGCCTGCGCTGCACAAGCTCTTGGGCCTCTTTGCCCTTTAACGCCTTGCTTCTGCCAAATACGTAACTTTCAACAACCTCCTTGACCTCAATTTTGTTTCTCTCCTTGGTCCTGGCCTCCTCCACCTTCCGCATGTATCCTCCAAATATCACCACCTCGGCCACCAGGACCAACAGCGACGCAAAGATACTCAGGAGCATTCGGAACGTAACACTCGCACGCATGCTGCTGCCCGTCCAATACCACACGGCGTAGCCAACAGAAACCGTCGTCACCAGGATGTTCACCACTGTGGTCAAATAGTGATTTGCTTCCTTCGCAACGCGTCCGGCATTCTGTTCGGTCTTGGCATCCCTAAAGCTGTAAACACCAATTGAATCAATCTGTGCATAGTTATCTTGCTTATTGAGATATGACTGGTACTCTCGCTCTTGCTCTTCTACCTTAAGCCGGCTCATCAACTTTATATACTCCTTGGTCTTCTCTGGCGCCTTCTTAGGCTTCTCAAGTTCTGGTTTTGTCGTTGAAATGTAATACAATAACGATTTTGCATCTTTGGTAGATTCCACCAGCTTTTTCAGTGTTTCAAACGAAACAACACCGCTTCTCTTATTTATCTTTTCTTCTTCATTGAGATCTGAAAGCCGTATAAGCACCTCTATCTCTTGTGACAGGATGTAGTTCATCTTCAGCTTCAAGATGCTACCGTTGACATTATGCAATCAACTTTTTTTCTCAGTATTCAAATCGCTACTTATGATAGAATCAATACGACAAGTAAATTGTTATTTCGAAATAAAAGGGTTCTTCTGTAAGCTATTGCCTTGTTATTTAGCCACCGTGATTTGAGTAGCATACTTCAGTGCTACATTAAGTTTAGGTTTATCCTGATCAAAAAATGTTAACTTCTGGATGCTTTTTGTCTCTCCACAAATATAATACAATATCTTTAACATTTATTTTCTAATATTCATAAAAAATTGTCAAATATTAAGAGTTGTTCTTTACATTACATTACTGATGTGATCTAGTAACTGGTTATGCATCTACAAAAAATAAAGGTTTAGATTGATAAGGAGGCAAGTAAGACATTTGTTAGATTGCAATAGTTCTCTATTCTCTCAAAGCAAAGTAGTTCTTAAATTAAAATTTCAAGTCAAAAGATTGACAAGCCAATAAAGCAAGCTAGCAGTAAATTTTTGAATTTCTTTTGTTAATAAAAATTATCAATTATAATCACTTGATAACGCTAGAGTCCATAAGCTTACAAGATACTCAAAATTTTAATTCAGGTTCATATTTTTTATCTTCAAACTTGAATGTGTTTTGACTTTCATGTATAGAGTATTTCAAATTGTAATACCATTATTTTACAAACTTGACCCAGTCATTACTATGGCTTGTTTTATTTGAAAACAGAATCAAAGGTTGATCAAATACTTTATTCATTTCATGAGCATATTGATCTTTTTTTCTAGTTTCCTTATATCTAACTAGCTTCGAAGTAAGATTGATGCCCAATGCCAACTTCAATCATCCATTTCCGCACCCATACTCAGTTCAGCTTGAACTAATGTCTGCCATTTATAAGACCTTGAATGGTAATTACAAAATCGGCATATTTGAGTCACCAACTGGAACAGGTAAAACGTTGAGTTTGATTTGCTCTACAATGACATGGCTAAGAGAAACGAAAAGGAGAATCAATGATGGCACTATTAAAGACAAGCTAGAAGACAATGAAGAAGATGACGATGAACCAGAATGGGTAAAGAAAGCTTATCAAGATAAAATTATTGATGAATATATTACTAAAGCAAAGTTATTTGAGGAACATTTACAACAAGTTAAAGAAAAGGGTACTAGCATTGTTATAGAAGAAAGAAATAGTAGTAAAGTTAAATATTTTAAAAAAAGGAAACATAATGATACAAAAGATGCAGACGACACTGATGATTTATTACCAGATGATTATGATTTGAATGCTGCGCGTAGTAATTCCTATGGTATGGACACTGATGTTTTAGCTTTAATGAACAAACTAGATTTTTCCGCTAGTTTCAAACCGAAAGTTCAGGCTTCAATAATAAACGAGTCAAAAATCAAAATCTATTTTGTTTCAAGAACTCACTCTCAGTTGAGCCAGTTCAGCTCCCAGTTGAGACTAACTAATTTTCCTTCTTCAATAAATGATGAAAGTAATGAAAGTGTTAAATATTTACCTTTGGGTTCCAGAAAGCAACTCTGCATTAACGAATCTGTAAATAGCTTGAATGATTTACCTGCAATCAATGATAAGTGTAAAGAGTTACAGCAATCTGAAACCAAATGTCCATTTATGCCAAATTATCAACAGGAAGAGGACTGCATACGAAGTGAGCAATTAAATGATTTAGTTATTTCTGATATTCATGATATTGAGGACTTGAATGAATTAGGAAAAAATACTAAAATTTGTCCATATTATTCAACAAAGGCGGATATTCCAATTGCAGAAATCATATCCATGCCCTATCAATTACTTTTACATAAAGACACTAGAAATTATTTGGGTTTGAATTTAAAGGATTCAATTGTTATAATTGACGAAGCTCATAATTTGATAGATACTATATCCAGAATATACTCAAGTGAGATAACTATTAAAGAATTGATACTTATTAGAAAAGGGCTTAAGAGTTATATGAAAAAGTTTTTAATTAAAATGTCCGTTGGAAATAGAGTTAATTTAGCAAAATTAATGAAATTGGTAACAGCCATATATAAATTCATGCAGCGTGAAATTGATAAGAACTTAATTCAACCTGGATCTCCAGTTAGTAGAGAACAAATAATTGAAATTGATTCAAGTGATCTATTGAATGTATATACTTTAGAGGACTATTTCAATAAATCAAAAATTGCTTACAAGCTGGAAACCTACATGAGTAAGAGCACGAAAACAACCGAAGGAGAGTTTTACAGACCTTCGTTTCAGTCTCCTTTGCTGTTTAAAATAAGATCATTTTTTTACTCTTTGTCAAATCCATTGAAAAGTGGCAAGTTTTTCTTTGATAAAGTTTCAGATAACGTTTCACTTAAGTATCTCCTATTGGATCCTAGCGAAGACTTCAAAGATATAGTTCAGGAATCAAAATGTGTTCTACTGGCTGGTGGTACCATGGAACCAATCACTGATTTTACTGATTTTTTGGTGCCACAAATTAAAAAAGATGATATTTTGACATTTTCCTGTAACCATGTCATTCCAGATGAAAATTTATCTGTATTTGGAATATCAAAGTTTCTGCATACCAAATTTGAGTTTACTTACCAATACAGGGATGACCCCAAATTAATCAATGCATTAGGAAATGCCCTGCTGATGTTACTAGAAACAGTCCCCGATGGCATGGTTGCCTTTTTTCCTAGTTACAGCTATCTTGATAAAGTGGTGAAAGTTTGGAAACAGTCAACAATATATAGACAATTGAATGACCTGAAGCCAATTTTTGTGGAAAGCAAATTGTCATCAGTTGATTCAGTTTTATCCGAATACAAAAAAAGTATTCAAATACAACAAAACGGAGGACTTTTACTTTCTGTTGTTAATGGAAAGATGTCTGAAGGTATCAATTTTTCCGATGAATTAGCAAGAGCCGTTGTTATGGTTGGCATGCCATACCCAAATGCATACAGTGGTGAGCTTATTGCTAAAAAGACCTTTATTGAACAGCAGTATCAACTCAAGGGGCACAGTAATAATGCAGCTGCTGAAAAAGGGAGAGAATTTTATGAGAATCTTTGTATGAAGGCCGTTAATCAATCAGTTGGTCGTGCAATCAGAAATATCAACGATTATTCAGTAATATTTCTTTTTGATTCTAGGTACTCGACCCCGAAAGTTAAATCCAGATTATCAAAGTGGATCCAAAAACGATTCCTTTTTGAAAACATGGACGCTGAAAGCACAGTTAAAGCTTCAAAAACGTTCTTTGAAACAAAAAGACACTCATGAGCACTTCCATCCGTCAACTTTTATATATTTTCTAGAGAAATATTTTCTAGTAGCTTCCTCGTAAAATGCAGTGAAAGGCGTCTTTAGGAAGAATCTCGAATATAATTAACACATAGCAATGTCTGATTTTGAAGTCGATCCTACTCTTAAGGAAATTGTTTCTCACGACACACTTAAGTGGGTGTTTGTCGGTGGTAAAGGTGGTGTCGGTAAGACGACAACTTCTTCGTCCATTTCTATCCAGTTAGCTCTTAATAATCCACAAAAAAACTATCTATTGATCTCAACAGATCCTGCCCATAACTTGTCTGATGCCTTTGATCAAAAGTTTGGTAAAGATGCTAGGGTGGTTGAAGGACTGGACAATTTATCATGTATGGAGATCGATCCTTCCTCTGCAATGGAAGATTTCAGCGCATCAGGTAAATTAGTTGACGCCAACGATCCATTGTCTTCTGTCATGTCGGAAGTGACATCTTCTATTCCAGGTATTGATGAAGCATTTTCATTTATGGAAGTTTTGAAGCATATCAAGAATCAAAAGGCCGATGCTGACTCTAACGTTGTTAAATACGATACCATCATCTTTGACACTGCTCCAACAGGTCACACACTAAGATTCTTGCAATTGCCATCCACATTGGAAAAGTTGTTAGGCAAGTTTGATGAAATCACTTCAAGAATGGGACCTTTATTAAGCATGATGGGTGGTGATCAAAAGCAAGAGATGTTTTCCAAGTTGAGTGAGATCAAGGAACAAGTTTCTGAAGTCAACAAGCAATTTCAAGATCCTGAATTGACTACCTTTGTTTGTGTTTGTATCTCCGAATTCCTTTCACTATACGAAACCGAAAGACTTATTCAAGACTTGCTTAAGGGTGGAATGGATGTCAATACTATTGTGGTCAATCAGCTTCTTTTTGCCGACGATGATGAGTGTAAGAGGTGCCAAGCTAGATGGAAAATGCAAAGAAAGTACTTAGATCAAATGGATGAACTTTACGAAGACTATCATTTGATCAAAATGCCACTTTTAGGTAACGAAATCAGAGGATTACCAAATTTGAAGAAATTTTCCCAATTGTTGATCAATCCATACAATCCAAACACTGACAAGGACTTAGTCTTTTCTATTGAAGAAAGGTAATTGTAGAATCCGTTACTAGATAAATGGTGATGCCAATGCTTTTTATAGTTTTATAAAATATACAAATTTTTTTTCTAATCAGAGAATTCAATCATCATCCTTGCGAGTAGCTTTAGTCTCTCATGTCATATATTTGCCAGAGCTGTAAGATACCACTGGTGTTAGATGAGTCTCTTGAAGAGCTGAGTCATGCGCAGAAGCATCTTTTGACAACCACTTACGGCGGTAATCCCAATCAGACAGATCACACCTCGGATGATTTGGTTGACCAATATCCTACAATTCCAGGTGACAGGCTTGAGATGTTTAAGAAAGTTATCAACTCAAACGATAAACCCCAAGTGGACAGCTCATTTGTTTTGCTAGACAAGAAGCCCAGCGAGCACCAGCCCCAATCGCTGTCAGGTAAACTGGAGAGTCTTGATAAAATATTTAACATAATATCTTCACGATATGAAATTGACTACCCTGTCTGTACAGACTGCGCTAATGTCTTGATAAGCCAAATGCAAATCAAAATGGATACATTAGCCAAGGAGAACGACACTTACTCGCAATTCATCAAGAGGCTTTCAGCACAGGTGGACCCGGAAGAGGATCAGGTCAAAGAAACACTTGAGGAACTCGAAGAGTTGAAGACCAAGGAAAATGAAGTTTTACAGTTATTGAAGAAGGAAGAAGGTGTTCACTCAGATTTGGTGGCACAGATATCAGAGGTGGAACAGGAATTGAAAGCACTGAAGACCCAGGAAGAACAGTGCTGTGTCAAGAGAAACATTTATGAGATGGACATCGTCAATCAATTCAACAAACTAGAGAAAGCCAAATCAAAGTACTATCAAAACTTAGACATTCTAGATTCCCTTAGAAACTCGAACGTTTTTGATACTTTGTTTGAGATCTCGTATAAGGGTGAATTTGGAACTATAAATGGTCTACGATTGGGGTCGCTACCAGAAGCAAACGTATCATGGCACGAGATAAATGCTGCTCTTGGGCAAATAATTCTTTTAATGAGTACCTGCCTCAATATATTGCAAATAGACCTAGATGAATATAAATTAATACCTATGGGTTCCACTTCACGAATCGAATGTGAGAAAATAGACTCCAACGGAGATCTTGTGAAGACTGTTTTGAAATTGTACACCACGGGAGAATTTTCCATAGCTGGGTTTCTTAAGCACAACAACCTAGACAGAGGAATGGCAGGACTCTTAGATGTGGTTCGTCAAATATCAGTTCATTTGAAAGCGCTTGACAGTAGAAACGAAATTCCATACCCTATTTCCGGTGACAAAATTGGATCCATATCAATACGGCCTTCCTCAAGATCTAAATGGGAAACTTGGACCATGGCTTGCAAGTTCCTTTTGGTTGATGTCAACTGGATCAAGACGTTCACCGTGGCGCAGTACTATTGCAGTGGCGCATGACAGTAGCTATCCTAAAACGGAAAGTTTCCTTTTCAAGATAATTAAAATTTTTATAAGTTGCTCTCTTATAATATTCATTGATTGTGGCGTAAGAACAGCGGTTTAAAACACAAAAGAATGGCGGAGAGCCGGTTTTCAGTTAGCGTAGTGAAAGCCAACGGTGAAATAAAGGCATTTGATGAAGAAAAACTAAAGAAAAAGCTGTTGATTTTGGCAAACGGATTAAATTTATCGTACATTGACATAAGTTACGTTGTTAAGCAAGTAAAACAGGGGTTGCCAACGGTGGTGACTAGCGATGAAGTTGTTGAGCTTTTGGCTGAAATATTAGCTTCTTTAACCACAAAATACTATCAGTATTCACACCTTGCTGCCAGGGTCCTTCACAACAGACTACAGAACAATTTACCAAAGAAGTTCTCTGAGAATGCATACATACTTTTTTCCTATACCAACAAAAACAACAGCAGCAAACGGCTCATCAACGAACAGGTGCTGCAGCTGGTTAATGAAAATAAAGAGTTGATTGATTCGGCTATCGCTACTGAAAGAGACAACCTCATTGACTACTTCGGATTTCGGACTTTGGAAAAATCGTACTTCTTGAAAACTGATAAGGGCATCCATGAAACTGCTCAATATCTGTTTATGAGAGTGGCACTGGGGATTCACACCGATGATGTTAATGCTGCTATCGAATCTTACCACTTGATGTCACAAAAATATTTCATACACGCTTCTCCGACTTTATTCAACTCCGGAACTGACTTTGCGAATCTTTCTTCTTGCTTCTTAGTTGCTATGAACGACGATTCGATTGAGGGGATTTTCAAAACCGTATACGAAACCGCATTGATTTCAAAGTCTGCTGGTGGTGTTGGCATGCATGTGTCAAACATTAGAGCAAGCGGTACGTATATTTCTGGAACCAATGGAACCTCAAGTGGATTGGTGCCAATGTTAAGAGTATTCAACAACACCGCCAAGTACGTCGATCAGGGTGGTAATAAACGCCCAGGAGCTTTTTGCATCTACCTGGAACCATGGCATGCGGACATATTTGAATTTCTTGATTTGAGAAAAAATCACGGTAAAGATGAACTGAGAGCAAGAGATTTGTTCTATGCCTTATGGATCCCTTCATTGTTCATGGAAAAAGTTGAAAAGAATGAAGATTGGTGTTTATTTTCTCCTGATGAGTGTCCTGGTCTAATGGATGTTCATAGTGAAGAATTTAATGAACTATATGCCAAATACGAGATTGAGGGGAAGTATGTGAAAAAAATTAAAGCTCAAAAATTATGGAATGCTATTTTAGTTTCACAAACAGAAACAGGAAACCCATTCTTATTGTACAAGGATTCATGTAATGAAAAGTCCAACCAAAAAAATTTAGGAACAATAAAAAGTTCCAACTTGTGCTGTGAAATTATTGAGTACTCATCGCCAGATGAAATTGCAGTTTGCAATTTGGCGTCTGTGGCATTGCCAACGTTCGTCAAAGACAACGAATTTGATTTTAAAGCGTTGCATCGTATTTGCAAGATTATTGTTCGGAATTTAAACAAAATTATTGATGTTGGCAAATACCCTGTAAAGAAATGCCAAACATCAAACGATAAAAACAGGCCAATTGGAGTCGGCGTTCAGGGGCTAGCAGATGTATTTTTTATGCTACGCATGCCCTTTGGTTCAGATTCATCTAAAAAGTTGAATATTCAAATTTTTGAGACTATTTATCATGCAGCATTAGAATCTTCTATGGAGTTAGCGGTAGAGGACGGTCCATATAGCTCTTACGAAGGGTCTCCTGCATTTAATGGCCAATTTCAGTTTGATTTATGGAATGCAGAACCAAGTGATTTGTGGAACTGGAAACTGTTGAAAAAGAAAATTTCACTTAATGGCATAAGAAATTCATTACTAGTGGCATTGATGCCAACAGCTTCGACATCACAGATATTTGGCTACAATGAGTGTTTTGAGCCTATAACATCTAACATATACACTAGAAGGGTACTTTCTGGAGAGCACCAAGTAGTCAATAATTATCTTATTGACGACCTTGTTAATCTAGGTTTGTGGAATGAAAATATCAAAGATAAAATTATATATTATGATGGATCCATCCAATCCATTGACGAGATACCCCAAAATTTGAAACAGCTGTATAAGACAGTTTGGGAAATGTCACAAAAAATAATTATTGACTTATCTGCAGATAGAGCTCCTTATGTGGACCAATCCCAGAGTATGAATTTGTTTATGCAAGATGTTTCGTTTTCAAAATTGACAAGTATGCATTTTTACGCTTGGAAAAAAGGTTTGAAAACAGGAATGTATTACTTGAGAACTAAAGCAGCATCAGCAGCAATTAAATTTACAATCCCAAACAATATTACTAGTCCATTGAAAAGAAAGATAGAGGAAGATGCTATGCCAAGAAAAAGAATTTTTTCTGAGGATAGCACACCAGAAGTTGAGGATGAAGAATCATTCAACATCTACGATAACAAATTGATTACTTGTACATTGAAAGACCCAGAAGCGTGTGAATCATGCTCTTCTTGAAGGAAGAAAGCTGAAAATAATATTTTTTTTTGAGAACCTCATAAGGAACTATTTTTGTATATAGAAAAGATATCCACTTGTAAATATTAATGGTATCTAAGGAATAAATCTATAATCTTTCAAGGTAAAACTTTTTAAATGCTAATTTTAAGCTAACTTAAGCTTAAAGCTGATTTCATCATCATTACCTGGTCTGACAGGCACTTGCTGAAATTTACCAGGGGATCTTTCTGCAGTCCAGCTAGACTTACCACCAAAATATAAATACCTGCTTTCTGTGTTAAAATTAAATTGCATTGGCTTAACAGCGTGGCCGCAAACAAAAGTCTGATCGGGAGCAACTTGACAAAATCCTTTCGAAGATTTAACATTGTAGCCACCAAATGGTGCTTTCAACAGATGAAATGTAGCACACGTACCAGATGTATACCAGTGACCATTGCTTATGAGGCAGCCTCGATGATTTTCTGGTTTCAAATATCCCGATAATGCTCCTGTTGGTCTAGGTGGGTGATGCGGGTCAGTCGGAGTTGGTGGTTTAAATCCTTTCTTAGGAATCCACTTGATTCCATTTTCTGGACACCTGCTATTAAGAAGTGCAGGAATTGGAATGTAGTTACCTTGAGTGATGGATCCTTGAAGGTGATGAAAATACCAGACTTCTTGTAAAGCATTGAATCTATTACACTTGATGAATACCGGTTGCCCGAAATGTGCACTTAATGTACTCTCAATCTGGCTCTTGGAATAGGTTTGATCCACAGAAGGAACAATACCATTAGCAGCTAGCCAATCATGAGTTGGTAGATTTTCGAATAACTTGACAGTTCTTTTGAAAAAATCAACAACATTCTGATTCTCAGTGTAACCTTCTTTATCATAGCATGATGGCTTCAATGTACTTAAACATGTTCCATGCTTATTGAATTCATGAACCCAGAGAGAATCATCATCTCCGTTATAATTTTTCCAGATCGTTTCCATCTTTTCCAGTAGTTCAAGTTCCTTGAAGTCTTTTAAAATAGACCTAACGCTTTCGATTTCCATTGAGCCATCACAAAATTGATCGAAGTCACCATCACATCTGTCTGGCCATAATCCGTGCAAGGTGAACATGTTATCAGGCCCGATTGGAGGATAATAATCCCAAAATTGCGTTTGCAAAAGCACACCACCCGGATACTCAAAACAACAGGAGTTCTCAACAACTGTGGAATTGGAACATGACAATGGAATGTCAACGGGACAGTGCTGAATGTTGGTAGGGTTAAAGATACGAGGAATGATGCCGTACCCGAAGTCAATTGGAATCAAACCTCCAACAGTTCCCTTCAGCAATGAAGCGCTACTCAAGAGTTTAGATATTTTCATGTAAAATTCAGTTCTTATTAGAATGTGAACAAGGAACTTATGATACAAACGCTATCTCAAATGGGCAGACAGACTGCTGATAAGATCTATGTGCGAATAAGCAAGAAAACGCTCAGCACCAATCTATTAATATTTTAGTAGGATTATCAGTGTTAGAAATTTTTGATAATAATCAACTTTTTAGTTTCTTTATATAAACATAAGGTTTAAACAAGGGTAAATCTATTCTTCGTCTTCGTCTTCACTGGACTGGCCCAATTCGATATCTTCATTATCGCTATTGTTAGCAGCAGCAGCGGCCTTCTTTTCTTCTTCTTCTCTGGCTTCCTCTTCTAATGACTCTCTCATCAACTTCCTTTGCGCTTCTCTAACATGCCTGTTTGTAGCTACATAAGCACCAAGTGGAGTTTGATCCCATTCAACATCTTGGAGAAATTTACTCACTTCAATCTTGTTCTTTGGTCCGTACTCAATATCATTTCTCTTTTGCTCAATGAATTTGGCATTGAGGCTAAGTTTTTCAATAAGTATATTTAGCTGCTTGTTAAATTTAGGGTTCTTAGACTTCTTAGTATACCTTCTTAAGAAAATCAAAGGAGGTGTAGTAAGCTCTGGGAATGCGACGGATTTAGAGTAAAGCACAAAATATTCACCGATTAATTGAACAACTTGTTCGCAAAGGCCATCGACAAAGACCTTCGTGTTAAGGTATTGCTGGTTCACTTTAATAACAGAATCAAAGTCCACCGCTTGAAGCTGCTCAATTTTTGGACGCCTGCTGAATTGATTCGAGTTCAAGACTTCGCTTATCAATGGGAATATTGGAATAAAAACACCCGTGTTTTGAGATAATCTGATCATTGACTTGATGAGGTAAAATCTCAAAGGGAAAAATTGAGCAGTTGGAATCAATCTGATAGTACCAATAGTGACTTGAACCAAAGGATAGATGAGTTGCTTGAGTGGATTTTCGACACCCTTTTTGAGTTCCAAGTCCTTTTCAGGATTACATTGTGTTGAAATTACCCTTGACCAGAAGTCTAGAGAATGACAAAACTGCCAATTGTAAATAGACTTGTAACTGTCTTTCGTTGGTTGGTTAACACTGTTTCTTAAATGAATGGCCAATTGTCTGACAAACTCAAAACCAATCTGGTAACCAAGGGTTGGGTTCATACCAAATAGTTCAGCGGCTGAATTCTTTTGGAAATTGATTAATGATAAAGTGTGAACGTTGGTCTTTCTACAGTTCTTGATGAAGGAGGAATAAGAGGCCTTCAGAACGATTTCCAAAATAGATCTTGGATATTCCTTAGCGGCGTTGTTCATAAAAGCAAAAGCAGAAATTTGTGTTTCCAGTTTCTTTGAACCACTCCAAATGTTGACAACACCGTTAATGATGTTTTTCAAAACTTTTCTCATTGATGTCAAATATGGTAAAAACTCCTGAATGGATTGTAAAATTAATGCAGCAGTCTCTGTGTTGGAAAAATCAGAAAGAAGAAGTACAAGGGAACTAGAGTGTGATTTCACCAATTGAGTTACAGAAGAGACCTTCTTGGCATTACCTGTAATGTTTCTTATACCGTTGGACGAAACCTTGTAAGGGGTAATCTTTTGGATTGCCAAAGGCAAGCTTTGCAAAGTCAAGATCATTAAATGGTTGAAAATTTTTTCTTCCGTGACAGCATACTTAAAATCTTCGTCGTCTGGGTGAAGTGCAGCCTTGAAAGCTAAAATGACACTTTTGAGAACATTGAGAGTTGGCTGCTCAGAGTTCAAGTTTTCAGACCAACGTTTTATCAATTTGGTGTCAACTGTGGTTCTGACCACGCTTGGGGTTACTGCCTTTTCTGTGTCCTTAACAGCCTCTCCTTCTTGTTCCGATTCTTCATCACTCATTGCATCCATAGGGTTCACAGGAGTAAAATCTAGTAAATCTTTATCGTTTTTCTTCAAGTAATTGTAAAATTCAGGATCGTTGCTCTTCAATGCATCCATATCAATATTGTCTTCATCCTCATCAGAAGATTCTTCCTCTTCGTCTTCCTTCTTTTTCTTAAGCTCCTCTTCCGACTCTGAGGCAGACAACCCATCATCTTCAACTTCGTCATCATTATTTTCTTCGTTGTTTGATGCTTTGCTAGCCTTGCCCTTTTGTTTTGGAACTGTCATCCCCTTTTCAAAGTACTCTTCAACGTCCATGTCTTCAAACACCTCTGCGTTTTGCTGGTTCTTGTCAACTGGCGCATTAGAGTTGTTACTTTTTGACTTGTTACCTCTTCTTTGAGACAGCATTTTGCCGTGCTCCTTAACTTTTTTCCTTTGGGTAATTGCACCCTTCAAATGCTTTGACTGGAACTTCTTTGTAGCCTTAGATGCCTTCCCCATGTTGCTATATGTTTAAAAAGAAAGTCTATACCAATCACTTTTCTATAGTGAAAAATCTTAAAATTTTTTTAGAGATTTTTTTTTAGAGAATTTTTTTTGCACTGCCTCAAAACAGGCGCTCAGCGCTAAAACTGCAATTTTCTTCTTATCCTGATTATTTTCTAATAACATTTTGCTCTTTGGAACCCGTAACCAGCTTGAAAAGCACCAAAGCAAATATCGAAGCTAGGAATTGGAGTATAATAATGGACGAATCAGATAGAGAAGACATCACGTTTGAAACGTCATTTGTTAACGAAAAGGATATGTGTGAATATGTCAACGAAAGCTCATCTTCACCAAACACGTCACGAAAGACTATTAAAAGGATATTGGGGAGTAACGCAGACCTATGCAAGCACAGAAAAAAACAAAGAGTTGCACCAGTGACTGCCGATGAGAAGTTAGGTAAGTTATGTCAGGAAGTATTTGAAGATGAGCAGTCAGAGCAGTTACAAACAAAATCAAAAGCTGTAAAAACAACCTTTAGATCACCATTTGTGTGCAAATATGAACAAAATATGAATTCAGATAAGAACCGTTGGGAAGAACTTGCGCTGCGAAAAGAAATAGGTAAATTGAGAAAAGAGATTGATCTCATGAAGAGAGTTAAAAAGAATCGAATGAGTAATGAGAAAAGGGTAACCATGGAATTAATTGACAAATGGAAAGAGGCAGGGCAGAGAACTGCAGGTTGTTTGTTCAATGAAGCTAAGATTAAAATAGAGAAGTTGGGTGGCATGGAACAGTACCAGGAGAAGCAGAAGGAGTCTAGGAAAAGAAAGAAGCAAATGCAGTTCGACGATAGCATGATTTACGAAATTGAAGAGTATATGGAATCGGAAGAGTTTTCAAATCTTGACCGCTATGACCAAAAAGAGGTCATTGACAAGAAAGTGATGTTAGAAAGGCAAAGAACAAAGATTGAAAATGAGGAGTCAAGTCAAAACTCTGATCTTGAAATAGAGTCTGAATTCACCATGAACGAATTATTCAAGCAAATGCAGATAGATATCAAATTGTTTTTTTAAAACACATTCTTGCTGCAACCTTGTAACAATAATAGTTTCTATGCATTGTCCTGTTCAAATATTTTTTTCCTCCCTTTTTTTGTCTCCTCAATGCAGTACGATTTCGGAGTTTTGAATACACTCTATAAATGAACGAGATGACCTCCGATGTCACATTGGCCTCCCAGCCACCGGAGGAGCACACTCACAATAAAGAAAGCAGGAGGCTGGTTCCTGCCTGTAAGCGATGTCATTCTTTAAAGGTCAGATGTATTCCAGTGGATGCAAAGACGCAGTTCGGTCTATGCAAAAGGTGTGACAAAAGTGGATCAAGTTGTGAATACGACTTGTCCAATGCCAGGAAAAGGAAAGTTGCACCACCACTAACAAACTCCAAGAAGTTGAAACAGAGCGCACAGGAAATTGAAGAATTGAAGCAAAAGGTACTTGAACAAGAGAAGATCATAAAACAATTGAGAGGTTTCACCGGTGCTGAAGAAAAAGAGTACTCTGATTTGCTTAAACCGAAAAAACGTCTAGAGAAGTATGGTAAAGAGATTGATGAACTGAAAATTATATTGGTCAACCATGATCCCGAATTAAGCAATGATTTTGTTAAAGCCAGTGAAGAGCGTGCAAAATTAAGTGAACCATACATCGACTATAACAATTATGATATCATCAAAGAAGGACTTTTGACTGTAGAGCAATGTCAGAAAATCATTGATACATTCGTAGCCTGCGTTCATCCAAGATACCCATTTATTCAAATGCCATCAGATACTAGTGTAGAAAGCATGCGTGCTAACGATTACCTATTTTTTTTGATTGTGATTTACGTAGGTATCACAGCAATTGATGCATCTGAGTCTATACCCGTATTTGTTCAATTGAAGTTAGAATGCTTAATATCAAGATCTCTTGCAGTAGAAATACTTGGAGTTGGAAATAAAAATGTGCAATTGCTAAAATCTTTACTATTATACTGCATCTGGTATCCCTCACCTGAATTGTTTCATCATAGAAGATACCATTTATTTACTGTCTTATGTGCCTCCATGGCAAATGATTTAGGTTTAACTGGACGTCCATACTTCTTCTACAGCAGAGAAGATGGGATCTTTCAAAGAACTACAATTAGTGCAGACAAAAAAGGGGTCGAGATAAAATCGTTGGTCTTGGTTATATATATTGTAATGGGATCCATCTCATTGTTTTTGAGGAGAAGAGTCTTGCTACAATGGGGTGAGCAAATGAGCGAGAGCTGCTTACTTTTGGAAGACTCGAGCCAAAGGGAATATCAGTTGGTTGCACTCTATGCTAGATTAAGCTATGTCTTAGAAAGAATTTACAGCAATGTGCACTCAACATCTGAGCACTTGACAGTTTTAGAGTTATCAAGTGCAAAGAATCAGATGCTCATTCAAGAATATCAAAATCAAATAAACTCCATTAAACAAAGGATATATTCAACAGTTGAATCAAATAGCAGTGACTTGCATGCATTAATGTCATATTTATACTCGGCGCAGGCCTATCTTTATGAGCCAGGTTTACAGTCGTTGACAAAAGTGAAAGATAAGTTAACAGAAGAGCACGAGAATGTCATCTATAACTCGTTGGGTCATTTGTGTGAATCTTGTATTTTGACACTAGAACACTTTCTAGAGCTCAACAATGGTTCCATCAATTGTAATCCATTGTTTCACACGTCCAGAATTATCTACACCTCTGGTATGCTACTCAGAATCCGGCACATAAGTTTGACAATTCCTGTTTCCGTCAGACCTGCCGTATTTACAGAAAACTCTATTGCGATAATCAGAAGACTACTAAAAAGAATTGATGATACCATTCAAGAGTATCCACGAAACCACTTTTTGAAGAAATTGAGGATTGTGTTGGGATTATTTACGCAAACGTGTCTAAACCAATGGTACAACTCGTATATTGAGCTCTCTGACGAGATTGCTGCAACGGATAACACATTTGCCGATCCTAAAGCTGAAGAATTGGCAAAATTGAAAGCCAAAAATCAACAGGACTCCAATCAGCAAATGAATGAATCTGGTGAAGTCAAGTCTAGAAGCGTGGCATCGGGTGACAGAAAAACTTCCATAGAGATCCCTTCTGCATCTTATAGAAACACATTATCAGAAGGCCAAGCAGCGACGGCCTCTCACCTTTACGGCGAACAGCATTCGAAAAGATCGAGTGTTCAATTTGAGGGAATGCCTCTGAGTAATGTAACTACTACCGATGTTGCGTCTGGATTTAATGGCAACGATGTCGAGCAACAACTATTCACGTTCAATGACGAGCTATGGACAGAGCTGTTCTTTTCAGGCCCCAATGCTTTTGATTTAGATCTATTGAATACTGAAATACAGTAAATAATAGCATTGTGTGACTGCGTTTTTGAATGGACTACCTTTTAAGGCTGCGGTGCGCGGGTGTTACGACGCGGGAAATTTTCCACTAACGCACTCAGCGTCTGCAGCGGTAGTGGGGAGTTTGAAATTGAAGAAAAAAAAAAGACCGCTATTGATTTTTCAAGAGCTGAATCCCAACAACTTAATATAGTAAAAATGGTTGCTGTATGTGCATATACAAGACGAGAGAGACAGATTTGAAATACAAAAGAAACAAGGAGAGTTTGCTTTGTGTGACATAAGACTCAAAGGGAATGTTTGACCATATATGATTAATGTATTGAAACGAAATTTCCAAATGTATAGCTTGTTTATGAAAAGAAGAGAAAGCATCAGAAATTACAGCATATGCTAACAGATTAGAACACCAGCGTGATATTGAAGTTGATATGAAATGTGGATTTAGAATATCATGTTGCCAGAAATATTTTATGATACCAAACCTCCATCATTAGTTTTTAGAATCGTCTCTACAAAAAATACCCCATCTAAACTTATACTAACATCTTATTTATTACAGGAAGCTGCAGTTCCAAAGCAAACCAGAAAGGTTGCTAGACCACAAAAGTTGAGAGCTTCTTTGGTTCCAGGTACCGTTCTCATCTTATTGGCTGGTAGATTCAGAGGTAAGAGAGTTGTCTACTTGAAGGAATTAGAAGACAACACTCTTTTGGTCTCCGGTCCATTCAAGGTTAACGGTGTTCCATTGAGAAGAGTCAATGCTAGATACGTCATTGCTACACAAACCAAGCTTGATGTTGCTTCTCTCGATGTCTCTAAGTTCAACGCTGCTTACTTTGCTAGAGAAAAGACCTCTAAGGGTAAGAAGTCTGAAAAGGATTTCTTCGGTGAAGGTGCTGCTAAGAAGGAAGTCAAGACTGAAAGAGTCGAAGACCAAAAGGTTGTTGACAAGGCTTTGATCTCTGAAATTAAGAAGACCCCATTGTTAAAGCAATACTTGGCCTCCTCCTTCTCCTTGAAGTCTGGTGACAAGCCACACGCCATGGTTTTCTAATTTTTTACATAAAAACATATCTTTAATGAAAATAAAAATTAGATCTGTACTTTGATACTTTACTTACTGTAGATACAATTGTAACTTCGACCAATCCGTTCTAATCTTAGTTGACGTAACAGTTAGCAAATTTAAAAATTTTAGTGAAAAATTTCCATATTTGGCCATATTGAAAAAAAAAATTTTTATATTGGAACTTAACACATTTTCTTTAATAATTAAACATATCGATAATGTCTAATTTATTGCCTCTTGCCACTTTCAACTTAGCTTTGGATCCATTCACCCCACAGCCATGTCAAGCAGATGAATTTCCAATTACTGTGAGAATTACACTTGCTGCAATTGATCCAGATGCCGTTGACGACAAGGAAGAACCATCTACTTTGAGACTTTTGAAGAAAAGTGAACTTGATCCTGAGGATGATTACTTTAGCATGGGCTCCAGTGAAGACGAAGACGATTCTGAAGGTGAAGAAGAAGAGGAAGAAAAGCCATCCAAGAAGGACGCCGAAGAAGAAGACGAAGAAGAAGATTCTGATGCGGAAGATTCTGACGAAGAAGATCTTGATGATGCAGTTGAAGAGCACGTGATTTGTACTCTCTCACCAAAGAACCAATACCAGCAAACTTTAGACATCACCATCACTCCAGAAGAAGAGGTTTTCTTTGTTGTCACTGGTTCTTACAGAGTTCACCTTACTGGTAACTACGTTGACCACCCAAATGACGAGGATGAAGACGATTACATTTACGGTGACAACAGCGACTCTGAAGATGAAGACGACGAAGACTACGATTTAACCCCAGACGAGGACGAAATTCTTTCTGAAGATGCTATGGAGTATGATTTAGATGAATTGGATGATATTGAAGATGTTGAAGGCAAAATCGAAGAACTAGTTGAAGAAGACTTAAAGAAGAAGAGAAAGGCTGACGATTCCTCTGCTGAAAAGACGTCCAAGAAGTCTAAGAAGGAAAAGACTGTTAAATTCAACAAGGAATTAGAGCAAGGTCCAACCAAGAAGGAAGACAAAAAGGAAGACAAAAAGGAAGCTAAGAAGGAAACTAAAAAGGAAGCCAAGAAAGAAACCAAAAAGGAAGAAACTAAAAAGGAAGCCAAGAAAGAAACCAAAAAGGAAGAATCAAAAAAGGAAGTAAAGAAGGAAGAACCAAAGAAGGTTAAGGTTATTGCCGGTGGTGTCGTTGTTGAAGACAAAACAGTTGGTTCTGGTCCAGCTGCTAAGAAAGGCCAAAAGGTTGGTGTCAGATATATTGGTAAGTTAAAGAACGGTAAGGTCTTTGACAAGAACACTTCTGGTAAGCCATTTACCTTTGGTCTTGGTAAGGGTGAAGTTATCAAGGGCTGGGACGTTGGTGTTGCTGGTATGTCCGTGGGTGGTGAAAGAAGAATTGTTATTCCTGCTCCAATGGCTTACGGAAAGTCCAAGATTCCAGGTATTCCACCAAACTCAGAATTAACCTTTGATGTTAAGTTACTGTCAATCAAATAATCCCGTGAACCTTCTGTTATCACTTTATAATTACATAAAATTTGAGTTTTACTAAAATAAAAGAACTATATATTACAATAAGAAAAAGTACATATTCAAGCTGGTTTCCATACATTGTAGCTCTTGCTAGCTTTAATCAGGGTAATGTCACCTTTTTTGATTCCTCTGTCAACAACACTGTAAATATAATCTTTTGGATAGTGATGCTTATCGATTAAATGCAACCGGCGTTTTTTATGATCCTTGAACAAACGATCGCAATCTGTAACATAGCATCCAAATATGGGTTCTCCCTTACCTAATTTTATCCTGGCAAACGGGTCGTGGTTCTCTGTTATATGACAACTGAGTAGCTTGCTAGTTGGAAAATTCCTCTTACATTCAGAGCAAACGTTCACATGACAAGATTTGTAATGTGCCTCATAGAGGCTGCTATTTGCAAACGTTTCAGGAGTTTCTGAACACAGAGGCGGCAGAGAACAGGTAATTTCCAGTTCCTTTAGTTTATTTTCCTTTTGTCTAGCTCTTCTTCTGGCAGATTTTGACAGTTTGTTTTGAAGATCAGGGCCCGTTCTTTCTATATCACCGTCTTTTGTCATTTGTTTTTGAGCAGGCTCAACATCTTCCTCATACTCTTCCCTTTCTCTTTTTAAATCTCGTATTTCTTCACTCATCGTCGAAGATTCAGGTTAAAGACAATTATTTTCTAAGCTTGGGTAAAATTATCTTCATCTTTAAACGCATCAAATAAAGATATAACACTGAATATGAAGAGATCCTGCGAGGACGATTATGAACCGTCTGTCCAAGTGCCTTTCAAAAAACTCAACAGTGCAGAAAAGATCAATCAATCCATTGGCAGCAGTACCAAAACTGGTTACGTATGTGGTCCTCTTGACCCAAAGTTTGGGCAACGAAGAGCGTTCCCTGTAACTGTTGACGTGAGCAGCGTTAGCTTAGACGCGTTTCCTGACTGCGTAGAAATGTATTTGGCGCAGGTTAGAAAGGAAGCAGAATTGTGTGGTGTTACATACAGTAGTGAAAATGAATATGATTCATGCGAAGAGAATGATTACACAAACAGCGGTGGTGATGAAGACAATGTCTACAATGCACCTAAACAAACATCAGTGGAATCAGCAGTGGAAGGCCAAGACGAAATTTTGACTGAGTTTAGGTTACGGCAAAGTAAATATCAAGAATACCGATCGCAGTTACAGGAGCTGGATGCCATAGAGCTACCCAAAACACAAAAGCAATGGAAAGCTTTCATTTGGGAAACAAGCTGCGAGTGCGAATACGTGGCGCAGATAGTTGAAGAAGAACTAGACGGTCTTTTACTGGTTTATTTCAGAAAGTGGTTGAATCTGGCACCTGATTTTAACTTGGTGGAATGGATAATGGGGATACTTGCTGCCGTGGAAAACAAAGGGTCTTCCTCTGCCTCACTTCTCCGAGACTTGGCGAAGAAGGCGCTTAAGCAAATACAAGTGGCACCTCATGAGCCTAATTTGCTTAAAATTGTTGTCATAATAGGAGTGGAATTTGGTCAACGCGATCTTTTACAGGAATTGACCAGTTTATCTTTAAAGAACAGTTGAAGTTTGACGATGGTATGTATCTAAGAGCGCCAGCGCATCATTGTCCATGGCTACGAAGCATAATACTAACAATAATGCACGTTGTCACCACCAGCGGTGGTGCAGCAAGCGATATATGAAAGTCCGGAATCCAAAGTTTGTTGAAGACCGAGAAGGAAGCACAAGAAATTGTTGCTGAAGCCAGACAGTATCGTGCTGCAAAGTTAAAGGCAGCCAAGACTGACGCACAGGCGGAAATTGAAGCGTACAAGACCAAGAAGGCAGAAGAATTGAAGCAGTTTGAAGCCAAATTTGCAGGTTCAAACGATCAGTTGCAAAAGGACGCCGAAAAAGAAGCGCAGACAGGATTAGAAGAGATCAAGAAGGTTGCCGACGCCAAGAAGGCCGATGTCATCAAGCTCCTTGTTGACTCGGTTGCTACACCAAAGCCAGAGCTTCACGCCAACGCTTAGTTTATCACTCTAATTTATTTATATCTATCTACCGGATGCTGTGTATCATTTCAAATCAACAGTTTAATTTACGACTGTATGGGGTCTAGAATTGGTGCAAACTAGCACACACAATCTCTCTCTCTCCTGTGCACACACTAGCAACCAACATCACTCATGTGTATCAATATAATCATATGATTGTGCGAGAAAAAGTCGTTTGTGGTTCTTAGGTTTGCATTAATGAGTGAGGTTCACCGCACATTCACGTAATCGCTTTTGCAAGGCTATAGTACAGACCATAGTTCAATGCTGATATAAATTACTAAACTTTGGTAGTTTATCTCAGGGAATAAATTTTACCATTAGTACAATGCATTTAAATAAGAGATTAATCACCGCTTCGATGCTGAATTTAATCCATTTAGTTAGCGGCGTATGAATGTTTCAATCACACTTGTATGCCTTTAGTGTGCATCAACTATTCTCGGAGCATACAAACATCTGTTCTTCGAAAACCGCTATACTTGTTTACTTCCTTTATTGCTTCATATAAATCTCTCCATCGTATGCTCACCAAAATCCGGAAGCCACTGGCAAGACCAACATTTTTTGCAGGAGCACCGGGAACAATTTTGGTTTGCCCAGTAACTTTTACTGGGGAGATATTTTTTACTGGGAATTTTTCACGGCGTCTGCATTTTTGCTGGGAGCAATTTGCCAACGCTCCGTACTAAATAGACGGGTCCCAGCAGGAAGATACGGGATAATACATACAAAAGATGTTTAGCCGATTAGACACACTTAAGTGTTGCTATCACTGCTTTTCTTCTTGAGGTATCAATACGCAGAGACCGATGAACTTACAAGGCATCCACCCAGAACGTCACAGGGTGTCCCGCAAGCGTCAAAACTGGTTAAGGCCACGGAGGTGGTCTGTAGGACCTATTCATTGGAAAAATTTTGTTGTACTGGTGTTGGTTCCGATGATAGGACTTGGGGTTTGGGTAGCCAGAACGCCACCGGTGCTCTCGCCTACGTTTTACTTCACGATGTGGTGCTACGCGGGCACGCTAGTGACCATCAACATTCTTTACCACCGCTACTGGTGCCACCAGTCTTTTACATTCACCAACGAGGCCTTTGTGCACATTCTGGCCATTATTGCATCTGGTGGAGGTGTGACACACGGTCTCAACTGGTGTTCCGCTCACAGAGCACATCACAGATATTGCGATGTCATCGACTCGGACCCACACTCGATCAGAAGAGGCGGATTTTTCAGTCACATGGGTTGGATGATCCTAGTTCACAGTGATCGTGTGGCCAAGATCATCAAGGAGAGCAAGCTTGACGTGTTTCCCAACGACAGGATCATCCACTGGCAGGAGCAAAACTACATGACGCTTTTCATCTTGAGCGGCCTTGTTCTGCCAACGCTGGTCTGCGGTCTGGTCTGGGACGATTACTGGGGCGGATTTGTGTACGCTGGTGTTTTGAAAATGGTACTAGTGCAGCACTCGCTACTCAGCATTAATTCCATCGGTCATTCTTGGGGCTCAAGACCTTACAATAACGAAACTAGTGCCAGAGATAACGTTTTGCTAAGCTTGATCACCGGTGGTGAGGGAAACCAGAACTTCCACCACGAATTTCCAACAGACTACAGAAACAGCGTCAACTGGTACAGTTACGATCCAACAAAGTGGGCTATCTGGATGTTCAGATGCATTGGACAAATCAGCGACGTTAAAACCACAAGTCAGGCCAGCATCGATAAATGCTACGTGCAGCAACAGCAAAAATTGCTTGATGACAAGAGATCACAGCTTAACTGGGGGATTCCAATCGAAAGATTGCCAGTCTACACCTCTGAACAATTTCGGGAAATGGCAAGATCTACTAATGATCGCTTTTTGGTGGTTATTTCAGGCATCATCCACGATGTCACCCCGTTTGCAAAGGATCACCCAGGTGGTGTCCCATTGATGCAAGCCTCCCATGGTAAGGACGGTACCATTGCATTCGAGGGTGCTGTTTACAGACATTCAAATGCTGCTAGAAACCTTTTGGCCACAATGAGGATCGGGGTTCTTGGCGGCTCCGAGGCATTGTATTGGAAACAACAAAGAATGGAAAATAAAACTAAGCCAATCGATAATGACAGTGAAGGAAAAAGGATTTTGAGAAGTGGAGCTCATGTAACTATGACACATATTCATGGCGGTACAGCTGGTGCGGCGTAATCACTAGATATTTATCATAGTGCATAGCTTTGGTCTCGATTTCAACTGATCACCATCACTTTATTTTTTTTTCACTCAAGAGAAACATCAACAATGTGGAAGTATCAATTGAAAAGAGCATTCCATACATCTCGGTCATGTTGGCAAAGACACAGCACACCAGCAAGGATTAATACAGCTTTCATTTTCAGAACGGTGTCGTTGGCTTCTTCCTGCCTTGCTATTGGTGGAATAGTTGGATTTGTTTACTCTGGCAAGGAAGAGAATCTGTCGTCCACTACTCCATTGAATACACTCAAACCACTTATTTATGCAAATGAAGATCGTGTGAACCAGGCATTGAGTCGTATCCTTACTATTGTTGGTGAAAAAAACATTACAGTTTCAATGAATGAATTGAAATCACATTCAAATGACTCTTCGAACTTTGTTCCATCAAAAGGCAACGAGCTTCCATACGCTGTTGTATATCCCACAACAATAGAGCAGGTGTCAGCTGTTGTAAAGCTTTGCTACGATTATTGTATTCCAATAATTCCTTATTCAGGTGGAACGTCAATTGAAGGGCATTTCATCCCAACTAGAAGAGGAATTTCCCTTGATGTTTCGCAAATGGATAAGATCATTGAAGTTCATCCAGATGATTTGGATGTTGTTGTTCAGCCAGGTGTTGAATGGACTTCATTAAATGAAGAGCTTGATCAATATGGTTTAATGTTTGGCCCAGATCCTGCTCCGGGTGCATTAATTGGTGGTATCATTGGTACCAATGCATCTGGTACCAATGCTGTTAAATACGGCGCTGCCAAAGATAATGTTTTAAGTTTGACTGTTGTTTTGGCAGATGGCCAGATTATTAAGACAAGGCAGAGACCAAGAAAGAGTTCTAATGGTTATAATTTGACAAATTTGTTTATTGGTTCCGAAGGAACTCTAGGCATTGTTGTTGAAGCAACGTTAAAGTTGCATTGTAAGCCAACCAATGAAATTATTGCACTGATGAATTTCAAGGAAATTGGAGATGCTTCCAAAACTGTTGGTGATCTGTTTAAAAGGGGTATCACTTGTAACGCAGTAGAATTTATGGACAACAGACAAATGACCGCAGTTGTTGATATGGATGCAGGCGGTGATCGCAAGTGGTACCCTGACCATCTTCTGTTGCTGAAGCTAAGTGCTGTGGACAAGAATTCTTTGCAAAGTATCATAAAAAATGTGACAGCAATCGGAAAAGAAAATCATGGTTTCAATATTCAAATTGCTGAAGACGAAGAAGAAAAGGAAGACATTTGGAGGGTTAGAAAAACTCTACTTTGGAATTCACTAGGCTGGGCGAAGAAGTTCAAACCCAATGCGCAGGTTCTACCAACCGATGTGTGTGTTCCAGTTTCCAAGTTGCCTGAACTCATAACAAAGACAATGGAGAAAATGGAACAGGCAGACTTACTGGCCACCGCTGCGGGTCATGCAGGTGATGGGAATCTTCATGTTTTAGTCATCTTCGAACCGGATCAGGTTGAACAAGCACATAAAGTTGTCAACGAAATGTCACTTCTAGCGATTGAGCTTGATGGTACAGTATCCGGAGAGCATGGTATTGGTGTGAGTGAAAAGAGAGAGTTTCTAGAAAAGGAATTGGGGGTCAACACCATTGACTTAATGAGAAGCATCAAATTTGCATTAGATAAGAAAGCTATTATGAATCCTGATCATATTTTCAAAATTGATCCTACCGAAAAAAGGCATCCTTTTGATAAATGATCTGTATATTTTATCGTTGTTGTTAACCTATATATCATTCTTGTATATCAAGATAGAAGAATTTGCACAGTTTAATTAGTATTTTTCACAAGTGAAAGTGTTATTTGGAGCAGAGCCAAAATTGGCGAATTTCGATCACCAAAAATATATGTAGATACATGTTAGATCAAATTAAGCTATGTCAGATATAAGCCTAACCACACTCCAAGATACATTGGACGCAGTTGAATGTGAATGGGCGGATCTTCTTCGCTCTAGCTGCAATCCATTGGATGTTGTGACGCCGATGTTAGGATCCCATGGGCTGCATGAATGGAAAACATTCCAAAATACAAAACAAAGGTTGCAAAAGGATATCCAACGCGCTGTTAATCAGCACTACAAAACATTTAACGCCAGCGTTGAGGCTTATGGGATTGCTGGAGACTCACTGAATAAGTCACAGAAATCACTTGCTGAAATTAAGCAACAGCTCAATGAGGCTGGTGAAATTATGGGTAAGAAACCTGACTTGGTGAACGATTTAAATGAAAAGGCACTGAAATACTCTTCTATGATTGAAGTACTAGGGCAGATACAAGCAATGAATGCCAAAACCGGAGAATTGGAAGAGTGTGTCGCTAATAGAGATTTCAACAACTCTATCGACCTTTTTAAAGAAATTAAAGATATGGGTACTATTTGGGGTGTTTCAAACTTGGCAAGTTTGCAAGGCTTATACTCAAGACTAAATTTTTGCTCTAACTCTCTTCTGGAATCTGCTGTAGATGATTTAACCGTTCTTATTTATTCCAATGACCAGTTTAAGTTTGACGACCATTGCAAAGGCCTCAGTTTCTTTTTGGAGAATATCTTATCTGAAAAGGACAATGAACGGTATTCAATAGAGAGTCAAACAATGAAATACAACGAGTTGAAGGACAGACTCGAGGCAGTTATCAAATTAGGTAGGGAAGCTGAATTGTTAAAAATGATAGGAAACAGAACAGACAAAGAATTAGAGAAATTGATTAAGAAATCAATTGATGAAATTAAAGTTAAATATCCCTCTCAAATTGAGCTACAAGCTTCTACAACTGACAATTCTAATAATTTTGGAGTTATTCATGGCTTAAATGGTACAATTGTTCATGAATTTTTTGAAAAGATATTCAAAAGAGCAGGACTTAGTTTACAAAAACACATTGCGTTATATGAATTGGCAAGAATCAACGGTGACACTTATAATTTAAATAAAATTTGGAATATTTATCAGAAAAGGATAGGGCTACTAATGTGTCGGTATATTATTAACGAAGATATGTTCCAAGAAGCAGCTGAATTAACTTTTAACACTAAATCCACGGACAAAACTCCTTTCAAAAAGATTCCCAGGGTTTTTGAAATTGGTGAAACCCCTATTCTTTTTCATTTTACCACCTTGAATTTGAGTAAATCCAATGAAGAATTAACAATGGCAATAAGTAAAATTTTTCCAACGCAATCAAAAGAATCAATCAACAAAGATCTTAATAGTGTAAACGAAACTGGAATTTTCATTAATGTGGATGATTCTCATAACCATAAAATGGAGCTTTTGGTCACTCCAAATATATTCAATATGGGTGAAATAATTGACAATTTTATTTTATTCACCACAAATATTGAAGACTTTTATCCTATTGAAAATGGGTTTGCAGTTAAACAATTTTTTGATCAATTTATGAATGTAATTTATACAAATCAATTGGAAACCGTATTTGTTTACGAATTTGAACAACTGTGTGATTTTACATGGAATTCACAACATTTTAATGAAGCTTCATCAAGATTTAAAGACTTTTTTAACAAAGTTTTATCAATTTTAGATACTTCCTTACATTTCAAGGAGAAGTATGTTCGTATTGCCATCAATCTATTGATCTCAATGAAAGATAAATACATATCGTTAAAAAATGAGTTAACGAGTTTATCAACGCCTGAACTACTTAAAATATGGTGTAATAGTAGCGGAACTAAAAACATATCTAATGAAGTGGTTGAAAAATTACTAACGGCAATTTCACTGCCTATATCTTCAATATCAAACGATTTAGATATGATGAAACGAATCGATAATTTACAAATGAAAGAGTTAGAAGATTGCTTAAAATCTAGAAACGTCATTTCTAAAATTAGTCCTTCGTCTTTTATTCCAATTCCAGCATTAAAATCAACAGTTGAGCTAATAGGTTCTCTATCATATACATTGGAATGGTTGCCTCTCTTGAAAAGATACGTTCCCGAATTGAGTAGTGAAGTTAATAGAAGCTCCCAGCTGAGAGAAATTTGGATGTTGAACAACGAATCTCTTCTGTACCCAAATACGAAGTTGTTTTTGGCTTTGAACAATGAACATGAGAATAGATTTGACTCTGTTGTTCGAAGTTTAGAATTACTAAAAACAGATCTCCAACTGGTATTGAGGTATGAAATTAAATATGAATCATTTTACTGTATTATGAAATTACTTGGTGAATGTGATGCTGCCAATAACCTAACTAGGGCTAATGGCTTCAGTGTTAATGATATTAGTACCAAACTAAATTTTGTTGATGAAGAAGTTAGCCCGTGTATTGATGAATTTTGCGACCGGGTTAGTATCATAAGTAGAGCATTTGATGATTTGAATTTAGCTAATGGGCCAGAGGAAGTCGGTAAAGTTTGGATCTTTGGAGGCATTGGCTTCTGGATTGATCGCCTTATTGTCAAAGAAGCCGCTATTATCAGAAAAATGATGAAGGGTGGATGGGTTAAGCTTATGGTAAATTTGAGAGTCTTGCAGCAACTTGTAAGAAAGGTTGATTTTGGAGCTGAATTATTACTTGCGTGGAGGCAAAGTGTTCTGGCAAGGTCATTAAAATATTTCAGCTTGGGGGCAGAAGGTGACCAGTTGGCTAATAAAGTTCATCAAATGAATTTGAAAAATTGGAATTTTACCAAAGAGGACTACTACACACTTGTTAGATTAATTTACGGAGATCGTGGTGAAGACAAAAAGAAGTTGTTACTAAATCGTATTATTGGCTGAAAATATAAATATTATATAAGTGATGTTAATATTGTATGAGTATTTAGCTAAAATGAAAATTGAAATGAAAAGATAAACACACATATTTGCATATTAATGTAGTTAGCAAAGTGATATGAAATCTAGAGCGACATTTGAAGGGCGCAGAATTCGGGAAAAGTAAAGCACTATAGTATTGTCAAATATTGTTGAATTTTGGTTTCTTAGCCACGTGAGAATGGTTCATGATCTTCCTTTTCAAAGTATCTGAATACTCAATTTCTTCATTCGAATCAGAATCAGAAAATAATTCTATGCTTGTTTTTGAATCTTGGTCTAAATTATGAGTAGCTTGATCGGATTGTACAGGCTTAGGCCTGCTTGAAAGTTTTGGCGGGTACTTTACCTGAGGTTTGATAGACATTGGTGGTTGAGTTAATGGGAAGTGGAATTGCGCTGGTTTTTCGATTGAGAACTGTGTATTGTCTCCTTTGGAAGGGAATGATTCGGATCGCTTTTCACCTGTTAATTCAAACCTTTTCAGTTCTAAACTTTTTCTAACAACCTGTATATCATCCGTTGACTCCATAAGCTTTAGAATATCATTTATGCAATCTAGGTAGCCTTTTGAATGCACCATGGAAGTCTTAGTGTTAGAAAGACGATAAAGCGCTGCGATGGATCTAGCACCAATTTTAAACTCTTCTGAGAGCTCCTTGTTCAAAGAGTTCAACGACTGCTCGCTAACCGGTTGTGACAATGGTAGATCCGCTGATAATTTCGACAAATCCATCTATATTACGATATCTGATAAAGAAGAAATGAAGAGAAAAGTTTTATAATCTTTTTTGGCACATACAAAAGAGGGTATAAAATTTTTTGATCTTAACTCTCTTTACAATGGTCTACTGGTGAGCCGCAAAGCGTCAAAACACAAAGAAAATGAGTAGTTTCTGTCTATATATGTATAAATGTTACAAAATGGCGTCCCAATATGTCTTCTTAACAAAAGAAACAATATTAAAGAGAATACAAATGGAACTTTTCAATTGTGCTCATGAGTTTCAGATGGATTAAGTGTCCTTGTGGCCACCTGGAACGATCTTGAAAGACAAGACATCGTTCTTATTAATATCAACGATGTCATCGGGAGAAACACGTCGTCCGCCCACGCCTTCAATCGACGCAATTGTGACTTCGCCCATAACAGCTCTTGCAACGGCACCAACCTTGGAGTTCTTTTTGAATAGAATACAATCTCTGAAAACGTTTTCACCGCTATTACCGGTGAAAGAAGTGATATTTCTAACTGTGAACACAGGAACTAGATCCAAAACATTGGCCGCTGCCTGGAGAACCTGCACAACACCCGTGGAGCCAAATCTGTAGAGCACAAGATCTCTGATGGTTTCAATCTTTTCACTGAGTTTCTCATCAAGAGGTTTGAGTTTGCTTTCGTCACCAAGGTCATCGTAAGTGTCAACAAACTCTGTTCCCTCTTCGTACTTAATGTAATTCTGTTTGGCTAGCTTTCTCAAAAACACCTCTGTAATGGCACTGGTGACAACCGCTTTTGTGTCTGGGTATTTTAAGAGAATTTTACTCACATTCTTGTCAGCATCCGGATGATCTATTTTGTTGAGGGCCAACACTGTTGGAAATTTGTAGGCCATGAACGCTTTGACAACAGTGGTGATCCACTCATTATCCCATTCTTCCAACGCCGGTAAATTATCAATTGAGTCGATGGCTTTGGCAATCAAATTGGCGTTCGCACCATAACCACCAAACTGGGCCCGTAAAGTTTCCACGACACTGGATTTGGTAGCAGTGTGTCTTCTCACAATAGAACCCCATCTCTTGTTCAAATTATTTTCAATCCAAAGTCTGATCTCGTCCTGAAGCCATTCAATGTCTTTCAAAGGATCATACCCTCTCGTTGCCTTACCCTCGGCGTTCGTGGTACCACTAACATCCACAACGTGAATAAGTGCGTCTGCCTGCCTCAAGTCGTCAAGAAACTTGTTACCCAAACCAAGACCCTGAGATGCACCTGGAATCAAACCAGCAACGTCTAGTAGCTCGATAGGAACATGTCTTTTTCCCTTTTCACACCAACCGTAGTTCGGTTTACACAGCGACTCCTTTCCAAACCTCTTGCATGCACAGTCTACTTGCAAGTAACCAGTAGCTCTATTTGGTTCGATAGTGGTAAATGGAAAAGATCCAATCTTAGCGTTTGCATCAGTAAGCGAATTTAGTGTCGTTGATTTCCCCGAACTAGGCTTACCAACAATTCCAATCAAGGGATCTCTAGCCATCTCTGCAGGCTCTATATCTCTTTACTTCCTTTCTTTCAATCTTCAATTTTCCAAATCTGAAAATTTTCATATTGTACGTTATAGGAGCTGCTGACGTAAGCATTTATATTCCTTTATCAATCTCTCTTTTCTACTTTGATAAAGAATTAACCAACTGCAATGCTAGGATCTCAAGGAGGCAAAGCATTAGATAGAGAAAAGAACTTAGATGGTTGTACAGTTAACGATGAGACAGAAACTTTGAGACAGTTGCATCGGCTTTTATCATCACCACCTTCATCGAATATCAATAGGACAATAACGACATTATGCCTCAAGATCATCAAAGATCCTAAGGAGTGCTACATCCCAATACTCTTTAAACTGCTGCACATGCTTTTTAATCCTTTGTGGGTTGAATTAGCAAGCTTTAAGTGTTCGTTCATGTCCCTCAATGAGATTCACTTGCCAATTGAATTGGAAGATGAATTGTTGCTGCGAAACGTTGTTACGTTTAACTACATTTTGTTGTCGTTAATTGTTTGTATAAGAAGGTCAGAGAAGCCGATTGAATTTCCGCAACCTTTGATAATTGGATTGTTGGCCCTTACAAAATCTAAGGTGTTGGTTACAAGATTACTAACTTCAGCAATGCTAATAATGAATTCATCAAGGCCAGAATACGGAAATCTGAACATAATAATATTACCTGTCGTGCTTGAACTCCTTTTGAAGATGGAATCCGCTTCTACAACGTCTTTACTTCAAGATGAAGAAATGCTATACACTTTCCTACCTTACTATACATTGCCTATTTTCCTATTAAAATCTCTAATCGAAAAGGACAGCTCAATCATCCACACTATCATTGAAAATAATTACGTTGATATTATAAACAATTCTGTTGATGCCTCAATCGATGAACAAAACAAAAAGTTTGGCATTGATTCACTTTCGAAATTATCTTGCTCCATTTCTATTTTGACTCGTGCATGTAAAATAGCAAAAGAATGCTGTGATTTCATAGCAACTCCTCACATAGGTACTTTTATTACAACTACTTTAACAAGGCACCTAAATATGTCACGTTCTTGGAAACCCGCAATGTATATGGGGGACCACTCCATCAATTATCGATATCGAGTTTATAGATCATCCCAAATGATCACTGAAGCATGCTGTGACTTATTAGTGGCCTTTTCACGATCTGGAAAAATACTGCGAACATTTATCAAAGATATTCATGTCACTGATCTTTTAAACGAATATTTAAAATTGGATATACACACTATACCACAGGTATTAAAGGATAATGATATCCGCATCAGAGTGATACTTTTAAGTGTATCTGCCAACATTATTGTTGAATTTTCATCGTCCTTAAAAACATTCAAAACAATGACAAATATAGTTAACTCAGCATTTGCATTCATACTAGACTCTACAACCCCTGTTTCAATAAAGGAGAGATCATTATGGATTATAAAAAATTCCCTGTTCACTGATAGTTTAGAATTTAAGGAAAATGTCTTAAACCAAATGCCTTACTCTTTGCTGTTTGATTTGAACAATAGTGAGGAAACATCAATCAAGAAACAAACTTTTGATATTATGAGAAACATTTTATCAATATCATCAGAGAATGTCAATTTATTAGCCTCTGGGTTTAACAATAGTCATTTACCATCAACAGGTAACTACCACAGCTTTTTTGACTTTTTGGGTGTCAATTTAATTCATTTTGAAAGTTTGAGTAAAATACATAATGAATTGACCGAATCTTGCCAACGAATTTTGCAGACGTTACTTTATCTCCTAGTTCACCTAAGTGCTGGTGACTCTGAAATTAAGGCCACATTCATAACGGAACCAAAATTAATGAATACGTTGAAAGTCATTTTAGACAGGTCAATTTTGGGATTTGATAAAACTTATGAATGGGATTACAAAACTGCAGTGGCTTTAGTAATTATTAACCTAATCAATCCTAATGAAAAATATGAAGATCACATCCGCAATAGTGGCAACACCGATAATAACAGCCGTATGGATATGCTTTCGAATGCTAATAACAACGATTCATCATATTCCAATCCAGAGACACGCAGAGAATTACTACGTGCTGAGCATTTTGACTCTTCCTTGAGCTCTCTTTGTGAAACCACTGATGACATTGACTTTCAAGAGAAGGCAAGATTGGCAGCTTTCAGATTGTCGATTGGCTTAAACTCGGACTCTTTGAGGGATTAGTGGCATTTTTGTGTTTAATATTTATATTTGACAATTATACCTGGAAATGCAAGATTTGTATAAAGATTGTAATCAACTCTCAATATCCATGTCATCTTCATCAGCTTCCTCTAATTTATCTCCTGTTACTCTGGCCTGTGACCATTTTTTCAACCAAGGAGAGTCTTGTATCTTTTTAGGATTAAAGTCTGAGAATCCATTTAAAAACTGTGATGTGCTTACTTTCATGTTTGCTTCCAGTGCCTTTTCCAGCATGTCATGGGCGATCGGATCATTAGGTGCTATACTCAAGGCAGTGTGAAGCATATCAATTGATTTATTATAATCACCCTTTTTAAAGTAGATTAGGCCCAAAGTAGAATAAACATTTGCGTCTCTTTTTGCTATTTTTAAAACTTGATTGAAATGTGAAATTGCCTTATCATAGCTCCTTTGTTTTCTATAAACATGAGCCAAGTTACAATTGATTGAAACCCAAGGTTTAGAGCCATGTTCCAGATCGTTTGTGGAAGCTAGTGCTCTATGGAAAAATGTTTCTGCTTTTGCAAAATTTAAATTATGATAATGCAAAACACCCAGTTCATTCAAAAGAAGTGGATCAATTGAGCAAATGGTATAAGCATAGTTTAAGTACTCATTTGCTAATGTATAGTTATTCATCTGCAAATACTGCATACCTAAAAATAAATTTGGTAAATGAATACCTGGGAAAAGCCTAGCTGCTGTCGAATACGCTGATATTGCCTGTTCATGCTCACCATCAGAAGCAAACGTATGAGCAAATCCAATCCAAGCAGGCCCAAAAGTAGGGTTCAAAGTCGATGCTTTCGAAAAGAATAATCTGGCTTCAGAATTTTGTTTTATTGAGAAATAGTATATACCTATTGCAAGCCAGGTTATGTGGTGATCTGGATAATTTTCCGCTAGTTTATGAGCTGTTAAAAACAATTGATTCTTGCCTTCCGTTTCATAGAGACAGCTCAAATAGTTTGACATAGCTGATAAGTTCAGTTCATCTTTGTTGATAATTTTTGTACAGAGATCGAGAGCTTCATGAAATCTGCTCTGAATAAATAATAACTCAGCTTGCGAAAGTATGATATCAGTGTTTTCTGCAAGATTGTATTCTTCACTCAACTTTTGCTTTGCCTCTTCAAATAAATTGATATTTTGATATTTGTTCAAACGTGTGATGTACAACATTTTAACAAGTTCATTATTATTATCCGCTTCATCAAAATCTAAATGATTCAGTAAGTCCCATTCCTCTTCAGGTGTCAACAAATGATGAGATATAAGCTCATCAAATGCTTCGTAGCACTTGACGTCCACGAGTACGGCCTCCTTATAGCAGTCCTTAGCTCTATCAAAATTATTCTGCTTAGCAAAAATCTGGCCTCGCAAGTAACATAATGAGGCTTCAACTTTAACACCACCATCAGTATTCTTTATTTGTAGGTCTTTTTTGAAGGGGTTGATTTCACCCACAATGTCCAACGCCTCATCTAACTTATCCAACTTGAGTAAACATAAGCCAGCAAGATACTTGCAGCCAACTGAGTCTTCGTATCCCATTAGGATATTTCTGGCAACTACAAAGTCCCCATTTGAAAAGTAAACCTGTGACAACCAAAACGCATCATTAGGATCGCTTGTAAGAGAAAGAATCTTATCACCTATGTACGCAGCTGTTTTATATTGGTGCTGCAACAGAGCATCGTGTCTCCATAGTCTTAGTTTATCAGCTTGTGACAATGGCACTTCATCACCATCGGTTTGGCTCAAATGTTGATCTTGTTCGTTAATGTTATCTGCCTCTTGATCTTTGATGAAAGTGTTGTTTGTAGATCGACTATTAGACTCAGAATCCAGCATCGAGAGATTTCGGAGTCCCGCATTTGGATTTGATTGTGGAGACGACTGATAGATGTAAGAGTTAGAAAACGATAAAGTTGGTTTCTGTGCTTGTGTTGACGGATGTTGTGGAGTTTTGAATTGATCTCTAATTTTTCTGTTTGTCAATAAAGGCGAAAACGTCAAAGTAGAGTTGTTCGGTGAGTTGTTAGACATAAAAGTGGTTGTGCCGTAAGCTATAGCTGGCTTTTGTTAAGCATATCATTGTAAAAGAAGGCAAGAGCAGAAAAATTGTTCATTTTGACAAGGAACGCGTCAACCTTGGAACTGAGCACAACAAGAAGAGAGCAAAGCGGTGCTTGATAAACGATGAATGTGTTAATAATTGCAGCTCTGGTGTGTCGCATACATTAGTGAAGCTTTTCAATGGTTTAATTGCTTCTAAATTCATCAGCAAACAAAGAAAAGCAACTGATTTAAAAATATGATAAAACAGGGTCTTTAATGCTAACATTTGAGTCAGAAAACATTGTACTATACAAGTAATTGACCATCATGTCAAAACTCAGATTACATTTGATTATACTTTGGTTGCTTATAGAGCAAGTTTATGCTACAATGTTTGAATTATGAAAAAATCAATTTAATTTACCAACGTTACTATAATTTTTCTTCAACGCCAGTATAAAAGAAAACCTAGCACAAAAGAATAAGACGGTGGTAATCAAAGATACACACAAGCAATATCAACTTTAATTTTATTGTTATAAGAGTCACCTTCCTAATCCGGTAATTTTTTTTGTGGCGGTCCCAATGACTCTTATTAGGTTTCTTTTTTCTATATAAAACTGGAAGAATCTTGACAAATTTAATTGAAAATTTCCTTAACTTGTTCTTTAACTAACACGCATTTGATTTAGCAGTATGGCTAACCAAGTTATTCTTCATTTAAGAGCTGAAACTAAGCCAAGAGAAGCCAGAGCTGGCTTATCTCCTTCTGTTGTCAAAGATCTTCTTGATACAGGTGATTTTGAAGTGTATGTTGAAGAAGCACCTCAATCAACATTTTCTTCTAGTGAATACAAGCTAGCTGGTGCGAAAATTGTTCCATTTGAAAGTTGGAAGACTGCTCCTAGGGATAGAATCATCATTGGTTTGAAAGAACTTCCTGAAAATGAAACTTTCCCTCTTGTTCACAATCACATTCAGTTTGCGCACTGTTACAAAAATCAAGGTGGATGGAAAGAGGTTCTTCAAAGATTCCCTAATGGTGGAGGTGTTCTTTACGACTTGGAATTTTTAGAAAATGACCAAGGTAGAAGAGTTGCAGCTTTCGGTTTCTACGCTGGTTTTGCTGGTGCAGCTTTGGGTGTTCTTGATTGGACATTCAAGCAACTGAATTCTGATGATCAGGACCTTCCAGGTGTCACTCCATATCCTAACGAAAAGCTTCTTGTTGACCACGTCAAGACTCAGTTGGAAAAGGCAGTTGCCAAGACGAATAGATTTCCAAACGTTTTGATTATCGGTGCTCTTGGTAGATGTGGTTCAGGTGCCATTGATTTCTGTAAGAAGGTGGGTATTCCAGACTCAAATTTGATCAAGTGGGATATAAATGAAACCAAAAAGGGTGGACCATTCAAGGAAATTGCCAATGCTGATGTTTTCATTAACTGTATTTATTTATCCAAGCCAATTCCACCATTCATTGACTACAACTTATTGAATAAAAAAGATAGAAAATTGAGAACAATTGTTGATGTCTCAGCAGATACCACAAACCCACATAACCCTATTCCAGTGTATACAATCGCTACCCAGTTTGATGATCCAACCGTTTTAGTCCCAACAACTGCAGGGCCGAAGTTGAGTGTTATTTCGATTGATCATTTACCATCTCTTTTGCCAAGAGAAGCATCTGAATTCTTTGCCAGTGATCTATTACCATCATTGAAGCAGTTGCCAAACAAGGAAACTGCACCAGTGTGGGCTAAGGCTAAGAAGCTTTTTGATCATCACGTTGCTAGACTAAACAAACCAAAACTTTAGATATCTATAAGACCTACTCTCTTGTTTGATTTATAACATAATATAAACATTTATACATTATTAATATTTTCCAAGCCTATTATACTTACTCTTGTTGAATGCTCAATAGACCTTTCTTGGCCTTCCTTTGCTTCAATTTGGCCTTTTTACTTTGAGGTTTCTTTTTGCCGTCCATTATTTCAGCAAGACCCTCTGCATCACTTTCATATTCACTTTCGGTACCATAGCCTTCATCAGTTTTTGTAGGATCGTGAATTGGTTTCATGGTGCTTGTCTTTTCAACACTTTCTTGCACAACCGAAACAACATTGAGTCTTTCACCAGTGGTATATACAGCAACTTGATCCATGATCTCCAGATCCCAGATAACAATTTGACCATCAGAGGAAATTGAAACCATGTAACTATAAATTTTATCACCAATGATCTCCTTGTAAAAGGAAATGCCCTTAACTCTGATTGAGTGACCTTGTAAACTGTACTTAGGTTCAGGAAGTTCGGGAGTTTCGGCTGGATTACCTGTAATGTTTTCTTGCATTGGGAAAACATCAGTGCTGAAATTCCAAAGTTTTATTGATCCATCACTCAAGCCCATGACTAAATAGTCGATATCATTGAGAGTGATGAACTCTAAACACATAATTGTCTTTTTGGCGACAGTTTTCCACAGAGACCACAACTTACCCTCTCTTGTTTTCCAAATCATCAGTCTGTCTCTCAAGCCCACAACAAACCATTCACCGTCTTGGTTGAATCTGACAAACTCCGGTTTCTCACCTCTAGTCCAGGCACCCTTCAATTTGAGTCCACTAGCCTTTTTACCAGTCATTAAATTCCAGAGTCTGACGGTGTTATCTTCACCTGTAGAGATAGCGATTCTGTTTGAAGGGTGAATAGAGAGGTCGTAAACGGCGCCCCTGTGGCCCTTTAGCTTTTTGAACAACTCCCAGTCCTTGGTCCTCCATAGTAGAATTGCACCGTCTGCGCCTGAAGATAGGAGCCAATGAGCCTGTTTGTGTAGCGGATAATTCTTTGAGTCCGATTCATTTGAAAAGCATAACTTAGTTATCGAGCCCTGGTGCTGTAGTAAAGTTCCAAGTTCCTTTCTCTTTTGCAAGTCGTAAATACGGATGTGCTCGTCATTGGCACCTGTGACAAGATAACGTTTGGCAATATCCATCGTTTTAATTGATAGTGAATGTGCTGAAAAGTGGAAAATAGGTTGGAAATGTGGTTCTCTGATGTCCTTCTCCTCTGTTTTTAGCGGCAAAGTCACAGCCAAGCAAAGTAATGAGTGCTCGTATGACCCCACAATGATTCTAAACTGAATTTCTCTCTCACTCATGCTAAGATGGCCTAAATTTCAGTTTTATATAGCTTAGATCTTACTAAGAAAGGCATACAAACGTGAAAAATTTCAAAAAAAATTTTTTTGTGCCTAAAGAAGTAACGGCTCTTAATCTAGTAACTCCATGAGCGGGATCCAAGTGAAGAAAGTAGATGAAGGAGGAAGGTACTTTGGTACATTATTAGAGAATTGATGTGTTAGAATTTTGAGATTGAAAGCAAGGTGAAGTTTGAAGTAAAGGAACAAATATTAGCACCAAATGGATAAAATGCTATCAAAATGTTATAAGAGAATTCCAACAAAAGCCAATTCAATTTCTTAGTGACAAGTAACACAATGGCATTGGTATCAGTAATATCAAGCTATTTTGAACCACTGTTGAAGTACCTCTATCTATTAAACTCTAATGGTTCTCAAATTTTTCACCTACTACGAACAAAATGAGGGTGGGGGAAAAAGGCTCAAAGCAAGCATAACAGCATACGAGTGGAAAGTAGAGTAGTAGAGCGAAATGGAAGAAACAGAGGCACCATTAGCAGCAATGGAAGGTCCAGAGCATGTGAGAGATGATAGAGAATACGATGAACGGGAACAGCGCAGGAGTGGGGGCTCCCATAGCAGGAATTCACGCACTGACGAAACCCCCAAGGCCACGTTATACATTACGGGATTTATTAGAGGCAGCAGTGCCAGAGACTTGGCACGGATCTTTGAGAGGTACGGCCCCATTGCTCAGTTGAACGTGCTGCCCCCAAGACCGAGTGACGGGCAGCAGTATGGATTTGTTGCGTTTCGGAAAATCAGAGATATGGAGAACATACTAGGAGATGTTGAGAGCGGTAAGATTTTGGACGACGGACTCGCCATTGACGCCAACAGGGGCATTGAGATCCAGAAGGCAAGAAAGCTGCCAGTGCAAAGAAGAACCGGTAGAAGGGGCGACAGAAGAAGTGAAGGTAGAAGTGAAGGTAGAAGTGAAGGTAGAAATGATAGGGACAGAGGTAGAAGAAGCGAGGGGAGAAGAGACAGACGCGGCAGGGACAGAAATGACGATGAAATGAGAGATGTGTCGCCAGCTGCGAGAGATAGATCGCCGGTTGGTAGAGATAGATCGCCTGTTGGTAGAGAAATGCCAGACCGCTCATCGGCTCCGCTCCCGCCTCCTTCGCCGCCATCTCAAAGTAATGATGCGATTGATTACGGTAAGGGCGACGATAACTGAAGTGCATCAGCTTGGTGTTCGTTTATAATTAAAATAACTTTTAGTGTACATTAATTTAGCAAGAGATGAATTGGGTAATAAAGTAAGAAATGGATATTTTGTAGCTCTCATTTGAAAGCAGGCGTTGCTTTGAGTGAGCAAGATTCTAAAGAATTTGCTATTACTGTATTGGTTTTGCTGAGTATGTTTTAGTTTGAGATGTTTGCATTACTACAGGCTGCCATTGAAGATTCTTGGCTGCACAATTCTAAGCGTAAATACTAATATCAGAAACCATTATCAAATTTACAAATTAATGTAGTAAATAAAGCCAGCTTTATGTTTATAGTCTTCGGTAGCATTTTATGAAGCAAAATTTAAGTACTTGTCTGAAGATTTGCAAAGTAAAGCTTACTTTATGTAAAAAATGCAAGCTGGCAATTTAGCCAGCAAAAACTCTCTTGATTACGCTACTTCCCAGTCAAAAGACAGCTTTATAGTGATAGTTTTGTATATGTGGTCTTTGTATATCGATGGTGCACTATCTTTACTAAAACGTTTAATACTATGATTCATTGACTATATTGAATTGAAAATCATTCAATCTTTTTCAAAATACGTTTCCATAACCCATAAGAATAGTAAAGGATCGCAAACAGTTATTTTTGTGAAGTATTTCTTCCATTCATTACACCCATTAACTTTCGAACCTTGTGAAAGAAAGTGTATTCCTCCATTTATACAAATTCAGATCCAGCTGCTAGACATTTACTTAATGTTTGCAGTAAAGCACTAATTTCTCAAAGATTGCATCCTTATGAGCTTTCTGAGGTGTTCAATTTGTTTGAATTCATAATGGATTTCCATAACAAATATGTAACTTTTGCTTGAACTAGTAGTTGTCGGTGTTGAAATTATAGCGAGCAGTAAAACAGCAATGGAACTTAGATTTTTGTGGTCAGGCTAGATACTGTTTTTCGTTGGACACATATTCAACATTTGATAAAGTTTTGTTATCATTGGACGAATGCTAAGCTCAGCATGACTAATTCAATAAATGATTTTGTAAAAGATCATCACAAATCATGCACTGCCTGCTGTTAGCAAAAGGCTACTACGGCGGCTTTTGTGTCCTACTGCATGGCTGATATTCTGATCCATTTCTCCTTCGGCTTTATTAAAGGTCCTGTGGCATATAATTACCTGGGTGAGCAAATAGGCTTTACTAAAGCATGTGTTTTGAAGCGCTACGCAACTAATAATAACACTGCTACTACTACTCCCGCTAGTATTACTAACATTACCATTACATTACTCCTTATCTGAGTCCTGCCATTACTAATCCCTACTCTTTCAAATCGTACTCAAATCAACACGTAATACATGCAACCATTGAACCAATCGTTAACGGCTCTAATCCTCCTTTCTAAGACCTTTTAACCCATACTAAATAATATCTGCATAAACGTTTCATTTATGCTCTTCGGTGTTAAGACGTTACGAAAATTTTTCTGCCATTAATAGCAGCCTGCTGCCTGTTGCCTCTGGCCAGGTGCTGGCAAAGTGGCTGTAGGCAGCTGGCACCATGTGTGTTCAGCCTCTACATCTTTCGGCGCCCGAAAAGCACCTACAAACCCACACAGCAATATATACATATCTTTCTATATATGTTTCGTAATGTAACACTTTCCTTCTGCAACGGTAACGCCAACCTCGAAAAATGACACCATGTTGACCAAATAATAATCGTCAAATATGGATTTTCTACAGAAAACCATGGAAACCATGGAAACCAAGCTCCAAACAAACGCAATCCCTGTGTAGCGGTCCTAGCTACCACCCTCCTGCTATCTCCTACAAGCCAACCTCTCGAACTACAGCCACAACCCAACAATTTGCTGTTGGTTGCTTGGCCGCCTTGGCTGTCTGTGCTTACGTAAGGCGTCTCCTTTTTTTCTCGCCTGGGGGAGAAAAACAAAAAAAAAATCCGGCTTTTGCTGCAATCAGGTACAAGGTCGTTTCATATATATAAGGAAAATTGGCTCTAGTTGTATTTTTGATTTTGTATAGGTGAAATTAAGCATTAAAATGGAGTCAATCATGCATTTCTGGGGGGGAGTGTCGTCCCATCAGGGAGGCGAAAGTATAGAGAACGGTAAGGGAGGCAGTATGGAGGATCAGGGGAGTGAAATGCTGGCCAACTTTCTAGAAGATGCTACGTTTTCGGGTGCCAACGTAGATGAACTGATCGACATGGTGGTGACGCCAACAGAGCAGGGGCCCGACACACCAATCATCACGGTGATGCCAGAGGACAGCCTGCGGGAGTTTGAGATCGCCAAACAGCACCTCATGAACTTGGAGTTTGGGTTTACAGCACACGGTGGTGGTAATAGTGGTGGTAGCAGCACGCAAGGATGGGACTACACAGGCAGCAAGGCCATCGCCAGATCGGATGATCCTGACGTGTCCACAACGGTATTGCCTGCAGAGTACCAGAGTGCGTGTCAGCTGCCTGCGTCGTCGTTTCCGTACCAGTTAAATATCACTGACTTGCCATCATTCTCCAGAGTCGAGACGCAGATCAAGATCAACCTGCAGATAACCCCGCCGCCTGCTGAGTTTCTTGTGCACTTGCCTAGGGATACCATTGCCAAGCCAAAGTTCATTTTGAAAAACCCAACTGTGCCTGCGGACACAGTCGACCACCTGCTTAAGCTCGACGCCTTTGTCGTCAGCTCAGACTCTGTTAACGGTGACACTGTCATCAAGTCCTGCAATGTCTGCAAGCGCTGCATGAGAAGAGAAATGAAGAGAGCTTCTAGGCGAAAGGCCGGGCTCATAGACGAATCCTCAAACTGGGATCTTAACGTCCCCAAGAGAGCCATCATATTCAACTCTAAGGAAATCATCTCATTTCCGGCCCCCACCGCAGACCATGCGCCTGCCAAAAACCTAGAGCTTTTGTCAAGGATCGTCTGCTACTGTAGACACCACCAAGAGTCTAGCGGCTTCAGACTATTGTTCATTCTCAAAAACGGCCGTAACGAAATCCTTGGAAGACACTTTTCAGACCCAATAATGATCATGGACCGTAAAAAGGCCATGAGAGATGACTCAGTTGCAGCCACAACCAATGCGAACAACGCCAACAACAGCACCAATAATAACAATGATTCAAATAACATGGAAAGCTTAAGTAACTGTCAAATGAGTGATTCTTCTGCAAGCGCAATCACTCCTGCTGTTCTGAATTCTTCAAATAATATTACATCTTTCACTAGCTCGGCTCTATTGAGAAAGAGCTCCTCCATTAGCTTATTTGATGATCAGCCTAATGAACTCTCCAATGCAAATAGTTTCATTGCAAATAATTCTCAAAATGCTCTCAACATGCTTTTAAGTCACTCGATAATGGGTAGCGCTGACGAACCGAGAGCTCCAAAAAGACAAAAGAGACCATGGTCGCCTCCTGAAAATATTACGGACTCTTATGCCAACAACGTTAACCTCCAGCGTCATACAGTTTCAAATGTTAACATTCCAAGCTTGGATCCTACCAATGTCAACATCAAAAAGGAAGCAGTTTCACCTTTGACTTCAGATGCTAACAGTAGTCCTCATAACAATATAACCTCTTCGGCAACTTCACATTCCGTTTTTAGTCTGACTCCAGAAAAGATGGCAATGCACAACAACAGTATAGACTCAACAACAGGCTTGACGCCAAATTATCAAATAAACCCTCAGTTGGTTCATTCAGCCTCTTCAACTCACATTAATTCAGATGCAATTGCTCCAGTGGTTCAAAGAATTATTCCTGCCCAAGGTCCAATTCGTGGTGGTGTTGAAATTACTCTCCTTGGTAATAACTTCCATAATGGTTTGAAGGTTAAATTCGGTGCTAATATTTCTCTTGCAACTCAGTGTTGGTCTGATACAACAATTGTGACATATTTACCACCGGCAAGCCAAGCTGGCCCTGTTTTGGTTACTTTTGAAGACTCAAATTCTACTGTGCCATTGAACATTAGTACTAATTCACATCAGATTTTTACTTATACTGATGACACAGATAGACAGTTGATTGAATTAGCATTACAAATTGTTGGCTTAAAAATGAACGGTAAGTTGGAAGATGCTAAAAATATTGCCAAAAGAATTGTTGGTACCAACAATTCAGGTAGTATGGGAGATGGTTCACCAAACTCAACCAGTCCAAATATGACTCAACAGCAGCAAATTAGTTGGATGGCAACTGCATCTCAAAAGATGAAGGAACTTTCGAAGAGTTCTCTTGATCATGAATCTATTTTACTTAAGTTTCTCTCCATTATCAAATTACCAAACTCTCCTGTTTCAACACCAAATTGGGGTGTATGCAACTCTGAGGGACAAACTATTTTGCATTTGGCAAGTTTTATGAACTATGACAAGCTTTGTAAGTATTTACTAACAAATGGGTGTAAAGTGGATCCAAGAGATATAAATGGCTATACACCTTTACATTTTGCTTTTGTTAATGGTCATAGAAAAATTATTGAAATTTTGTCAAATTTCGGTGCTAGAGTCAAATCATTTGAATTGCGAAAGATTGCAGATTCAAATGTTTTGGATTTACTCACTGGTAGCGACTCAATTAGTATGAGAAAGTTCAGTAGTGATTCTAGTGTCTTAGAAGAGGAAATCAACAGTAATGAATGTTCCAATGACACTGAAGAGAACTTTTCAAGACTTAGAAAGGCAAAATTTGATATCGAAAGTGATATTGAAGCGGATGATGAGGATTACTCTGTTGATGAATTAGGTGATGAAGACTACACTGGTGACGACAGTCATCCTAGTATTGAGATTGATCCAAAGGAAACGGAATCAATAAATTCTAAGAAGACGAATCCATTTGGTTTGAATTTATGGATTGCAATGAAGGTGGCAATTGTGAATAAAATGACTGAATTAGGTGCTAAAAATATAAGCGACTACCAGGGTTGGTCTTCTCCCAATATTCTCAGTTCTTCTAACAATGTGGCTGAAGAAGACGATAGCCTACCTTCATACGACGATCTATTCCCAGATGCTGGTGTATCCTTAAGATCACTAATAAACTTCCGAGGTTACAATGATGACGAGGAACAAGATGCTCACAAACCACTTGTCAGTATAACGAATAATAGCCAGCACTTGCATGACATTTCACTTATATCCGAATCTGAATTGGACTTTGAAACTGATGAATTACGCCTTATCGAGCAGCCTCGCAAAACGCTATTTTCTGATTGGCGTTTAATAGTTTTCTGGCTGCCAATGATGGTGGCTCTTTGTGCTGTTGTTTTAGGAATCTTGGAAATTCCAAATGGTGATCGTATTGCTGATAAGATCAAAACCCAGTTGGCCAATCTGATGATTGAACAAGATAAATTCACAGCCAGGTTTAACGCCAACTTGAACTACGGACGACATCTCCTTCATGATGTAAATGATGCCGTTCTCACTGCGGTAGGACGCTAGTGATGGGTGCTTGCGTAAAGCAGTTATCGTCAAATGTGTCATAGGACCCATTTCCCCGTATTTTTTCTCTCTGTATAACAATAAAGGTTTATTTTTTTAGGTTGATAAATTTCAGTCATCTGTCTTTCTTTTTAAATACTATATGTGGAAGGTTACTCAGAAGCTTCGCGAGGAGATCTATAGGTATGCTAAGCTACCGCAGACTGGTGTTTCATTGAGACAAATGGTTCAGTTTGGGCCAAGACCTTCGCAGGGTACCCTTTTTCATGCCTCGTATTTTGCAGTTCATGAACTTCCGATAAGGCTAAGTCATCGAGTGAGAGAATTGGAGCAGCTTCCCGATGGTTTGGCGGAAGAGCCGTCGATTCAGCTTGTTAGAGATTGGTATGCACACTCATTTCAGGAACTAGTCAATTTGAAAGAACCAATACTTAGTGATGAACTCAAGACAATGATATTAGCTGATATAAAGGGAGAAAACGATCTTACTTCATTTGACGGGCCGCAATGGAACGATTCGTTTCATGTTGAGTCTGTACATAAACCAGGTTCCGCTGAAAAAAAGTCTAGGTGGGAATTTGAAGACGATGGAATCGTAATCAGTAGAAACCAAAAACCCCACGATAATGGCATTGAAGTCGAAGACATGCCTCCAATTTCAGCAGGAAGCGAAGGTGGTATAAATAACAGCCAGAGCGAAAGTGCAGACCGCATGAGTAGCTGGAGCAAGCCATTAGGTCTTACAACTTACTTCCACCATTGTCCGAAGGAGTATCTTTATCCCAATGAAGTGGTTGAGTACAACAAAGTGGCTACTAGCATATTAAGTAAAATTAAAAGGAGACATGACGCCACTGTGACCACATTGGCTCGTGGTGTGCAAAGTTGGAAACAAAAAAATAAGCACAAGTCTTTAGATTCGTCAATCAACCAATTTCTTGACGGTTTCTATATGTCAAGAATTGGAATTAGAATGTTAATTGGTCAAACCATCGCTTTGAATTTACAAGCACAAAAGAATATGCAGGACGACGATTATGTAGGTATTATTTCTTTAAACTGCAATATTAAGGAGATTGCAGAAGATGCCATTGATGCTGCTAGATTTGCTTGTGAAGAGCATTTCAATATCATGGATGTGCCTAAAGTTAAACTCTATTGTGCACCAGATTTAACTTTTCGTTATGTTCCCGGCCATTTAGTTCATATGTTGTATGAGACTCTCAAAAATTCTCTTAGGGCAACCATTGAACATCATTCACGGCTACACCCAGGCATCCCTCTTGAAGATATTGACTATCCCCCAATCAAAATCATTGTTGCTAAAGGTGACGAGGATATCACCATTAAAATTTCTGATGAAGGTGGAGGAATTCCAAGATCTGCTGTGTCCTTGGTTTGGACATACTTCTACACTTCAGCAGAAAAGCAAGTTGATGATGTGTCAGTTATCGACACAGCTCATTCACCTGCCAAAGCACCTTTCATGGGTCTCGGTGTTGGATTACCACATTCCAGACTTTACGCCAGATACTTTCATGGTGACTTGAAGCTTATAAGCATGGAAGGCTACGGAACTGATGTCTATCTTCATTTAAACAGGTTGTCCAGTTCAAGTGAACCGCTTCATTAAATAGTGCGTTTTATTATCATGCACGATTAAAAGCAACTATAGATAACATCTTACAGACTGAACGCATGGAAATGAACTGCTTGTTATGTCCTTATACCTATTTTTAAAATAATATTCTGTAAAAAGTATTTAACTGGTTGCTTCGTATTAACGATACTCAACAGCTAAGCATATCCAACTTAAAGAATAAGATTTGCAGTTTTTTTCCTCATCTTTAAATCTATAACTTTCAACAATTCCATCAAAGACATTTCGGAAGTAAATGACAAACCATGATTAAAATAGCGCATCGTCTCCCTTGCATGATGCTTTACTTACGACGATACAGTTTAAGGTTTTCTCATACCAAATCGCCTGCTTTAAAAACATATGATGATTCTAAGCGTGGAATCTTGAAGAACATAGAAAAGTTTTACACTTTTAATGTGGCAGAAGACGGTTCGTTACTGCAAAAGGAAGCTAACAAGTGGTCTAATGATGGAGGCGATTATGACGATGATTTGGATTTAAACTTGAGCCTGAGTTCAGAGTTAAACAGAGAAACAGATCCAAAAAAGCATCACATTAAAGATATCAAACCCACTACTGCAACCAAAAATGAAGCATTCTTCACTGACATACTGAAAAGGAAATACCCACGAAAGTACTACTACTTGCAAAAAGTGAAACGAAAACCCACAAACTTAGAAAAGTTTGATTTAGGAAAACCTGTATGTAGAGAAAAGAACATTGAACTTAAGACCAGTTTTACATCCAGCAGTGATTTTAATAACTACATTAATGAACTTATAAGCTACAAATACCCTAATGAACAAGCTATTAATGAAAACATTCTGTACATCATAAAACACATTCCGTTATTTCAGTCAGTGGTCAATGTGGACAGCTTCAATTTACTGATTAGACATTTAGGTCGCAGAAATAAGTGGGAACGAACATTCAAGCTTTTGAATATAATGAAAACAATGAATATTATTCCGAATAAAGAAACGGTTCTTTGGTTGATTAGAAATTGTTGCTACTATCAAAATAAAAACAAGAGACTACAGCAAATCAAGAGTGTACTATATTTAGGTATCATAGAATGGAAGATAGAATTATACGGCGAAATAAAGCTTATGCTCTGGTTGGCGTTACCTTATAGTGGCTACTGGTTGCAGTTGAATTCTATACTGATAAATGAAGGTTTGCAAACTATTATGCATTATCATCTTGTCAAAACGCATTATGTCAGAAATATGGCCACACACTACTTTCATATTAAAAAACAAAGCGCCACTAGTTCCTTTTTTCATATTAAAGCACAGATAGAGAAACACAAACTTCAAGATTCAATTGAGAACGACCTAATAATAAAAGAGCTAATAACTTGTCTATTACGTCAGGCGGACGTAAAAGGAGCATTATTATTTCTCAAATCTAAATCTATTCAAAGCAGACAATTTTGCTACAGTCAACATGGTTGCCGCATTATTCAATGGCATTTGGATAATGTGCAGCTCCCGTTAGTGCATGCCGTTGTTGCAATGAATGAGTTGATCAAGTTTTCGCCTGATTTAAAAAGGGATAAACCTCATTTAGTGTTGCCAATTTTTAACTACATTAAAAATTCCAGTGATGAAAACGGTGATGAAATCATTGCACTACTAGAAGGTAATGCTGAATCGCAAATTTGGAATTTGAGGTGGAAGAAAAATAAAATATGGCACTTTGAAAATGAATTGGATCCTGTACACTTGAGACTAATTGATAAACTCTACCAGCTAGGTAAATAATTTAGTCTCTCTTATTAATTCACGATAATCGACCATCACAATGCCATTGACTTGAAACGACATCTGATGTGGCTGATTCGTGAGAGAGAAACGTGGCGCATTACTTTACCTTGCTTGGAGCGCAGATTTTCAAAATTTTTCACTGTTTCCATCAACAATCTTTGGATCGAAATAAAGATATACTATAGCAAGATGATGAAGCAGGTGCTGAGAAGCTTTCACACTGGAAGGGCGTTGCTAGAATCTTCATGTAAAGAAGGAACTAAAATGAATTTGAATATTTTGAAAGCTGGAAAACCTGTAGTTGCGCTAAAGGATGAAGAGTATCCTGAATGGCTCTGGACTTTGCTAGACAATGAAGCACAATTAGAACAGCTCAAAAGTGAGAGTTACTTCAAGTATAAGAGAAAGTTAGTCAAGAAGGAAAACGTTGCCAAAATCAAGATGCAGAATTTTATGGCAAAGAAGAGTTAATCCACTTTCTTCAGCTTTTTCTATTGGCATTTCACTGGGTTGTTTATGATCATACTGTATATAGTTGACTTCTAATAATGATAAATTTAATTGGATTGGTGAGTAATTGAAATTCCGTAAAATATTTAATAATTAGTTTTGCCGATGTGAAACTAATGTAGTTTTTCAAATGAGGAATGCAGACTTAATTTAAGAATGTGCAGCTATGATAAAGTCACTGACTTTGGTTTATTCAAAATGAATAATTGAGTTTTTCTGTTTCAAAACCAAACAAGTTGCAGTTCGAACAAAAATTGTAAACCTCATACCAAGTTCCAATACTTTTCTCTGGCCTCCCAATGTTACTCAGACTCTCTAAGCAGAAAACAATTACTGCTATCACATTCAGCAGAAGGTTTACTTCTAATAAGTCTCTACCGCCAGTGACTGCAGTCACTGGCTCCAAATCTAAGGATAAATCAAATTCGAGAGGTTCGCCATTTGATGGCTCTTTTACTTTCCAGCTATTTATGATCGTTGGTGCCATGGGTGCTGGCTATACACTTGGTAAGTCCACAATTATTTCCTCACCGCCACCAACGCTGTTTCCGAAGGGTTCCACGACGTCATATGAAGATTTGAAGGAATTTGATGATTCTGAATCAACTACAAAAACCTATGATAAGTTCAAAAGGTGCATATTGCGTATTTTAGAGGCAAAGGGTATTTCAGTGGATGTCAAACATGGAAAAAATGAGTCTTTGTTCGGTGAAAAATATTGTAACGAACACATTGCCACTATAATGAACGATATTGATGGTATTAGTGATCTATTTTTTGGTAAAAAGGATGAAATCTGGGACGGTAAGGAGTTCACATGGTTTCCAGAGTCTACAGAAGATGTTTCTAGCATTTTGAAGCTTTGTAATGAGTTTGTTGTACCGATCTACACTGCAAACTATGGAGAAAATGCCTCAGGTCTTTGTTTCAAGCTAGACTTCTCAAAAATGAACAAAGTTGATGTTAGTGAAGGGCAAATTGACGTTCAAATTGGGGCTAATAACAGGGACCTTCTGAAAGCGTCTTATGAGAGCGATCTACGTGGTTGTGCTATAGATATTATGCTTCAAAGTTGTGGTGTGGCCACTTCTGACATGACCAACAGGTATATTTCTACTTTTATCATGGATTCCATTAAGGAGCTCACTGCAGTGCTCCCTGATGGACGTGTTGTTACTGCTAAACAAGATAAAAGTGATTCTGAACAATACAAGCTATTTCAACTTCTTTCACAGTTTCAAGATGAGCTTTGTGTGATTACGCATTTGAAACTTGACATTACTCATTCTAATAACAATAAACTGGTTGTGATTGGCACTAACTCTTCAAAGAAGTTGAACGAATACATCACTGAACTCAACAAAAAGATTCCACACACTAAATTCGCTGTGGTGGACAGCTTCAATTGCCAAGCGCTTGCTGACAAGTACGGGAAATATGATTCTTACTGTGCTTTCAAAGCAAGCTCCAACGACCTATACCGCTTGAACAAAAGGTACTCCTCTGGTGAGGAAACAGCGGAAAGTAAGATAACTTGTTTCACTGCCGAGCAAATATACCAAGATCAACCTTCCTCGGTTACCCAGTATTACATATCAGCAGACAATGGTGACAACAATGCTATTGAAGGGCCCCAAATGGCAGCCAGTGGTTTGTTAGTTACCGAAAACGTACTAAGCTCCAATTCCCGTCGTTTCATTTTAGGTTCAGGTATAGCTGAAAGCGCAAAAAGAGCCAAGACTTCAGACTCACACTCTCTTCTCAGGCGTATCAAGCTTTCAGTAGATTCTGACAGAATCTTGAACCGTGGTCTCCTAGTTGCCACTGTTTCTGATCATATCTGACCCAATGTGGCGCATGCCTGTATATATAAGAGATACCTTTGTAACTTTTAAAAAATATAATTTTTCGTATGTGTGTTGAGACATTGACGTGTTTTGTCATTTGGATTATCATAAAAATGTCTGAAGCCAATGACAACATTGTCCCTCCAGCATTGAATGGAGGAGCCAGAGATGTGATTTCGGATACAGATCCATTTTTGACATCAGATGGCAGTTACCCCTTTGATTTCTCAAGTACGGCCCCATTATTGAACACAGACTCTAACAGTAACGGTAATGCAATACCTATCATCACATCACCTGAAAGCAGCAAGACCGCCAGATCATCACGAACAACATTGAATCCAGACTCCTATTATCCGTATCATCCAGCGCAAGGATCGGATCCCAATCTTGATGCCATCTACACCCTTTCAAATTATCAGAAGAACCAAAAGAAAGCTCAGAGTGGAAGTGTGCGGCCGATCTCAGATTCTCCTATAGACATGCTACTGGCGAACAGTTCTAAGGTGCTTGAGCCGCAACCCGTTGCTGTGACCAACTCTGAACATTTACAGTTGGCCAACGGAACGTTCAAAAAACCAAGACCTAAGGCAAAGGGCAGTCAAGCGACTCAGTCTGCAAAAAGGCCGGCATTTGTTGTTAAATTATGGAATATGGTCAACGATGAACATAACTCTGAATTTATCTCGTGGATGCCAGACGGGAACTCGTTTCGTGTTGAAGACAGGGAAGGGTTCATGAAATCGGTGTTACCGAAATATTTCAAGCACAACAACTTTGCCTCGTTTGTCCGGCAGTTGAATATGTACGGTTGGCATAAGGTTCAAGACCTGAACTCCGGCTCGCTTGCTCAAAACGAAGAAACCTTGCAGTTTTTGAACCCCAATTTCAAAAAAGGTAGAGAAGATTTGTTAGACAAGATCATCAGAAACAAGCCAAGGGATCCAGAGGACGAAGAAGTCGATATCAAGCAGTTGTTATCACAACTTGAAATAATGAGAAACAATCAGCAGCTAATTGCAGAGGATTTACGAAGAGTAAGACAAGATAATGAAATGCTTTGGAAAGAGAACTTCTTAGCAAGAGAAAAGCACAAATTGCAATCAGAAACGTTAGATAAAATTTTAAGGTTTTTAGCCAGTGTTTATGGCAACAACACCTCCAAACTTTTAGATCAGGTTAATCAAAGCGGGGTTTTGGATCTTGTACCACAGCAATCACAGCTATCACAGAGAAATAAACACATTCCTACTGACTACAAGAATTGGTACAATTCCGCTTTATCACCCACAATATCGGATTTGAACACTGATATACAAGAAACACTTGCAAATAGACCTCCTTCTCAAAGCACAAACCCAAACAAGGTACCATTAATGATTACACAACGAGCGCATAGATCATTTTCTTCTTCACCATCATCTAGACCTAAGATCAGTGAGCATACAGGATTTTCAAGTGCGCAGTCTGACGTTAGTGATTCGTCGGTTCAAGAACTTCAAAGGGTAACAGATGCGAACTCGTATAACCTTTCGCCTCATTTTGGAGGACCTTTACCGGAATTGAATTCGAAGGCGTCAAATAACATGAAAATTCCCATTAAAGAGTACAATAGTACCCCTTCGCAACCAAATACGCCAGAATTATTAATTGGTAACATAAATCAACATTTGGACGATAATGATAGTGCTATAAATCAAGTAAATGAATGGATAACCAAGTATTCTAAACCAACTGATGCTAAAGATACTAATTCCAACCTAAGTGATGACTTCAAAGTTGATGATTTTTTGCAACAGTCGCTGGACATGAATCCGGATCAAAATTCTTTGGATCTAAATGGTGAACAACAACCTTTGGATTTGGATAATGATGCGTTTTTACAACAGACGCCAATATCTTCTTATCAAGAAGAGTCGCCAGCTATTTCTGCAAGCTCCTCTTCAAAAAGACTCTCTGATAGTCAAGCACTTCCTTCAAAAAGGCAGCGTAAAAACTAATTCAGGCTACTTATTGGAGGTAAATTATTCTTTTTTCGGTACTAATTAAGGTATTATATTTCTGGTGTTTGTTTGAAAACATTTCCAGTATAGAATTTCTTTAGATCTTTTTATCCAATTTAACTGTATATTATTTTATTATTTATGATTATCTTTTCTATACAATGAGTTCTTTTGTATCATGTAGAGAAGCTGAATACATACTCAACTTTGACCAAGTAAATTGGCTGTTTCGATGAATTCGGGACTATTTTTGTTCAACTCAAAAATTGGTTCCCCTGTTGGCCAATCTAGAGTTTTGTTGATTCTGTCTCTGAGTAACTTACCTGTTCTTCCTAAACCAGAAGCGGGTTCCGGCACCGAATGCACGATAGCGTAATCATGAATAGCCCAATTGGCTCTCTTTGTTACTGGTATATACTTTCTTTTATCTTCGGTGCCTTCTTTAACACGGCATATTTTGACGACTGATCCCCAGGCTGTAAAATAGGGACACTCAGTCAAGTACTCGTTTAATAGAGTTGATTTCAGGATTACCTCATTTGACTTACCGGTAACTCTGAACCATAATTTTTCAAATGCAAAACACATCGGTAATTCGTCTCTTTCACAGAAATAGTCAATAAATGTTTTGTAAGTGTCATCAGTGACAAAGTGGGAGTCTTTATTGTTGATTGAATGGCAAATCAAAGCCCAGGCATCACCTACTCTATTGTTATTCAAAAATGCTGATATTAAAACGTTGAAAAAGAATGGATCAAGGCTAATGCCACAGTGTGAATATAAGTCAGTCAACTCCTCTGGTGACAACGCTTTAGTCAATTTGATCGCAGACTTATTGAAAATTGGTTTCACAGGAATGTCAAACTCTAGCATCATATTTAGTAGCTCAAGTTTTGCACCAGGGCTTTCGAATAATGTGAAAAGGTAGTACCAAGTATTTAAATTAATCTTTCTATTCCTGTCTCTAAAACTTTCTAGTCTATTGATCCTGAACTTGTATACAGTGGGGCAATTCTGAACCATTAGAAATGCGTTCATGAAGTCAACGTCCTGGACAATATCAGTTTCTTCTTGCATAATGTCTAAAACTTCAAAAGCAACGTTTGACTTTAAGATGAAATGCAAAAGCGAAACAACTGCAACATAGCTCCTTTTGGTAATCCATTCAGGGTGTTCACGCACTAGCTGCATAATTTTGGAAACGACGGTACCGTGAAAGTTTGGATGGTAGGACTGACTCGTAAGCTTGGAAAGATACTTATTTATGTTGTTTTCGTTAAGTTTCTTTGGAAATGGTGGTAATGTAAAAGCCACTGGCAAGTCTATAAACTCTACGTATGGCATCTCAGACTCTGTCACGGGCGTCGGTGACAGATCTCTCACAAGTTCTAAAATGGTTTCTTCTTCTATGGAAATCTCTAAATTTTTAGTGGAGATCATCTTTTTAACGGCACCGCTAGTTCTCCTCAGTCCAGTGGGGACCTTTGATGTTGTGCGTGCGGTTAAACTAGCTACTGATGGATTTGCTAGGCTACTTTCAGAATCAAAACCATTTATATCATCGTCAAAGTTCAATTCCTGGAGGGGGGAGACTGTTCTTTTCCGTACTGCAACAGCCATCCCTCTTCTTGAAATATTTCTGCTTATTCCTATACGACATACAGCCTTGCAACAAGCGCCCAGCATACTCAGTTCACCTGTCTTTTGTTCTACTCTATGGACAAAATAGGTGAAAAAATTAACAACGGTTAACGTTGTCGTAAACCCCCAATGCCGCGGCATTGTTTATCTCTTAAACCTAACACAGCTTGTTAGCACGCTTAGTTAAAGCGTCAGGAAGTTCGATGAAGAGCAAGGAAGGCGTGATGAAGGAGCCCAAACCTAAGAAGACAAGGTCCAAAATGGGCTGTGTGAACTGCAAGAGGAGAAAGAAGAAATGTGATGAAATCAAACCGATTTGCACAGGATGCCTTAAGCGTAATATTATCTGTGAATATCGGGAACCAAATGTTGCAGCTCCGTCGAGTTCTACCAATGAGGCTACTTCTACTGCTGGTTTGTCCCAGTTAGCTATCAAGGCCCTTGGCATCAAAAACGCTACAGGTGATGGTATGAAAGACTTAAAAAATGTAAAGATTTCAACTATCAGAGGTATCAAAAACATTATAGGGGAGAATGTACTTAATATAATACAAAATAATGTGGGTGCTATGGCTAGCGAAGACTATATGCAGCACGGTGCAAACGCTAACGGTGGTGACTTTTTAAATTTGATATTTGAAAATGAACCTCAGTTCCTCCAGTTTTTCAATCACTCGTCAAGTATTCCTTCTTCCTTAGAAATCAAGCTCCCTGTGGAATTGACATTCGAAGAGCTTTCCCATTTTGAGTATTTTTCTAAGAACATTCTTCCAAATTTGTCTATCTTGCCTCAGGAATTCAACTACTACGCCAAGATTTACATTCCTATTGCTTTTAAGGAACCGGCTGTCATGTACACTCTAGTTGGATGGGGGTGCAAAATGAAAAAAAATCATAATTTAAACTACCAAGTCGAAAATAAAGATGCTGATAGGTATATTGAAATAGTCAACGACCTGATAGCAAAACATAATAAGTCTCTTGATAAGGAAAAGTTCATAACAAACTTTGTGTGCTACATGATACTCGTGTGTATGGAGATCTCGTTTGGTGACACCTGTAACTGGTCCAACTATTTCACCAATTGTTTCAACATGATTAACAAAATGCCAGGCGACTTTAGATATCTTTTGAATACATGCTCAGTGGAGGGTAACTTGTTAGCAGAGAATTTTGCCTATTTCGATGTTCTTGCTTCACAATCCAATGAAAATGGAACTTTCTACCCTATCAATGATTATAGAGCCTTATTTTCATCCAATGAAAGTACCATTAAGATACACGATCCACTCCAGGGATGCATCAGGCCCATAATTTTGATTATTGGTGAAATCGTTAATATGTTAGTTGAATATAATACAATGCAGGTGAATTTAGATTTACCAGAATGCGATCGCTTTGAAGTCATGAATAAAATGATGAAAAAATCAGAATATTTGGATAAAGAGATAAAATTTACAAAGCCTGATTTAACATGTCTACCCTATTTACAGACGCCAGAGGAATTAGAATTCCATTTGACGTTGTTTGAAGTCTATCAATTATCAACCCAACTTTATTTGAGGCAAGTTATCAGAAAATTACCACCAATGGTTCCTGAAATCCAAATTTTGGCTTATAGTTTGAGGGAAGATTTGAGAATTTTAGTTAAGAGCCCTAGATTAAAAAATAGTTTGGCTTTTCCTATACTACTATTGGGAATTAGTGCAGTTACAACACAGGATCGGAAGGATGCAAAGGATATGCTAAATATTCTAATTCAAACATGTGGTTACTTAAGTAGTTACCAAAAACTACTTTTTGTTATCGAAAAAATTTGGAGTTTGAATGATAATGGTGTCATTTATATTGACTGGTTCAAAGTGACAAAACAATTAGGCTGGAAATTAAATTTAGGTAGGTAGCCTCTGTTTATAAATTAAGTAATAGAATCTCTTTAATAACAAATATATAATATATAATAGTATACTGAAAACGAATCAAGCTCAAAATTGAAGAATAACCGCATAATCATTATTTGAAGTGTTCAAGGTTTGTATTCAATTTCGCCAAGACCTGAAACACAATCATCTAATACAGCCCCCACTGTATCATCCAAATCAGGTCTCCTTCCTGTAACAAAGTCCATATCGTCATACTTGATGAATCCTTCTTTGAAGTAGATCAGATCGTAAGCACCCCACACAATAAAAAATATTGGAAGCAAAATATATCCATCAATAAAGGTTTTGTAATCAAATGGAACAAAGCATGACCAACTTTGTACCAATGTCAAAACTATACCAATAACAATAGCAATGTAATTTGACCATGGAAACAGTAAAGCTTTGTAGGGCATGTCACTCAAAGGAAATCCTTGACGGACCCAACCCTTTCTGAATCTCAAGTGAGTGACTGAAATAGTGGTCCAAACAATAAAACAAGCGACACCTGTAACAGAGACAATATATGAATACGCAATAGATGCTCCCGAAGAATAAGATAGAATGGAAAGAAACCCGAATAGATGGACAAAGTGAATAGCAACATAGGGGACACCCTTTTTATTAGTTATGGTGAATAATTTAGGACCGTAACCAGCCTTTGACCAAGTGAAGAGTGCTCTTGATGCAAAGTAGATTGCAGAGTTGATTGATGAAAAACAAGTAATCCAGACCATCGTAGTAACAAAGTACTTACCATTTGGCCAACCAGCGTTAGTGAAAGCAATTGTCATTGGGGCCCTCATTATTTTATCAGAACCAATGAGCATTGGGTCATTGTATGCAACTGTAATACCGTAAAAGATTGACAAACCAAAATAGACAAAGAAGACTCTAAACACAGTGCTTCTCACAGCCGTTGGAATAGCCTTCCTTGGGTTACGTGCCTCAGCAGCAATGACGGAAACACCTTCAACACCAGAATAAAAAACACCTGCATAAACAAAAGAATTCGCAATACCTTTGAAACCGTCCTTTAGTGGGAAATTTTTGAATGGATTGTCAGGCTTGTGACCGGGAATACCGCCAGAGGCATAAACAATTGCAAAGATGTAGTAACCACTGAGGAAGGCAAGTTTGAGGAACCCCAAGACATACTCAGCTTCACCCCACCAGGAGACGTCTAAGCACTGAAAAATGGTGAAAACAAACCAGAATATTAGGTACCAGCCATATGTAGGCACGGTTGTGGAGTAAGTTTGCATTGCCGAGCTCAATGAAGTATATTCAGCGATGATGTTTGTTATCCAGATGATGGTATAGAAGATTGCCACGGTTGCACCAAACCCCTTTGAGACGTATCTGGACCCCAAAATGGCAAAGTTGTTATCCAAAAGCGCATTCATTTCACCTATACTGTTCATCATAGAGAGGACCAAGACACCCACAATAGCAAAACCAACAATTAGACCAACAGGACCGCCTGACGCGAGGGCGCTACCCATACCTATGAACACACCGGGCCCAATGAGACCACAGAGCGCAATTAAGTTAATCATTCTGTCTTTCAAACCCGCTTTAAGACCAGAGTCCAACATCTCGTCGCCGTTTTCATTGAGATGGTAGTTCGGAGAGCTGGCAGCTTCTATGGTGACATTAGCATAGTCTTTACTCATTGCTATACTGGTGTATGAGTGTGTATTTGTAATTGTGAAGCCCTTCTCTTATGTCAATACAGCAAACGTAGGCGTTCCTTGTCATTTTATACTATATTCGTGGCATTGAGATAAGATCGGTCACCAAATAATGCTACATAATCTTACAGAGCGGAGGGCCTATCGAGCTAGTCCCCACGCTGATTAGATATCCCGATACTATCATGCGGAGTGTATTCACTGACCAAAACGCTGATCCCGCTAGCCGTCGTTTTGCTCCCTCATTTGTAGCTTGTTTACTGTGCTTGACAGATCTTCCCTCATCGCAAAGCGAAGATGTGCGCTAAAAACCGTCGAATTCTGCATATCTGTGACGAGATGCGCGGCGGGGAAGAAAACAGCGTGCATGAATCTCCATTTTAGGATAACGGAAGCAATGCCTCCCAAGCCGTAACGGGGACGTTTGGCCAAGTGTGGTGCATCTGTTATCTTCAGATGGAGGTTTGGTTTAAATACGTGCCCCTCTTGAGAAAAGTGTATTTCTTTCCTTTACATTGTTAGATTTTTTATAACTTACCTTTAAACTATCTAAATTGTAGTGGTGGTAGAACAGTGTGATAATGACAAACGAAGATATCGAGACCAGATTTAACAGGCTAGCCAAAAGGGTTCCTATCACAGACACTCATAACGACTTCCCATACCTCTTGAGAAGCCAGCTCCACTATGAGATCACAACGACGCCGGGATTCAATTTCGATACGCTGCTAACTAGTCAAACAGACTTGGTGAAGATGAAGCAGGGTAAGATTGGGCTGCAGTTTTTCAGTTGCTGGATCGAGTGCAAGTCTGACGACTTTTTGTACCAAAACTTTGATCAGCCAAACAATGTTGTCAGAGACACCCTGGAGCAGATCGATGTTGTGAAGAGACTCGTGGACCAATACTCTTCCAACTTCAAATTTGTTCACACTGCAAAGGAGGCCCTTGAGAATTTTGCCAGCTCCAACGGAGAACAGATCTCAATCACCCTGGGTGTTGAAGGGCTCCATCAGGTGGATTTGTCCTTGGCCGTAGTGAGACAGTACTACGAACTCGGGGTCAGATACATCACACTCACTCACAATTGTGACAATCCGTTTGCCACAGCAGCGTCCTCTGTCACCGCCGGTTTGGAAGACAAGGGCCTAACGAATTACGGTGCCGATTGCGTCAAAGAAATGAACCGGCTCGGTATGATGGTAGACTTGTCGCATGTCTCCTATAAAACTATGATTGACGTTTTCGAAACCACAAAAGCGCCTGTGTTGTTTTCTCATAGTTCCATATACAACATTTGTCCGCACTTGAGAAACGTTCAGGACGAAATACTAGAGTTGGTCAAGATTAACGGTGGTGTCATCTGCATAAACTTCTTCCCTGTGTTTTTGAAGAGAGAAGATCAAGATCCTGAAAACGTCACTCTTGAAGACGCTCTTGACCATGTCAAGTACATCATCAACAAGATTGGTTGGGATCACGTTGGTTTTGGTTCTGATTTTGATGGTATTTCCTCTGGTCCCATCGGACTGGAAGACGTTTCAAAATATCCAGACTTGGTAAAACGGTTGTGGGTTGACACCGATGCCACTGAAGACCAAATTGCGAAGGTTATGGGATTAAATGTCTTGAGAGTGTGGGCCCAATGTGAAGAAATCTCTAAGGAAATGAAAAGCCAAAAAATTCAACCCGTTGAAAGTAACTGGGAAGGTAGAACTTGGGAGTTTCACGACTACGTGAATACTTATTTTCCAGAATTGTTCCCTGGCTCTAAGAAACTGAAGTCAAATAACATTTATAAGGAAGTTCCTTTAGTCATAACGGCCAAAAAAGCATAATTCTACTAAATTGTATAAAGTAATCAACTCCGAGCTACTCCGAGATGCAATAAATTTTGAATGAAAAGTAATCATTTCTGCTGTTTTCAAAGGCAAAAAAAAGCAGAACATTAAATCATGGCACCTGCAATACTATTGGTCACTTGAAGAGTAGGGAAACTTCTTTTAATGGCGCCATATCGTCTATTGCGACCCCACTTTAAATCGAAAAGCGCTTAAAAACCGTTATTTTTTCGTTTCGATGCAGTATATAAACCCCCATCTTTTTCTCTATTCTTTCGTTTCACTTAACAGTAAACAACTAAAACAAAAATGTCTACGGTTACTGTTTTAGGGTCTGGTATCATTGGTCTATATACCACATACTGTTTAATTAACGAAGCTAATGTCTCTGCGGAAAAGATCACTGTCATCGCAAAGTATATGCCTGGAGATCAATCTATTGATTACACCTCTCCATGGGCAGGTGGTAACTTCTCGTGTATCTCACCAAATGACAAAGACACACTGGCGTATGATAAATACACCTATCTCAATTTGATTGAAATTCAGCAAAAATTAGGTGGTCCAAGTTGCGGTTTGGATATGAAGCCAAGCACTGAATATTGGGACACATACCCAGGTGACGAAAAGATTGAATCCTTAAAATCATACTTGAAGGATTTCAAAATTTTGCCAAAGCCATCTCTACCTGAAGGAGTCGCATTTGGTATTAGCTTCACCACATGGAACTTCAACTGTCCATTTTTCTTGGCAAATTTCAAAAACTATTTGACCAAACTAGGAGTGGTTTTTGTTCAAAAGGAATTAACCCATATTTCGCAAGCTTACTTGCCATATACGAAGGTTGTTATGAATTGTACCGGTATTGGAGCATTCTCCTTGAATGGTGTCAAAGATGACAAAGTTTATCCAACCAGAGGTCAAGTGGTTGTTGTCAAGGCACCACATATCCAGGAGAACAGAATGAGATGGGGTGACGATTACGCTACGTATATTATTCCAAGACCTTACTCAAAGGATCAGTTAGTTTTAGGTGGTTTTCTTCAAAAAGACAATTGGACTGGGGACACTTTTGAAGATCAAACTGAGAACATTATCAAGAGAACAACAGAGCTTTTACCAAAAATCCTTGATAGACCGTTGGAAATCATTAGAGTTGCTGCTGGTTTGAGACCTTCTAGACACGGTGGTGTTAGAATCGAACTTGAAAAGGTTGAAGATGGTAAATTTCTTGTTCACAACTACGGCGCCTCTGGATATGGCTATCAAGCAGGTTTTGGAATGTCTTCTAAAGCTGTTGCACTTTACAAGAAGGCCCTCAGAGAATCTAAACTTTGATTTTTTTATTAGATAGGTGTCAATGACGTAAAACATTTGTTCAAAGTTTACCTATTTAGAGTATTAGACTTTTTATTACCTATTATTCAATAAATACTTTTATCATTTCTATTTAATATCAAGAGCTTTGATTACCAGTATCTCCAGCTTTTGTTGTGAGAGCAACCAATCTGAGATTCAATAGCATCTCCTGATTCTAAATCGATAAAAAAATTGACTGTTAATTTTTGTGCTAGCTCTTCATCAGGATAAGCCAACAATCCAACACCTTTACCGCCTAAACTGGTTTCAAAAGTTTCAAATCCCTTAGAAACAAATTTGGCTTTCAATCTGCTCATATTTTCTTCTTTAACATCATCATTCAATAAAGTAATTGCACAACCACCACCACCAGCACCTGTGAGTTTGGTTTCTCCAATTTCTAGCTCATCGGCGTAAAGTTTAATTCTTTCCAGGTTAGGATGAGAAACACCCAATGCAACCAAAAGACCATGATTCAATCTGACTAATTCGAACAATCTATTTTTTGATTCCTTATCTAAAAATGGTCTCAACATTAAGTTATAAGCTTCTCTGGCGATAGCTTCCATTGATTCCAAGATTGCCCCAGAAGTTTTCGGAAACTCATTAGTGATTCTTGCAACATTACCAACCAGTGTAGCTGTTCTTCTAGAAGTTTTGGTGTTAGTCAAAAGCAGATCAATTTTAGGAAAGTTTCTCATTGATGTACGAACACTTGGGATTGAGTTCGACATTCTTTGGAACATGACCGCACCACCATGGGTAGCAACAGCGTTGTCAATACCACTTGGATTACCGTGGATACACTTTTCGCCCATGAAGGACCAAGCATCAACAAAAAGACAGTCGTCAGAGTCTTTTTTAATGATGTCGCCCATACAAACAGCAGCCTCCTTGATATGACCACCTAAATAAGCAAGTGCGGATGCAAGACAAACGGAAATAGAAGCAGATGAACCAAGACCTGCACCGATTGGAAGTGTTGATCTCACCGTGAAAGTGAGCCCTCCATCGACGTTATTTGGACAGAGAGACACAAATAGATAGAGGAATGCATATGCGGCGGCATAATGTAATTGTGAGGTAACGGTGGTTAACAAAGGTGTAATTTCATTCACTAATTCAGGGTTTAGCTCCTCATCTGGCATTGGTACGCCCTGTTCATTAGATGTCAAATTCCATGGCAAGTCTTTTTTCAACCAAGAATGGGAAAACCCGATGTCTGGAAACTCCAATCTAACGTAGTCTTCACTTTCAGGGTCCTTGGTAACTAAAAGATACGTTCTCATTGACAATGCGGCAGCAATCGCAGGCTAGCGTAAGAGAACCGTTATTCGAGTTAGTATATGCTGAGCCATTTTGGCTTTAAACGAGACCTTTACTAAAAGGGAAAGCCTTATTTACAGGCCACTGTGTACAAAGAAGACGTCATTGAACATACCTTGTTGTAAACTGCAGAGTGCTCGCCAAATAAAATAACTTTACCTGGGGCAGATGTCAAAAATGGATATGATACCATGCTTTTTACGATTATCGACAAATAATGAAGTGTTGATAAACAGAATGAAAAATTTCCTAGATTTAAAAAAATTTTTTTTTCACTTAGTTAAAGATCTTCTTGAAATCTTTTAAAGCTACGAGAGAGAGTCAGGGACAGCATGTCAGAACATCAAGAACATAGCAAAGACCAAATTAAAGTTAAGTTCTTTACTAGAGAAGAAGATGAGTCTCTTCAATGCACTTCTAACCCGCTTTTTGTTCCGGTTGCTCTTAAAAGATTTGGTCTTTCAGAGATTGTTAATCATTTGCTAGAAACTGAGACACCGGTCCCATTTGAGTTTCTCATTGATGGTACAATCTTGAAGACCACTATTCAAGACTACCTTGTTGCAAACGGTTTGTCTTCAGAAGCTTCTTTGACTTTGGAGTATACAAGAGCAGTTCTTCCTCCTAAGTTTCTTTCTAGCTTCAGTAACGAAGACTGGATATCATCTGTGGACTCTTTGGGATCTATGTCATTTACTGCTTCGGAAGGAAATGTTACCACCAATCCTAAGATTTTGAGTGGTTCGTACGATGGTATTGTGCGAATTTGGAACAGCTCTGGTAAGGTCGAAACACAATTAGATGGTCATTCTCAACCAGTTAAGAGCGTTAAGTTTATTTCTCCAACTAGATTTGTCACCGGTGGTATGGATAGAACAATAAGATTATGGAAAACCGGTATTATTTCTAATGAAGACATAGACAAGGACACACAAAAGGGTAGAACCGTTGCACTTTTAGATTACCACAAGGATGCCGTTGCCAGTTTAGACGTTGACTTATCAACAAACAAGATTCTTTCAGGTTCTCATGACAACTCGTTGGCTCTATGGTCTACCAATCCAAAAGACATGGAAGACACTGTTTTAGGTGACGAAAACGAGAGGTTGTCATCCGCTTCTAGAAAGAGATTAAAGTTAGCCATTAGAGATTCTACTATCAAACGTAAATCGCCACTGACAGTCTTAGAATCACACAGAGGACCTGTGGAATCCGTTTTATTCGATACCAATGATAAAACTGTTGCATACTCGGTATCTCAAGATCACACTATAAAAACATGGGATTTGGTTACTGCCAGATGTGTCGATTCCAAACAAACAAATTATTCTCTTCTGTCACTAACTGCTTTACCTCATTTGGGATTGTTGGCTTCTGGTTCTTCCGCAAGACATATTAATTTGCACGATCCAAGAGCATCAAAAGTCACTAATTCTCAATTGGTTGGCCATTCCAACTTTGTTGTTTCTTTGGCTGTGACTGATAACGATTACGTACTTCTTTCTGGTTCACATGATGGTACCACCAAAGTTTGGGATGTTAGAGCCAATAAAGCTATGTATACTATTACTAGAGAATCCGAAGAAAAGAAGTCTAAAGTTTTCTCTGTGAAATGGGAAAAGGAAATTGGTATTATGAGTGCTGGTAGTGATAAAAAGTTACAAATCAACTCTAATGCTGACTTTAAATAGAAAAATTCTCATTTGTAAACATAATTATACATTTTTATATTTTAACATCATGTTTATATATATATATATTTGGATCAAATTTGTGAACCGTAATAGTTTATGCATTCAAAGTGAGTAACCATATAGCAAAGTTAAACATTTGACTCTTCACTTACATCACATTTCGCTGGTCCATTTGAGAACATTATAGTAACCTTGCCATAATCCTTTCTTGTCAGTTAGATACCCAAGTAATTCTGGGTCTTCTTCGTTAGTTAATTTCCATCCCATTACCTTTATTAATTTCTTTAATTCTTCATCACTCAACTCAACCTGTGCAGCAGTTCCATATTTCAATGGACCAACATTAACCCACCTTTTTTTACCTTTGAATTTCTCACATATTCTGTTGATAGACTGTACGTACTCAATTAAATTTTCAGCTGTATCCAAGAAAAAGCATGTTACAATGACAACGTTATCATTTTGATTAGAATTGTTCAAATGCTCTTCGATGTTGAATTTATTAAAATCACCTTTATGGATCTTCAATGAGTCAGGTTTTTTTTGTAGATGGTTAATTTCTACTGATCTCATTTGATCAGCGTTGGTAACGTGATTCGAATAAGTGTGTAAGTAGGGATATATTGTACTTTTATTACCAGTGAACATATACTCATTCATAAGAACCATGAGCCATGAATATTCAACTGCGTGGACAGCAGAAAAGTTCATTTTTGACATTTCATAAGCAACCCGTCCTAGGCCTGATCCTGGAACTACAACAGTAGTGCTCTTCGAGTCCAAGTCTTTAATTTGACTTTTAATGTATAAAATCAAGGGTTCTATCTCGTCTACATGGTGCGACGACCAGTCTCTTGCAAAATGGCACAAAGACTCAATGACTGGAAAATAATTGTTTCTTTTGCTGATGGAACTGGATTCTGTATACAGCCTTGATTCAGTATCGGTGACATTGTGATTCAATTTTGCTACAGCTACAATATTTTTCAAGACTTTATTGTTTTCTATCATCAATTGATCAACCTTGTTCAATTTGCTGCTATAGTTGATTTTGTTAGCAATTGCTTGCTGCTGATTTGACATTTGCTTGAATAATAATCTATGCCTTTTATTCCAATTTGATCCATTTTTTAAATAGCTTTCCAAATCAAACAAAGTGGCCAGTAGCTCACCTCTACTGTCATCCACCTGCAACTTAAAGTCACCTTTTTGAATTCCTTTAGAAACATATTTTTTAAGATTCTGGAACATATTAGATTGGTTTATAACTCCTGCCAAGAAAAGACCGGAAATGACAATGTTGACTCTTGAGTTAGGGAAAAAAGAATCAATGATCAAATATAATACAGCCACTAACGATATCCTTGATATCAATAGTGTTGATTCAGTAGCTATTAAATTACCAGGCATAGGTCTATAAAAGAAAAATCTGTTGACCGTTACTGTCCACTCAAAGTTTTTCATGAAGAGTAAATTTCACATCGGTTATCAATACAAATTTATTATAATTAGCCTCAGTTATGTACAGAGTTGTGGCAGTGGGGACTGATCTTCATAGTATGACGAGGTTTAGGAACATCTTGAAACGAAACGGAGATTTAAGTTCCTTTAAAAGTAAACGGTTTGCGCAGAAGATTCTTAATCCAAGATACGAGATGCCGCTGTTCGAAGACAATTTGGAAAAGAAAGATATGGAAGTTTGTAGTAAGATACTATCTGTTAGCTGGTGTGTGAAGGAGGCCATTTATAAAACTTTAGATAGTAAAGATCAAAACCAATTTATTATGTCAAATTGGTACAAAATTAATGATGATAAAGGAAGACCAATTATAGGAGTTGAAGGGTACGAAAATTGGGATAAAGAGCAATTCCACTGTAGCATAAGTCATGATGCTGATTTGGTGAGCGCCTTCGTTTTAAGGCAAAGTCTATGAATTGGTTTTTAGAGTAATAATATTAAAAAGATAGCGTAATGCATACTAATTCGAAATTAGCAGTTTGTGACTTATACAACAAATTATCAAGAGGTTTCTATTTATTCCCATTCGACAGTAGCAGGAGGCTTGGAAGTAATATCGTAAGTGACTCTAGCAACACCGTCAACTTCGTTCACAATTCTAGAGGCCACCTTCTTTAAGAAAGAAGCTTCGAAAACAAACCAATCAGCAGTCATAAAGTCGGTGGTTTCAATAGCTCTCAATGCGATAACTTGTTCGTAAGTTCTTTGGTCACCCATGACACCGACGGATTTGACAGGTAAAAGGGCAGCAAATGCTTGAGAGATTTGTCTGTAGAGACCATGAGCTCTAATTTCTTCAATGAAGATGTAATCAGCCTCTCTAGCAATCTTGACTTGAGCTGGAGTAACTTCACCAAGGACTCTGATACCAATACCTGGACCTGGGAAAGGATGTCTCCAGACTAATTCTTCAGGGATACCCATCAATTGACCCAAGTGTCTGACTTCATCCTTGAATAACTCTCTTAATGGTTCAATCAACTTCAACTTCATGTCGTCTAACAAACCACCGACGTTGTGATGGGTCTTAATGGTTTGTGAAGGGCCCTTGAAGGAGATTGATTCAATAACATCAGGGTAAAGAGTACCTTGAAGAAGGTATTCGACTTCGGAACCGTCCTTTGGCTTGATTTCACCAGCAACTCTTTCGAAAACGTGAATGAAAGTGTGACCAATGACCTTTCTCTTCTTTTCAGGATCGGTGATACCCTTAAGGTTGTTTAAGAACTCTTCACCCGCGTCAACGACGGTCAAGTTGATACCAAGACCTTCATCAAGGGTCTTTTTGACGTTGACAGTTTCGTTCTTTCTCATCAAACCGTTATCGACATAAATGGCATGGAATCTGTCACCAATGGCTTCCTTCATTAACTTGGCACCGACGGTGGAGTCGACACCACCAGAAACAGCACCAATGACTTCAGCGGTTGGGCCAACCAACTGTCTGATTCTCTTAATTTCAGTGTCAATGAAGTTTTCCATGGTCCAGTTTTGTTCGGCCTTACAGATCTTGACTGCAAAGTTCTTCAAAAGGGTCTTACCCTGCAAAGAGTGGGTGACTTCAGGGTGGAATTGAAGACCAAAGATTTGCTTGGTGGTGTGAGCAACACCGGCAAAAGGAGAGTTACCTGAGGTAGCTACGGTCTTGAAACCGGTTGGCAAAGCAGTCAACTTATCATGGTGAGACATCCACACCTGGGAGTTGTCAACACCCTCAAACAAAGGACATTCGTTATCAACAACGTTCACAACCGCAGGACCGTATTCTCTCTTTTCACCTCTACCGACACCCTTACCGTTTATCCACGCCAATTCTTGCATACCGTAACAGATACCCAAGATCGGAACATTCAGGTCGAACACAGCAGGGTCAACATGAGGTGCGTCTTCTTCAAACACTGAGTATGGACCACCAGAGAGAATCACACCCACTGGCTTGAATGGGAGCTCTGAGATCTTCTGAGTACATGGTAGCATTTCTGCGTATACATTGAATTCTCTCAATCTTCTGATGATCAAGTGCGAGTATTGGGACCCGAAATCCAAAACTAAAATAGTGTTGAACACCTGGTGCGCTGGAGCAACTTCTGCTTCTGTAGACATGCCGTTAAATTGTTCTCGGAGAGGATTAACTGGTGTTCAATTTGGAGTTTCAACGTCTAAAATTTTTTTTTCCTTCTTCTTACAGAGGAAAAAAGAAAAGTGAAAAATTTTGATTATGAGATTCGGAGTCAAGTCACGTGACGCGACAGACAATATCAAGCAAAGATACAAAAGCAAGCTATATACTGGCACGGAACAGAACAAAATGGTGATGAGCGCCTTCACTTCTTGTTGATGGATTGGTAAATCCCAATGGCCTTCCCGCTGTAGGGGTTTTCCTTTGAGTAATCGGATAATTCTTTCAACAAACTCTTTAGTGAATCAGCAGATTGTCTTGATGTCTGGAAGCTGAAGGCGATTCTAAAGCCGGAGACCTTGAGATTGTACTTGTCGCTTAGGGCGCTAATGATGCTGGGGTCGATTTTGTTCTTGTGCTGGTCTAGGAAAATGAAACCGGTGTCAACAGGGAGCTCTAGGTGGTAGCCTAGCGAGGATGCATAGGCTCCAACCTCCTTGGCTAGCGCATGAGCGTTGGCAATTAGGGGCCAATTCTCATCGATGGCAATGGTGCCCATTCTGGCAAGGATCCCCGATTGTCTAATTCCGCCTCCGTTCTGCTTTCTGAAATGGTTAGACTTCTGAATAAATGGTGTGGAACCCACTAGAACAGACCCTATAGGTGCTCCAAGGCCCTTTGATAAGCATAAAGAGATGGAGTCAAATAGCAGGCCGTACTCAGCCAGTGAAACGCCAGTCGCAATGGAGGCATCCCAGATCCTGGCACCGTCTAAGTGTAATTTGATGCCGTTCTCACGGCACCAGTGGCTTATCCTTGTAATCTCCTCCACTGGGTGCACCACGCCGTGGATGGTGTTCTCGAGTGACACCACTCTTGTAGGAGCAGCGTGTATGTTACCGTCATCGGAGATGAAGTTAGCCAAGACGTCTTCCAGCGTCAGGTAAAGCCCGTTGCTTGGCCTGACTGGCGTCACCATCGCCTGCGACAAAGTTGCCAATCCTCCCGCCTCGTGCACGTAGATGTGCGCTCTGTAATCACACAAAACAGAGTGTGGAGGCTGCAACAAGTGGGTTCGAATAGCCAATTGGTTTGACAACGTCCCAGAAACACAAAACAAGCCTGCTTCGTGTCCTGTTAGTTGCGCAACCTTTGCTTCCAAGTCTAGCGTATCTTGATCCTCGCAGTACACAGCATCGCCTAATGACGCCTTGGCAACAGATGCCAACATGCTGTCAGTTGGTGTAGTGAACGTATCACTACGGAATTCGTTGTGGTTAACTGCCAGAGTCATTGCTTCCTAGTAATAATAATGTATCAAGTGTGAACTGAACTGCGACCACAGTGGCGTATCCAGTCTTATTATGCTGGAATCTTATCTAGAAGATTCGGAATTTCTCTTTCTGGCGTTGCACCTCTGTGAAAAACATCTTTATACTGAAAGTGCTATCGTTATATCTGGTTGATGGGTAGAGGTGCGTTGATAGCGATCGAGGGATTGGATAGAACAGGTAAGACCACTCAAACCAGTCAGTTGGTGCAGAAACTGCAAGATCTAAACGTGCAGAACACGCTGGTCAAATTTCCTCAGAGAGAAACGAACATTGGACAGTTGATCAACAGGTACCTCTGTGACAAGACGTTTGAATTGAGTGACCAGGCGGCCCATTTGCTGTTCAGTGCCAACAGATGGGAACTGGTGGACGAGATCAAAGGATTACTAGAGTCAGGACACATGGTGATTTTAGACAGGTACGTCTATTCCGGAGTTGCATATTCGTCTGCCAAGGGACTAGACTTTGAGTGGTGCTTAAGTCCTGACAGAGGCCTCCCTAAGCCAGATGTGACTGTTTTTTTGAAATTCAAGCAAGATGTTAACTCGCAAAGAGATGGTTTTGGTGCAGAAAGATACGAAATCGAAGAGTTTCAGCAACAAGTGAAACTTGAATTTGAAAAGTTTGCATGTGAAAGCAACTGGAGACCCCTCTTTGTAGACCACAAGTCAATTAAAGAAGTTGAGGCGGACATATGGGATGTTTTGCAACCTTACATTAACGGAGTTGACACGCCTTTGAAGTCTTTTTAGAAAAAGATACAGACAGTCTGATAATATATAGAGGTCAACTTAGTGAAGGAATACTTAGACTTAACTTAATAAAAATAACAGTAATAAAGATACACAAATTTGATAAAATACAGATACTAAATCAAAAGGTTGAAATAAACGAAACCTTAAACACTGACATTTATTATAGCACGAAAGTGGCTAAGAGGGAGGGAGCGTTCAGTGTAATTTCTTTTCAAACAAAGGAAAGGTTCGCATAGAAGGCCAAGAGAGAAGCAAAGATAGTTTCAAATATGACCCAGTTGCCAAAGATGTCTCTTAAAGCAGCAAAACCAATAAAGACACCGTGGACTAAAGTTTGGGAAAAGGTTGCAGCGCTAAAAAGCGAGTACCAGTTGTATTTGGCTTCTAGGATGAGAATATCAGCTGGAATGGTTTCCTTGAACACAATGACAGCGACAAACAACTTTGTCAACGCGTAAGTGAATGCATCGTATTGGAATTCGTAAGTAAAATTGACATAGTACGAGCCCAAGTTTGGAAGAACGTAGGCGGAAAGGATCCAGATAGCAACGGCGTAGCAGTTTTTCAAGTTGATCATGGCAGTGTCAGGGAAATTGAAGTTTTGAACAAAGGTAGGAATATAGTGGGACACCTCAGGTGATAAGTAGTGGGACAACTTGGTTGATTGGTAAATTTGAGAGACCAGGTAGAGTGTCTGTAAAGTAAAGGCAATCTCATTGATCGAAAAGGGATCTGAAAGATAATCTCTCAACTCCAAACTCTTGTACTCGAAATACTCAACAATGTTACCGTTTTGAATAGCCTCTGATAGCGTAGTTGCGTACACGAAATCAAACTCATCGTCATCTGAATCCAATTCAGAGAAGTCTTCAGAGTCTTCCTCTTCTTCTTCTTCTCCTTCTCCTTCAACTTCTCCCTCTTCTTCCCCCTCATCTCCTTCTTCCGAGTCCTCGGAGTCCTCTGCTTCTTCCTCCTTGGAAGTCTCGCTCGATTCATCAGAATCCTCCTCGCCAACTTCGTCCTCTACCTTCTCTGCAGCCCGCTTTAGGCTGTCTGCAAGCTTGAGCACCTCAATAGTTTCAAAATACTTGGAGTTTTCGTCAATCTCTGGGGCATTTAGCAAAAGATGGGCCTTGATCGTCTCCAGAATATCCTTTTTGACCCTACACGTGGATATGTCAACATCTAAATCCGACGCTATTTCCATTAATTGTGTCTTCGTCTTCTTGCTTAGCGACATGTCTTACTTATAAACGTTTATCTTTATTTGTGGGAAAGAGATATCGGTTCCCCGTTGTTGTGGTTTTTATCAGAAGCACTTTTCCTCATAAGAAGGAAATCTTAAAGTTTACATATTACCCAATCCGGTAATTTGACAGCATTTCAGCTCTGTAACGCCAGTAGTTCTTCCTGATCGTGTCCAATTGCGTCTCCATCTTATGACACAACTGCAGGGCCTCTTGTGTGTTCTTCTGGCTTTCCAAAATGTCGATTTTGAGTTCCAGTGCCGGTAGTGAAAGCTTTGAAATGCCAAGATATAAAATGCGTTCAACAGACTCTGTACTGAGGCCCTTAGTCATAAGCCCCCTAATGTAGAGCCAAACACTTGGGTTTGTGGGTGCCAATTGCGCAAAGGGGGTCACCCATAGTAGTTCGTCTTTCAAATCACTTGTTAATACAAATAGTCTGTGATTCCATGCCGAGTTGTTTCTAACGTCACTCTGAATCAGCTGTTCAGTTATTAACAACTCCCTCTGGTCACCAAATAAGTTAAAAAAGCGCACCATCCAGCGCTTGTGCGTCCACACATGGTAGTTCTTTTCGTCGTTGGATATCATTTGCTCGGTTATCTCGTACTCGGACTTCAAATCATACAACGACTTGTCGTCATTGTAGAATTTCGTTACCAGATGTTCAATAATATGTTCCTTGTAGTTCCAGATCTGATAGTTCTTCTCGTTGTGCAACGCACGCTCATTGCACCAGTTGAGTTCGTCCACTAAATCTGTCTCACTGCAGACACACTTGACAATGTTCAAACGGTACTCCCATGCAGTGTAATTGGATGGAACCTTGCTAATGACCTGGTCCGTAATCTGGAGCGCCCTGGGAGAATACTCCTGCAACCTGATCAATGCATTCATTCGTGTTATCATTAACGTGAACTCTTCACTGTATAGAATTTTCATCAGGTTTACATCTTTAAGATCCGGGTTTTCAATAGGAAGCAACTGTAAGTCGCTGTAATCAAATACCTCTGCTGTCATCGGCCCGTTAGCTAACTGTAATACTCAGATATCAGCTTTTAACAGGTGGGTATATATAAAAGAACTGAAAATTTCATCGTTCTTTTTTTTAGTAAAGTTACCGTTTTAAGCAAACTGAATGGAAGATAAAATGCTTGTGGCAGCCTAAAAACTAGTTGCTAGTAAGATGGCAACAGGTTAAGTAGTTAGTTTAGTGTGAACTGGTCACCCGTGGCTTTCCTGCCAAAACTCCGATGTCAAATATATGCAGTAACAAATTTCAATATACAATGATAACTAAGTAGTTTAAATTTTGGTCATTTTCTGGCCTTACAATCATCACAATACCACTCGCCCTTTGGTAATTCTTTGAGCCCAATACAAGGCAAGTGGAACCACTCTCTTTCACAATTTTCACCATCACAACCCACCATTTCACCATATGAAACTTGTTGACAGTAGCAGTACAACGGCTCGCCCTCGTACTCTTCAGCTTCTGGCACAGCAACACTTATAGCCTTTGTTCTGGACGTCGACCGTGTGTGCGTAATGGCATTCGCAGCTTCCTTCACGTTCTCCTTTTTGGCCTTAGACAAGGAGACTCCGTTCGTGTTGGCACTCGTTGTACGGGTCCTTTTGGCATTTGATCTAAACTCATCGTCCGATTGTGCATGTTTCTTGCGTTTCACAGTGTTTGATTTATTTGTAGAAATAGGTGCAGAGATATTCGTTGCAGCTAAAGTGCCAGCCGCAGTCTTTGGTTTCCTTACATGGCCGCTCAAATGGCCATTGGTTTTGTTGGCCGAAATACCACTGCCATTGCTGTTGTTGTTGCTGTTGTTGTTGCTGTTGTTGTTGGTTGATGGAGCTGGCGAATCTTCGAGATTTGAGTCATAGTCGTCTTCAAAGCCGTTTCTGACTCTCCTGGCAGCAATGGCCTCTCGACGAGTCTCGCTGCGCTGCTGCTGCACCGACTTTGGCTCGCTGACCTTCATGCACGGTTCCCACATCGGACCGATTCTCACAATCTCTGGAATCTCCCTGGATACGGCCATGTCAAACGATTGCTCGATCCTTCTCGAGTGCTTCAAGCAGTTGTCAGACGCTATTGTGGCCACATGCATCTTCTCCTCTAGACACGGCATAAGTTCTTTAATGCAGTCTCTAATCGCAATCAATATTTTTGGTCTCTTTGGATGGTCCTTCTTCATTTCCAGAAACCGCTTTATGTATGCCTTCAAGTAAGGTATCGTGTGCACGCACTTGGCGTCGATCTCCCGCAACAACGTGAAGTACGACACGATGTCCTTAGGAAACTCCGCAAGTGCATCTGTTAGTTCATTTAGTCCTGGGCATATGTTGGTGACCGTAGGAGATTTGATAACTCCTGTGTGCATCTGAGAATTCAATTTTGGCATATCTGTATCAGAACAATGCAATCCTACTCTGATTCCTCCCTTCTAAATATATTGGAGAAGAAATTTTTCGTGTATATAATAGGATAACTAATAAGCTTCAGAACCTAATAGTTTTCTGCTTAGTGCGAAGCGCATTCCGTCACGATCGTAAATCAATTGCAGTGTTTATTTTTTCTTCGAAATGTTCTTGATAAATATTTGCAGCGACTAGCTGAACAGCTTTCTGATGGGGGGTGTTCAGCTCAAAATTGGTGAAACTACTTGGAAAGCGCAAATGCTAACTTAGGCTTGATCTTTTACAACTAATAACATTATGAACTAGCGAGTTTGTATTGACATTGCAAAAAAAAAATGTGCCACTTTCATTAATGCCTCAATCCTTTTCCGTAAAGTTTCGTATGAAAGATTACACTGTGTCCTTTACAAACCTTTTTCTTATAAAGTAAAAACAATGCCAGATAAACCAGAAGATCGTGAGAGAGTAGATGTCAGTACATCTACAAAATTAGTTTTTTCAGTGTTCACCGCCATGTTGACAGCGGTGTTATTGTCTAATGTAGGCCTCATCTTTGCTTTGATAAATCGTTGTGATGCAGTTGCCATGCCTGAGGATTTGTCAGCCAGGACAGATATCCAGCCGCCGATGATGTAGTATATGATCTAAATCTGTGGTGGTTAAATGTCACTAGTGCTCTCAGTAGAAGGGATGAGATAGACATGGCATATAATACATCAGAAGTCTTTACTCCCCACCCGGAGATTATGGACGTTTAGCTATTACCACCGGTTACAGATTTAGTTTATATTGGAGAAGGTGAGCCTTCGTTGGAAACGCGGTATATTTGGTGGGCATTATTGCTAGTATGGAAAGGACTTGAGACGGGTATGGCTATGTGGGAACTTGATCGTTAGCTGTAGAGATTGGAGTAATGAAACGACTCTACTAGCACTAAAATAAATTGTGTTCATAGAGCGCTTTCGACGTTGATGACTGTTGCTGGTGCTGGATGGTATTCGTGGCAGAAATTGTCAGATATATTTGAATCCCTCACAAACGTTTTGCATTTTTAAACGTGATGCTGATGGTAGATGGTCGGGTACCGATCTATAATTCGACAAAATACATATTAGAGATGGTGAACTTTATTTATATTATTTTAGCTTATTATACTAAAGCTTGCTAAAATAATGAGAAAAGATACTCAGCATGCTAATAATATCAACTATAAAAGGAAATGCTTGCAGACACATAGCAAGACAATAACGCCTATCATCATTAATTAAATGATTTAGAATCTAATATGATCCCCCATATAAAGGACGTTCCCCACATTTTATTCTATACTAATCAACAAACACTCTTTACAAAGCAAAATATATCGTTATTACCGCTATAAGCAAATTTTGACAAAGCTTATCAAGTAACTCATTAAAATTAACCTTGTGACTGAGTTAATTGCTTCACTTATGTTTCATCTTTGTCACAAGTTAATTAGATTTACTTTACTCGCTTATCAAGCTCATCATTTACCTAATACAGTATTGTATAATTAGCTATCTTCGACAAATTGTGGGTAAATTATAGCAATCAAACTTTTTGTATTTGTCTTGAAGATTCCCCATTCAACCAATATAACGATCAGTGGGTTTGGCCGAGTGGTCTAAGGCGTCACGTTTAGGCCGTGATATCGAAAGATGCAAGAGTTCGAACCTCTTAGCCCACACTTCCGATCTATTTTTTTTTATTTTTCCATTTATCTTCGCCGGGCTTCTAGAACAACGGAGCGTTTTCCTTGCTGGGTTCTTTACTTCCGGTTGCATTCTTCTATATATCTAACCAGATAAAAGGAGAACCATTGGTGGTAGACGTCGGGACTAGCAAATAGCAAGAGAATCAATGGGCAGCAATCGGGGGCGGATCCATTTGACGTGTTTAGGATCGTCGGGAGGACCGATGGACGGTAAGACCAGTGCGTTTCTCATCAAACCAGCCAACGTTGGATATAGAGAGATAGTGGATGCGGAGCACAAGTCGTGTCTCGTGGCATTTGAAGCAGGATCAGGATTGACAGCAATTACTGACACGGTACAGAATTCCGGAGGTGTGGAAAGGTATCTTTTAGAACTCTATTCCGACAGATGTTCCACAGCGGACTTGATAAACGAAAAGAGCATGCAAATAGCGAGAAACGTGTTTGACGAGGCACTCTGCGCAGGCACGTTGAGTTGCCACCAGTTGTCGTACCAGATCAGCAACGCCATCTCGCACTACTTGATCTCGCATTCGCATTTGGACCACGTTTGTGCGTTAGTATTGAATTCGCCAAGTCTCACGGCCAAGGGCACTAAGAAGATCGTAGGTCTCGAGGAGGTGGTGCGTGGGCTTCAGGACCACCTGTTTAACAACGTCGTCTGGCCGGACATGATCTCCATGGGCTTTATCGACCTCAAAATCTTGCAACGCTATCAGCAGGACGTCACTGTCAACGACCACTTCAAAGCAAAGGTGTACCCGGTATCGCACGGAACTTGCTCCAACGGGGAACGCTACATCAGCTCCGCGTTCCTACTCACAGAAATACAGTCAAGCTATTCCATCCTCGTCTTCGGTGATGTAGAAAGCGATTCCTCCAGCGGATCTAACTTCAATTCTTTAATATGGAAGGATATACCGCCGTACATAAACAGCGGCCTGTTGAATTCAATACTGATAGAATGCTCCACTATGGACAGACCGGCTCCTTTGTATGGTCACATGACTCCCACTAAATTGTTTGAAGAATTGACCAGTTTAAGAAAGGCTTGCGTCGACCATTTAGAAAACCCCACATTTAATCTGAACTCCTGCAATGAGTACTACCAAACTTATGAAAACCAACCATTGCTTAATTTTAATGTAATCATAACTCATGTCAAAGAAACTAACGACGATCGAAATCCAAGGAAACTCATATTAGATAAACTTAACCAACTAAACGTTCAACATAACACTAAAATCAACTTTTCAATGGCTCTTCCTGGATTAACCTATGTTTTATAAATAATTTGTTGTTGTTAAATATATTCCTTTATATCAATTGCTTTAAATTTATACTATATAAATCTCATCTCTGTGGAATACCATAACCAGTTATATCCTTAGCAAACCCCCAGTTCATATTCTCAACCTCAACCTCCTTCTCAATGTCTATTGTTTTAGCTGATGTACTAACAACACAGAGAGTGTAACTCTTCCAAGATCTGGCATCTCTGTAGTAAAGAACCTTCATACAATCCTTGATTGCCTGGATGGCGTCTTCCTTACTCAATTTTTGTGCATCTTCTTCTGTTTCAACCTTCTTTCTCAACAATGGGATCGCCAAATGTGTACCAAACCCAGTTGCTAATGAAGGGGACGCAAAAGAAACACCGAGTAAATCCACATACTTCAAAAACGTTTCATCTTTATCATCTAACCCTGCAACCAAAATTGCATTCCATAACGGATTCATCTTCGATCTTCTATTGTACATAACTCTTGTCAAATATTCATGAACGTGATTGGCCTTTAAATGACTGCTGTCCATGTCATAGCTGTCTTCAACTAATAGATCATCTAGTAATCGTTGAATGTACTGAAAATCACTAATATCACCACTTATACCAACAACAACATCATTGCCAACCTTGAAAATACGCTGCAAATCTGTCAGCTTCATAAGTGAACCATATGCACCCATTGTGTCTGCTGCCATCACCACACCATCCTTATACTTAATCGCAACAACCGATGTACCTGTAATCATTGGCTGCTGGGTGTGCATAGTTGGGAATTCTGAATTCGATGCTTCTTTACAATGCTGCTTCCCAGCATGTGCAATCTGATAATCGTATGAACCGTAGGCATTGTCTGATGGTCTACCCCAGTGATATGGATCGTGATTCATTGCTGACTTTCGTTAAAGATGAAGTCAACTCATTCAAGTGGCAAAAATTCAATTCCACTTTCCTCCTTTTTTTTGAGTGTGTATATGATGAACTAAAACATCCGTCTTTTCCCACTCTTATCGCAAGTTCACGCTCTAAAAGTCGATAACCCTCAGGATACAATGAGAAGTACTATCAAAACACTTGCTGCATATGTCCCAATGATCAAGTTTGTCGGGGGACCTCACAAAGGTCATGCTGTAAAGGCCACTGTCCATGCTTGTGCTCCAGAAGGCCTTTCACCAAGTCACAATAAAGATTCGCCAGCTTTCACTTCTAGTATGGTGTTTCAGTCCAGAAATGATCTTTCTAAAAGATTTAGATATAGACAACCAGAAGAGTTGGAAATGGATAATGTTTTAACTGGTGGTGCTGAAATCATTTTCAAACAAATCCATTAATTCTACTTCTTGTTACATATATCATATATCTATTTATATTATATCCCCTTATTTAGTTTATTCCACTTTTATTACATTTTTATTTATCTATTTATTTATTTTATATACATTTACATAAAAAGACAGTATTTTAACAATTAGAATTACAAAAATTAGGAAATATGTTTCAGCAATCTTTTGTAAGATAGGTTTCTTTTCAGCTCGTCATTATTTTTGATTGATTGCATCAACCTTTCAAAGTTATCCATATAACTTTCAACTTGTTCCATGTTTGGAGAAAACTTAATATCAAATTTACACAGCATGATGAACCTGTGGATGCAATATAACGCTACCATAAATACTTCATAAGCTGTGCCATCGGTAACAGTAATCACACTGGTTCTAATTCGCGTAATAAGTCTGTTATACTTCCAAACGTACATTTCAACCAATCTTTTGAAAGCATAGTTTTTCATGATTTCCTTCTCGCCCCTGGCCCTTGTACTTATAACAATTATATTGATGGTTGTTTTGAAGTTGTCTTTGGTGTGAAAGTTTACTAAAAATATTGTGTTGTTTTCAAATAGTAAAGGGAAAATTTCGTTTGAATGATCCACTTCCAATAGTTCATTAAGCTCATCTTCGTTGAACTCACGCTTTGTTTTTCTCGTGAACGCAACAAATAGATGCTCTCTAATTAGCAATGCCCATTTCTTGAGATCATCTTCATCTTTTTTCAATTTCGAATTAGTTTGTTTACTATGTGTCCAATTTTCAATGGTCTCTAAGATAATATCAATCTCGTTTTTACCTTCGCCAAATGAACTCATTTGTAGTAGTTTTGAAAAAGAATGCGGCAGCCTTTTCTTGAATAACGACTGAATATCAATCACCTTTTCTTCTTTTTTGTTTTCAACAACAGGTTCTTTGACTGGTGACTTAATTACCCTCTTTGGAACTGAGTTTGACTTCGTCTCTTTTTTGACCTGTTTGTTATTATTATTAGGTAATGGCTTCTCTATGCTATTTTGCTCTTTTTGGTATTCAATCTCTTCGGCTGCCGATTCATCATCCTCTAATTCATCAAGATCAATAGGTTGTTCAAATGAACCATTGAGACTTCTTAGTCTCTTTGCAGGTGGGATTTGCGCGTTAGAACTCATCTGGGTACTTGATCGGCTATTATTCTTTTTATACTCCTTCTTTGTATCTTTTCTGATTTCTTTCTTAATTAGTGAATCAACTTCTTTGCTGATCTCCTTTTGAGTTTCTTTCTCAACTTCCTTCCTCAGCAATGGTTGCCTTGAGTCTGTTTCTGAATCTGATTCTGATTCCAGGTCTGAAATTTCATCATTCTCGGCCTCATGTTTAGCCTTTGGGGTGCTTTTATCTTTCTTAGTTTGACTGATATTATTGCTACCATCAAGTTTTTCTGTTTCCAATGGTTTTTTTGGCTCTTCTGGACTGTTCGTCTCTACTGGATTTGGCAGCGTTTTTCTAAAATTTGCATCTGCATTAATAACGTAGGGAAGCAAGTCACTGACATCGAATTGCCTTGGAGTTGTTGAAGGATCACAGAAAAGTTTAATCAGTGTATCAGGTCTTAAGCAGAAGGTGAGAACAATAGTCAATAAATTGATCCCGTTGTCTTCATTTGTGGGATCTAGTAATTCATTACAAAACTTGGGGTATTGTAAAGCCTCCTTAGTGACCTTTGATTTAAAATGAGAGATAAATTGTTCAAATTCAATGCACGTTTCCACTGGGAAACCGGTTTTTGAGTCTTTAGAACAGTTAATTAGAATGATCTTGTTGTGCGGATTAATTCCCACGACAAGATGCCACTGTTTTTCCCATTTGAAAGGGTGAAGCCAGATATCCACGTCCTCTTCATTGTGAGACCTTGGACCAAAGTTTTTGAGAGATCTAAACACGCCTATTGTGATGTCCTTTGAGTCTGGCTCGTACCATCTGTTTAGTATTATGTTGATGTTGTGGTAAATGGTGTCGTCCGACCAGACGCGTAGCGCAGGATCGTGTTCAACTTTGGTTATATCCATCGACATGCTTGTAATGTCATATTTGACTACCTTTGGCATTTATTAGAACGGTGCTTGAAAAGTTAACTGCAAGGATGTTAGTACTGTCGCTGCTTTCACTGAAATGCCTTTTGTCCATCGTGTCTGTGCTGCTTAGCTAGATGTTTATAAATTACAAGATTATGTAAGGGGATGGAGACAACATGGAAAACTGAGGGGGAGGAAGTACATTACTCCCGTTTTAGCTGTCAACAATGCGCATCACAGATATCGGTCAAGGAGTCATGGCACTAATGGCTAACTTACTATTAAAAAGTTCCTGAATCAGTTTAACTGTCTTGCTATAACAAAGACTTTGTTACACGAAGAAAACATCGTTGCCGTGTACGCTCTCTTTATTTCCCACCCACAACACTTGTTTTACTTTTTCTTTCGCTTACCAGGACACTAACTATTTATTTGTCGCACAAATTAAAGGAAAGCAGTATCAAATCTAGGCCAAAAGAACCTCCATTTTGTTCACTGATGTCTTAGCTATTTTTGCAAATTAAGCCTATTTTAATATCTCTACTGATTACCAAACTAGATACAATTCTACTAAATTAATCTTTCAGCAATTTCCCTACCAAGTGGTTTCATTACCATGAAATTTTCTCAGTACAAGGGCTGCCGGCGAACGCAAAAATTTTTTTCTTGAGGGTAAAAATAAGTTATGCTATAACCATTGAATTTTTTTTTCGCGCTTAATTTTGACCACTTAGCCAAATGGCCAAACACTGTCCCAAAAGTTTTTTGAGTTTCCAGTTCGAAACTCAACATATCTCCCTTTTCTGCCCATTCAAAACTTTCCCTTTAGGTGCGAAAATTTGCCTTCGATGATTTCAAACATCACTCTGTATATATCCATCTCTTCCTTACACAGCCAATAGGGAGAATTGTCACACAGGAAAAGGTTCAGCAAGGCGTTAGCTAAGAATATTGGCATTACTTGACTTGTAGAATACTGAATACACATACACACTCCTTTTTTTTCGTTTCAGGAAACAATAAAGTGACAGAATATTGCATCCCTTTAAAATTGATAAAATAGGAAAGGTTAAAAGCAGGATTGAGGTTATCAGCAAGTAGCATTAGTAGCAATTGGTAACATTGAAAAAGAAGCACCACTCCCTGCACTTGAATCATACCCTTCAGTTAGGCATTCCTTATTAATTAAACAGCTTTAGAGACGAGGAAAGAAAATTGAATCTAATTATAGAAAGTTTTGACATATCTACAGTATGAGTAACTTCAGCAAGAACAACACGACAGACGGATTTGAGACGGTGAAGACCACAGGCAAACAGCCACGCACGATTCATGTTGCGCACAGGAAATCGCCTAGCGAGCTCACGTCCTTGATGCAAGAACAGCTCAATTTGCAGCGCCAGCTGGAGCTGGTGCAAGTGCAGCAGCAGCAGCTCTTGCAGCAACAGCATCAATTGAACCAGAAGGTGCAATCACAGACCTCCGGGTTCATCTACCAAACACCAAAGGGCCATCACAGAAAGACGTCTAGCAATTTTCAAAATGATTACGAGAACTTCTCTTCGCCAAGATCCTCTTCTCACAGAAGATCACAGTCTTCTATTTCCTCGGTAAATGGTGGTCAAGGCATGGGTCACTCCAGAAGACACTCGCTAGGCTTGGCAGAGGCCAAAAAGGCTGCCGCTGAAGTCCAGGCACAGAGAAACGGTTACTCTCCTTCAAAACTCTCCTTATCTAGAGGGAACAAAAACGAGGAGTTGGATCAGAACACGTTGATGGTCCCTCCTTCCTTCAGGTTTCCTGACGATGATTCTAGATTGGGCCACTCAAGATCAAGATCAAACGTTTCAGATAAATCTCCCCAAAGAAATTTCCAATTCCCTCCTAAGGAAATCGATTCTTCTTCCTCCAATACAGAGTTTTTAGTACCACCTCAGCCTTCATTCGCTGAAAAGCGCCAAACAGGTGTTTATTCTCATAAATCAACCACTTCGGACATCAATAGTAATTGGAGAAGATCCGGATCTTCATCTTCCTCTTCTCAAAATGATTCAGCTTTTGTACCAAGTCATAGACCAAGAGGTTCCTATGGTGGTTCAGTTTCTTCCATATCTCAATTTAACTCTCAAGGCAGAAAATCTTTATTTGCTCCTTACTTACCTCAAAGCTCCCTACCTGATCTAATCAATGAAGGTAAGTTGGTTATCGGTACTTTGCGTGTTAATAAAAAGAACAGATCTGATGCTTATGTTTCAACTGATGGATTGTTAGACGCAGATATTTTCATTTGTGGTTCGAAAGATCGTAATAGGGCTCTTGAAGGTGACGTTGTTGCCGTTGAATTATTAGTGGTTGATGACGTCTGGTCTTCAAAAAGAGAAAAGGAAGAAAAGAAAAGAAGAAAAGATTCCAAGTTCAATTCTGATATCAACGATGACGTTCATAATGATGCTTCCACTTTATCTTCTTTCGATATAAAAAAAAGTTCAAGTTCAGGTTTAAACAGAAAAGGCTCTTTAAAGCAAAGACCGACTCAAAAGAAAAATGACGACGTTGAAGTTGAGGGTCAATCTTTATTATTGGTCGAAGAGGAAGAAATTAATGATGATGTTAAACCATTATATGCTGGTCACATTGTTGCTGTTGTTGATCGTATTCCTGGTCAATTGTTTGCTGGTACACTTGGTTTATTGAGGCCTTCTCAAGTTGCTAAAAAAGATCAAAATGACAATGATGAAAGACCAAGACCCAAAATTGTTTGGTTCAAGCCAATCGATAAAAAGGTCCCATTGATTGCTATTCCAACTGAGCAAGCTCCTAAGGATTTCGTTGAAAATCATGAAAAGTATGCCAATCAAACATTCATCGCTTCCATTAAGAGATGGCCTATTACATCTTTACATCCGTTTGGTACCCTTGTCTCAAGGTTAGGTGATCAAGATGATCAAGATGTTGAAGTTGAATCCATTTTAAGAGACAATAATTTTATGTGTGATGAATATGATGAAGACAATGACCAATTTTTGAACGACTTTTTAAGCAGTGACCAAATTATTCAAAAATCCATTAATGAAAGAAGAAATTTGAATGGCGAATATGTCATTGCATGCACTCAAAATGGTGATTTTTCAGATCATGCCTTCCATATTAAGGGTCTCCAAGACAATAAAATAGAATTAGGTGTTCATATTTCAGATATTGCAGAATTTATTGTTGGCGATTCTAGCTTAGATAAAAGAGTTAAAAAGAGATCTCATGGTGTTTTCTTACCTCAAAAGAACGTTAATTTGTTCCCTAATGTTTTGAATAACGAAATTTCTTTTGACAAAAACAAACTATCCCCTGCTTTATCAATAATATTTGAAATTGATTTATCAACATTTGAAACAGAGGATATTTGGATGGGTGAAACCCTTGTTCAACCCAATGTTTTAATTAACTACGAACAGGTTGATCATATACTTAATATCAATAATGATGCAACTAAAGAAGAAAAAAATAACGAGCTTGATAATAATGATCAAAGCAATAAGGACATTGGAATTGAAGATAAGAATGATTCAGCTGTTTCTCGTTACATTGAAACTTTGTCTCATATTTCATCAAATTTGAAGCAAAAGAGATTGTCGAACTCAAAGTTAAACTACTTTTCAACATTACCTTTATTGGATCAATTGGACGACGAACCAGTTAAATTGACTCTCAATATTTACGATAAAATTAAATCGACAGCAATGTTTGATGAAATTTTTCAAAATGTTAATGCTGCGGTTGCTCAGAAGATTCACACTGCTCTTGGTGATTTGGCTTTACTTCGTAAGTTGTCTTTACCAACTCTTACTAAATTTGAGTACCACGAAAAGAAAATCAAACATTTTGGTATAAACTTGGACACAACAAACTCAAAAACATTTTTGAATTCAATTTTGAATATTGATGATTCAATCAAAAGAGAAGCTGTTGAAACAATCTTGATGAAGTCTATGAGTAAAGGTAGGTACATTCTTGCTGGTAAAAATGATCAGGATACTTTGAGTCATTACTTATTCAACTTTCCAGTGTACACTCATTTTGTTGCTCCATTAAGACGTTATGCAGATATCATTGTTCACAGACAACTAAAACATGTAATCAATAAAACTATTGACGAATATGTTGAAGACATTGATTCTTTGAAATTGGTTGTTGACTATTGTAATTTCAAAAAAGATTGTGCAAAGATTGCTCAAAATCAAGCAATCCATTTATTATTGTGTCAAACAATTAACGACATGAGTTCGAAATCAGGTCAGGTACTTTGTACTGGTGTTGTTATCCAAGTTTATGAGTCTTCTTTTGATGTTTACCTACCGGAGTTTGGTATTGAGAAGAGAGTTCATGGTGATCAATTGCCATTGAATAAAGCTGAATTTGATAAAAATAATAGTAGATTAGAACTCTACTGGAAACCTGGTGTTGATTCCGCCACTTACATTCCAAGAGATGAAACCGAGCCATTATCTTATCGTAATTCTATCAAAAATAAACACAGAGGATCAACCAATGAGACCTCAACTGAAGAGACTAAAATTAGCGAAGAACTAATTATAAAGTTGAATAAAATGAATTTAAGCGGCCCTGAGATTTTTAACATCGATAAGGACTTGAGTCATTATCTAAACTATTGCTCAACAAGAATTGAAAACAATCAATACATTCAAGATATAAAATTATTGGAAAGAGTTCCTATTTTGTTAAGAGCTGAAATTGGCATGGCTTTACCATGTTTAACTGTTAAATCAGTCAATCCCTTCTTTAATCAAAAGCGTTGAAATTTACAACTTTATTGAATTTCTACTTTTTTCTTCTTCCATACTTTATTAACGTATCCAACTAATTTGTCATTCCCTTATATTATATCCATTTTTGTTTTCTATTCACAAAACAATCATTTAAACTTTTACAAGCAATATTGTATTGGTTAGTATACTTGACTTTCCTAATCGTGTTTTTGTTTCACTTTGCCAATATTATTATATTTCTTCGATTTCATTGTTTTTTCCGTTTTTATTCTTGATTTTTATATTATATTTACTATTTATTTTTTATAAATACTGGAGTTTTGAATAAACGTTTATTTTATAATAATTGTTTGTAATATAAATCAAGTCTATCGTATTTCCATATAAAAGTAAACAATTAAGGCAACCTTCTTCTTTTTTCATTTTCTCAATGAAGTTCTTATTGCCGCAACTGATGAAACTCTTCTGTTTTGCTCTAAACTCTTAAAACTGACGTTTTTAGGTTGACTGTGTCTGAAGCTCATCGAATGAGCTCTGTCTAATTCAAATTTCTTGTCAAGTTGGAATGCTTGACTGTATTGATCTTCAATACTATCATCACTAATCCAATTTTCGGTGCTCTTATCAATTAGGTACTTTAACGAGTTGAACCAAATATTGTGTCTTTGTCTAGTTGGACAAGTTAATTTTACAATCTTATCATGTGATTTAACCAATAGAGATTTGTGATAAATTCCTGGAGGTAAAGGATTGTGATCATCAACTGACTGAACACTAACAATTGACATCGCTTTGATTTGCGTTTTCCCTGGATCTGCCAACACAGGATTATGGTTTGACCAGTATAGTGTTAAACTATACGGATGAACCCAAAAATACCTTTCGTGCCTTGTATCAGCGATTGATGATAACGGACCGAGTTTCCTGTAATATTTGTAGAGATATTCACCAATAATTGTTTGCGCAACTGCTGCAATGATTTCTTGCTTATTTGATATAATTGTATTAACGGTTCTCAGTGAAGTTGCATCTATATTAGAAATAGACATAGTGCTTGGCGATGTTGGCAAGTTATATGATTGATCTTCTGGAATTACTGGTTTTGGTAAGGTTTCCAAATTACTCTTATTTTTTTTCACCAATTCATGACTTTTGAGAAGCTTTTGATAGTATGAATTTGGCAATACAACAACATTATCGGGGTCAAAAACTCTTGTAACTGTTGTTGCAATAAACTGAGATTGTGGCACGCAAAGGAATCCAAGTTCTTTCGCTTTATGGATAATATTTTCACCTGTAATTGGTTGTTTCAATTTCAACTCATTTGCTTCTTCCTCATTCATCATAACTAAATTCATCTCCATTGCTTTGTCTGCTAGTTCTTTGGATGTAATCGGTCTCTTTTTCAACTGCTTAATATCGTCATCAGAAAGCAACTTCACATTAAGCTTATTTGCATACATCTGGAGATCAACAATGTTCAAAATTTCCGGTATTTTACCAGTTTCTTGCGCTAACTTTTTAAGTTCATCCAAATCTTCAATTTTGATGAGCTCATAGCCAAGTTCATGTGACTTCCATTGTAAATCACTAAACGCATCGTTGTTTGTTTCATTCCTGGCAATTACATTATTAGACTTATCCACATCAGAAACAGGAACCAATGCTAAACCTAACTCTGCAGCCTTTGCTCGCAATTCTGGTTCTATAGCGGCTCTCGAATCGGTAATGTAAGATTCTGCACGATAATCTACATCGCTAAAGGTTGAATCAGCCTTTGATACATTATACCCTAGTTTTTTCAATAGTGAAACAAGATGATCTGGATTGGTAAACTTCAAACGTAGCCCATTCAGCTCTTGAACTTTTTCTTGGTATTTGTGTTCTAAATCAGTAACTTCATTCTGTATAACAGACAATTGATCGTCATCGTCAGTAGCTTGCTCAGTAGCCAAAACACCTGAATTTCTGTTTTGAATTGTTGGCAAATTGAGTCCCTTGGCTGATTCAATGTAAGCCTTTACTGCAAGTAATGCACTATCCTGCGAATTTAGCTCTATAATAGCAAGTTCAATTTCATCATTGATTTTAGATAGATTCTTATCCAATTTAGTATTCAAGTGTGAAGGTGGCTCAGAGTTAGAATCAAATGATGCTACTGAAACTCTGTTGATTTGTTTCTGAATATCAGTTTTCTTCTTTTTAAGTGATTCGAGGTGAGTAGTTAATGAATTCTTTTTAGCTTTAATGGCTGCTTCTTTATCATGCAAAACATCATGAACCGAAATAGAAGAAGATCTAGAAGAAGATTTCAAAGAAGATTTACTTGAGCGCTCCGATTCCAATGTTAGCTCCTTTAATTTATTCTTCCTGGTTTCCATTTGTGATAGCAAATCTTCTGCTTCTAAGGTAACATTAGCTATATCTGATTCATCAACATTGAAATTTTCATAAACCTCACTAGAAATTAAAGACTCATATTCATTGATTGGAAGACATTTATAGCCAATGCTATCCATAGTATCAATGATAGCATTCAAAGAAGCTTTTGGAACTTTATCGAAAGAATCTTCTGCAGTGATCGTAGCAATTGAAGATGATTTTTGCATTGTGTTAGCGCTGAGATTTTTGGCAGGAAGAGGAAGCAAAACAAAACCTCTGCTCATTGCAAGTTGTTCTAAACTATCTTCACTAATGTCATCTTCATAGTCACTAGTATGGCTTTGTGATACACTTAGCCCTTTATGAAGTGCATCTGCCTGTGTGGGCTCATGAACCATTACCTTCCCAGTTTCAGAGTTAGATGAATGTTCAAATTCAGCCTTGGTTTCAGCAGAAGTAAGTTGTTTATCTATTTTTATAGGTTGATTATTTGATTCGGATACTTCAGAAATTTGAAAGTTGGCATTTTCATTATCGTTTTTTCTTAAATCTAGTAACATACTGTTGGTACTGGCCAGCTCATTATTCAGCTGGTCATACTCGCCAAAACTGATAGGAAACAAATTATGCATTTTAGACTTTTGCTTGATATACTCGATGTCTGGCTCTTCAATTTGCTTTCGAAAGCTTTCAAGTAACGAAGATTTTTGCAACAGTTGAGAGTTCAGCAAAGCAACGTCATCTTTTAACTGAACATGCTCAGACGTAATCCTTGCAATTTGTTCTTGTAATTCAGTTACATGAGTCTGTTGTTTCTTTAACAAATCTTCTTTATCGGCGGCTAACTTTTCACTTATTTTGTGACTGACAACAAGCTTTTCTTCGACTGCATGCATTTTCAGCTCCAATTCATCGATTTCTTTGGAAGCGGATGCTTTAGTTGATTCAACTTCCGCAAGATTTTCATTGGCAACATTCAAAGAAGACCTGACAGCTTCCATCTCTTTATTCTTTTCAGTATACAAACGTTTGTGTTCATCGATCTCCTTGTCTTTTGAAAAAAGTACCTCATTCAGAGTACGAAGCTCCCTTTCAAAATTTTCAACTTCTTCACTTTTCTCCAGAATGCTAGACTTATATGTTTCAAGCTCGTTTTCTTTTGAATTGAGTACATGTTTGAAACTCTCAATTTCACATTTGTACCGGTCAATTTCTGCATTTGTAGTAACAAGAGATGTCTTCTGATCTTTGATTTCCTTATTTTTCTCGTCAATACTAGCCTGTGTAATGAGTAGTTTAGAACTATACTTTTCAACTTCATCAATAAGATTTTGATGATCGATTTTTGAAACCAAAAGAGATTCAAATGTAGCAGATTTAGATTCAAGATAATCAATAGAGGGCTTTTCAATATCTTTCTGCAAACAAGAAATGGCTTTGTCTTTCTCAGAGACCGAAGCCTCGTGTGACTTTTTGGCTCTGGAAAATTCTTCAGTAAGAAATTTATTATCATTCTCAAGTTTCTCAATCATCTTGTTTTTAGATCGAAGGTCAGAGGTCAAAGTTTTATGCTCAAATATTGGCACAGGAATGAATCCCATTGCATTAGATCTTGTCTCAATATATTCTTTAGAGGGAGCTTCAAGAGTTTCAACTTTTGTTTGCAAAACCTCAATTTCTTGCGACTTTTGATTGATTCCTTTAGTTAACTGACTTATCTTATTACCCATTTTTTGATACTCAATAACTTCCAAAAGCGTGAGACCAATATTTGACGCTTTTATTTTTAGGTAATCTGCTGACGGGTTTTCATATAATCCTTTAATAGCACTAAATTCTTTTGTTTTTGACTCAATCTCGTCTGCAGATTTTAATTTTAGCTGGTTTAACTGAGTTACCAAATCATCTCTTTCGCATTTTGTTTTCTCCAGTTCCGCAGCCTTCATACTTAAACTATCCAGGTCTGATCTTCTTTGGCTTGCGAGTTTTTCCAGTTCAACTTTGTTATTTTCATATTCGGCTATTTGAACGGCGACAAGCCCAAGTTGCTCAGTCTTACTTTTGATATAATCAGCATCTGGTTTTTCAATTTGAGACTTTGCAGATTGTAGCTCAATCTGTCTCAGCTTTAATGTTTCACTCAATTTACTTCCTGTTTCGGCTAACGCAGAAAGCTTTGTCATCAAATCGTTGTTTTCAGAAATTGTCTCAGAGTTACGATCTTTCAAATCAGCATGTTTCATTTTCACATCCTCAACCGCATTTTTAAGGAAAGCTATTTCCTCTAAATTTGAATCATGTTCAGTTTCTGGAAGAATGAATAGTCCACGTTTTGAAGCATTACTCTTGATATATTCAAAAGAGGGTTCGGCTACTGTTTTATTTACATCTCTCAGCTCCTTTTCCTTAACTTCTAATCGTGAATTGGCTTCAGACAAAGCCTTTTCTAGGCCATGAATATTATTTAGATCATCTTGTAAATCTAAGTTATGCTTTTGTAATCTTTGAACTTCTGCTTCGCTATTATTTAACTGAGTTTCGGTATCCTTTAAAAGTTCAAGCTCTTCAAGTTTGGAGTTTAAATCTTCTTTCAAAGATTCATATTCTGTGCCAGAAAGTGTAACAAGGCCTAACGATGCAGATTTTTCTTTGATAAATGTTTCATTAGGCGACTGCAAAGACTTTTCAGCTTTCTTCAGACGTTCACAGCTATCTTTATAGTCATTCTTGGTGTTTTCTAGTTCAACTTCAAGTTTCTCTAAATCTTCACATTTTGCCATCAAGATATTGTGCTCAGTTTGTAAATGTAAATAATCTCTGTTTACAGCCTCAAGTTCTTTCTCGTGCATTTTTGAAGAGTTCAATTCAAGCTCCACTTTAGCCAATTTAGCGGCAGCTGTAGATAATCTAGTGCAATCTGCCTTCAGATTTTGAACCTCATTAGTTCTAGACATTAGTTCAGTATTAACAGATGCTAGTTCTCCACTGACTTCATGTAGCTTATCTTTTGTTAAAGTTAACTCGGATTGAACAGTATCATGTAAATCAATAGAAATTAGCTTTTCACCTTGTATTTCTAAATCTTCCTTAAGTCTGCGAAGAGCAAGAATTTCGTTTTTCTTATTTTTCAATTCGATTTTAGCCTCATCGAATTGACTGATTAAGTTCTCATGTTCAGGTAATGGCAACACAATTAGTCCATGGTCACTAGCTTTGGACTTAATAAAATCTTTTTCTGGATTTTCCAATCCGTTTTTCAAAAGTTTATTTTCAATGTCTTTAGACTTCAATTCTTGTTCAGCTTGAGCAAGTAAAACCTCCTTTTCTTTTAACTTTTCCAATTGATCACTCAGTTGCACTTTAACAGCTATTAATGATTGAAGTTCCCTGTCCTTCGTTTTCAAATTGGCAAGCAAATTCTCATGTTCATTGACAGGAAGTAAAATTAATCCATGTAAACATGCTTTTTCTTTAATGTATTCAACATCTGGAAACTCTATAGATCTTTTTAATTCATTCAATTCAGCCAGAAGAGAAGTATACTTTGCTTTACGCACGACAGAAAGATCATTCTTCGAAGACATTCTTTTAATGTAAGCAGTACTTGGGTTATCAAGTTTTTGCTTGAGTAATGCTATTTCACCATTTTGGACATTTAGTTGTTGCTTCAAAGAAGAGTATTCACTTCTTAGTAACATGTCATGATTAATTCTTTCGCAATGCAGCTTGAGATACTCGATGGAAGGGCTCTCAATTATATCTTGTAAATCTTCATTTTCGGTTTGATAATTCTTTATTTTCTGTTTTAATTCATCAATTTCCACTATTGAAATAGAAACCATCCCCAAAGTTTTAGCCTTCGCTTTCAAATAATCAACAGTGGGCTTTTCAAATTGAGTTTGTAAATCATTTAATTTCTGGGAAGTTTTTTCTAACTCAGTCGTAACGGAAGAATTATGTTTATTGTTTTCAATAACAATGGCCTGAAGTTTCTCATTGGCATCCTTTAGTTCAAAAAGTTCATTTTTCAAAGAGATAATTTCGTTCTTGCCATCACCAATTTCACTCTTCATAGAGTCTAATTCTTCAATTGGAAGAGTTAGAAGGCCGTGCAAAGAGCACTTTTCTTTGATATATTCAGCAGTCGGACTTCTGAAGTCACTTTCCAATCTCGTAAGTTCATTTTCTTTAAAATGCAAGGATTTGCGCACTTCGGCCAAGTCGAGTTGAACGTTTTCGAATTCAGACACTTTTTTATTGAGCTGCGCTTGTTCCTTTTGTAAATCGCTGAATTTCAATGTTTGTGCATCGTAATCTGTCTTCAAAGTCTTTAGATTGGCTAACTCCAATTCCATGCTAACGATGAGTGCTCGTTTTTGATCAATCTCAGTATGCATGTTGTTCTTACTCTCAGTCAATTCAAGAATTTGTGATTCCTTGTTTGCAAGTTCCTCTTTGAGGGAACAGTATTCTTCCACTGGCAAAATAGTTGAGCCATAGTTAACTACTTTCGCTTTGAGATATTCCAAAGTTGGGGTTTCTAGTCGGAAACTTAAAGAGTTCAATTCAGTACTCTTTTCCTTCGATAGCTTATGAGCAATCTCCAATTCTGCATTTTTATCAGTCAACTCGTCAGTTAATTTTAACTTAGCTTCTACGGTTGAAGCTAAGCATGATTGAGCTTCAGCTAATTCAGATTTCAAAATTTCGAAGTCTAAAATCTTTTTCTGTTTGGTAATAATATCTACGCTGGCAGACTCTAATTGGGTATTCAGCTCAACATGCTGCCGTTCAAGTAAAATGCATTTCTCCTTTGTTGACCTAATTTGATCGTTAGCTTCGGAGTAATCAACTGTTAGAGACTTGAGTTTGTTTTGAAGCGCCTCGTGTTCATTCTTCAACGTGTCAAGTTCACTGGTAAGTTCATCATACCGACTGACTGGAACTGTGACAAAATCTAAAGCGGAAGCCTTTGACTTTATATAGTTGATGTCAGGTGAGTCTATGCTATCATTTAGCTGCTGCAATTGAATATTTTTGTCACTTAATGATTTGTTCACGGTATCCAATGTTTCCTCAAGTTGATACAGCTTTGCAGTCAATCCAGAGTTCAATGATTGTGTATTTTTAAGCGCTTCTTGAGCCTCAATCAACTGCTTTTTTGTGTGCTGCAATTCGATTATCTGCAACTTTATATTGCTACTTTCATTCTTTAGAATCTCATAATCATTCAACGGCACTGCAATAAAGTTATGGGTTTTAGATTTCTCCTTAATATATTCAATGGCAGGGGTATCAAATTGGCTCCTGAGTTTTTCCAATTCCTGTTTTTGAGACTGCACTTGCTCTTTAAGTACAGTAAGCTTTTGTTGGATTTCTTTTTCATTACATTCAGATTCTTTCAGTTTGTTGGAAGTGGAATCCAGTTGTTTTTGAATGTTCATGACTTCAGTTTGCTTGGCATCAGCAATCTCAGTGACTAGATTTTTAGATTCGTTTAGTTGGGCATCCAACTCAGAAACTTGAAGTGTTAAATGTTTAATTGTATCATTCTTTTCATTAATCATCTCTTTCATATTGTTCATTTCAACATTAGTGAATAGCTTCAAATTTTTATTATTGGCGTATTTTGAAGAAATAATGTTAGTTGATGGATTTTTACTTTGATTGGTAGAGGATTGACTCAATATATCGTTGTATTCTGATTCGGAAATTGAAATAGTTTGAAATGAATTGTATTCACAAATGATATTTTCAACGTTAATTGATGCATTTTCACTACTAGGAACCACTAAAACATATTTTTCAGAGGCTTTAGGTGAAGCAATTGATTTTATTTTTTTTGGACTACTACTGCTTACAATATCACTGAGATTAAACTCATTGTTATAGTTGTCAATGAGATCATCATCGTCAGAATTTGAATCAGAGTTATTTTGTAGTAGTTGAGGAATATTATCAAATGGAATTGCTTTCGCAAAAGAATCATCTTGGTAGTTTTCCCACGAGTCTGCGTCAACATCATTCAAAGAATTATTGACAAGAGTTTCATAATTTTTATTTGAAGTGTGGCCTTTCTGTAACGATTTTGAGGGAGATCTCTTGAATCTTGGAGATGCGTTTTTGAATCTTGGGTTTTGACTTCTCAGCTTTTTAATAATTGCATAAGCATAAGTTAAGTTCCTTTGAAGTGTTTCATTGTCTAGTGATTTCATTTCCTTCGTTGAAGGGAAAAGCTGAGGATCTTGAATAATTGAATCATCAAATGTAGCCAATGAAGTATCTGCACCATTATCAAGCTGAAGTTCCCTATTAATGTCAAGCAGTTTATCATTTTCAGCTTTGATTTCGTCAAAATCTTCTTTTAATGATATAAACTTTTGATGAAGCAAATCATTCTCATCATTTAGGTTCTCGTTAGACTCTTTTAATTCGATCAATTCTGAGTTCAAGGATGTTATTTTAATGTTATGAGACTCTTTCAATTGACTATTTTCAAGCTTCAGACTGTCTAAAGACAACTTCAAGTTATCCTTTGAGACTTCAGATTGTGAATTTTTTGATTTGTAGGACTGGTATTCATTTTTGGTTTTGTCCAATGTGAGTTGCAATTGTTGAATTTTGACTTCCAGTTCCCAGTTCTTATCATTCAATTCCTCTTCTTTGGCATTTGACTTTTCAAAAACTGTATTAAGATTAGACAACTGCTTCTTTAGGGTCGTATTGTCAGATTCAGTCTTTTGAAGTAATGATTTGTATTGTTTATTTTCGTAAGCCAATCTTCTGGATTCCACCAAGAGACCATCTGAAAGATCACCTAAGAAATCTACTGTCTTGCTACTGGTATTCTTGATCTGGCCAATGCCACCGTGCTGCTGCTTAGCGTTTAATAGCGTTGGTGGCAGATGGATTTGTGGTTCTTCACTTTTGTTTCTTGAGCCTTTGACGGCCGCAGGAGCAAACTTTCTCTGAAGTTCACCTAGCTGGAACTTCAAATCAGAAGAAGAAGTTGGCGGTATCGGTTTCTGCGACATGCTTTGCGCTTCCTATAGATCCAGCAGTTGAAGTTCTACTGTTTACAAGAGAAGAGTGTAGATCAAAAAATGCGCGTTTGGTCTTTTGATCCATGAAATAACAATAATAGTATTTACTTTGAGCTGGTTACAAAGCAGAGTACGGTAGTAAATTACATTGATTTAAATGGTATGTTAAATGTCTATGTGGTAACATAATTGACAAGCTTTCGAAGAAAAGCTGAGTAGCTATTACAGGATTTTTAGGTTTAGTGATATCTTAATGTTATACTAACATCGTCATTAATAATACAGTTAAAATTGAAGAGATTACAGAAGGAAAGAGGTAGCAATGGCTGTAATTTTAATGGCAATGCCACTCCACCTTCGTTGTTGAGGGTCAAAAGAGATTTACAGGAGTATCAGGAAATACCAAATGTTTCGTTTGTGTATCGAGAAGAAACACCGCTGGTGGTTAATTTGACGATAAGGCCAAAAGAGGGCTACTACAACGGTGGAAAGTTTGAGTTTGAATGTAAGATTCCCGAGGATTACCCTAATTCGGCACCGGAGTTCACTTGTTTGAACAAGATTTACCATCCGAACATCGATTTAGAGGGTCATGTGTGCCTCAACATCTTGAGGTCTGACTGGAAACCCACATTAACGTTACAGCTTGTGTTTGCAGGAATTCTACATTTGTTTCTGCAACCAAACCCCAACGATCCGTTAAACAAGGACGCCGCAAATAACTTGGCTAAATACCCAGAGGATTTCCAGCGTTTGGTGTACAACAGCATGTCGGGGGGCACAATCAAGGGAGAATCGTTTGACAGGGTTTTCTAGTATGGAGTTTTACTGATATGGTTAGATTATGGTGCGCAAGTGGTAGCAGATAAGCAGTTAGTTCAGAAAGTTGTTTATTTTTGGTATATTAACTCAATGGAGCATTGGAATATGCTTTGGTATTGTAGTAGTAGAATATTAATTGATAAACATTGATAAATTTGAATCATAGTGTGATTTTTTGTTTTAGCATAACTTGTCATAATGAATTATTATTCAGTGGTGTTTAAAGTAATTATTAAAGTTTGCAAATTGTGTATTGATATAGTAGCTAAAATGAAAAATTTGAAAGCACTTTATATATTATTTCTACCTTATATATGAGTTTTCTTTGTTACTTCAACATTTTCATACAGTAGACTTTATGTGCAGATTAGAATTAATTAAGATATCAGTCATTAGTGTGGTATAGCAATTTTTAAATGGCTATAATAGGTGAAGTAAAGGCACAATGTAATATTGATAAGCAAAATAGAGTCAGGTAATACCATAATTATTAAAGAATAAGTTGGTAGAGTGGTTATGTGTCTAATAACGCTAGGCGTTGTTTATTATTTATAATTATGTAGATTATTAATTAATTGATACTAGAATACTGTGCATATAGCGGTTAATAGTTTGTAACTAAATGGTGAGTAATGACTATCAACTAAGAAATTTTTAGTTAAATATGTTAAATATATGCATTTGCAAAAGCCAACAAGACACAATTGAAATAGGTAAATAAGAACCTAGACACTAGTCCACAAAGTGGTTACCTGTACAACACATTGTTTGCTCTAGTAGCTCCGAACTGCCTTTCATGTTGTGCTTGAGTGCTATCTCTTGTACCTTTATAATTACAATTCTATTTTACATGAAGTAGGTTAGTTTGAAGCAAAGAAAATTGACGGTGTAATTTTTATCACCTTTTAATCTTGTTATACGGTTTACATGATGATGCCGTTGATGTTAGTTTCAAATTTTGAAAATAATGCTGTGAAGCAAGATGAGTATTGTTTGAAGGGATTGATGGAAATCAAGATTTTGTATGAATGCTAAAAAACAATGTTCTTCCTTTAAGTCATAATATCATCACACACTCAGTCCTTGGCATTTTGAAACACTTTTACGTTTTAATATTACATATTGTTAACAAAAAAGTATCATAGTGATTTATCTTTTCAGTTTAGCGTAATAAGAAGAAGAAGAAGAGACTAGGTAGTTGGATTCCACAGAGTTTTTATCAAAGTTAGTGGATGCAAATAACTGTAATAAGCAACTAAACGCTTGTAGTTTTTATCTAGTATTTTGGAAGGAACACTTCAAAAAATTTGGTAAAAAGTTATAAAATAGTAGTTTATAGTCGAGTACGAATTAGTCGATTATGTTGAAGATATCTATTTACAGAACTTTGCAACCAACTACATGATTTAGGCAATTAAGGTTTTAGAAACTGAAACTGCCGGTTTTAACGTGCATCAAAGGTAATTTTCTGCGCTATTACTTGATTCCAAAATGATTACCCAAATTGTTCCAACAAACTGTTGTCAAACACTGAGAGCAAGTACACGTTTTTTGTTATAATCTATATCCAACACCAAAAATGTGCATTTTTGTAAATACTTCGCAGTTCAGCATTTAATTAGCATAGTATTTAGTAATAAAGAATTATTCGGTAATATTTAGCTGTTTCTGAAAGTTGGTTTATTATTAAAGTTAAGTAAAGATATAAATAAAATAAAGTAGCAGCTCGCTGTTACTCACTTATGACTGGAGGTATGGAAAAATCAAGTAAATCAGTGGTCCTTGTGGCCACGAACGGACACATCGCCGTTAGATGCCACGCTTGGCACAAACTCGTGATCTTCTGCCACGTCGTGCAATTCGTGCGATCCTACTGTGTTGTTAACAAACGCCATTTCCGACGATTCAACAGCTCCTGAAGACGTCGACACTGTGTTTGCGGCCTGGTTGTAGAGCCTATATGTGTACGTTGTTGACGATAGATAAGCTCTAGATGGCCTAATGTGTCTAGCTGCTAGTGATTTTAGTGATGAGATTGCAATTGGTGTCATTGTGTAATAGTGTTATACAATCCCTGAAGCACCATTTGCTCACACTATTCTTCTTGCGTCCTTTTATACCCTGAGCCTTAGTCATCACTCTCTTCTGATAGCAATAAGTTCGGCGGAACGGTTTGGCCCGCGGGCTTCGCTTAGGGGGTGATTCCAATCTCCGGGGAAAAGGGCTCAGCATAACACCCCCATGACTCCGTAACGCCGTCATCCAAGTGAGTCATGTGACTATCCAAACTATAAAGATGCCGCGACAAAAATCAAGTTGCGCTTACGTAAGTACTTTTCACAGTTCTCCATGCTATATTTTCCTCTGTTGTGCCTTTTGGCCGGAGTCATTTGTGGCTTGGCGATGACGTAGCAGGTAATGGGCCGGTCTTCACATAATGTGACAGCATCCCTTATATGATTCAATGTGATTGTTACACCCGAGGGTTTCCATCTCTCCGTAATCACAACGACAGAAACCTTGTCGTGATTACGTAACAATACAAAAATTCTTCTTACTTTCTGTAACTTAAAATTATGTAGTAAGTTTAAGGTACTGCGACAGAGTAAATGGCAAGGGGTTTGCTCAGCACCTAGTTTGAAAGTGAAGAAATCAAGCTAAAAATACAGGGCTTTGTGTGAGATATGTGTTTATGGAACAGGTCAGTTACCGGTATGTAAACAATGGTACAGATATTAGTTAGGCTGTAGTTTTTCCATGTGTTGCATGGAGATTAAAAACCAAAAGTTAGCCATTGCTTATATATACGTATTTCATCTGATAATTTCAGCTTAGCTTTGTAGGAGCTAGTTAGTTATTTTTGTATTGTTTATTATAACTGGAACTAATAGTGCAATAGAACTTATTTTTATTAATACGAATTATCAGTAACTAAAAACCTTTTGCAAACCTTATTAGGTAATAATGAGTTCTGTAAATACATGTACTTAATCTTTATCTCTTTGAAGCTATTATTACAATTATTAAGTGCAAAGAAATACAAAAATCACTAGGTTTTGTTGTAACGCTTCATAAAATAATCCTCAAATATCATTCAACTGATTGTATTGCTAAAAAAGCTTAGCGTTAGAAAATATTTTTCTTGTTATACCGTGTATAGCTGTAATAGCTACATAGTCACCAACTCTTCTCTTTCCCTCCTTCACACCTCTACATTGCAGTGAACTTTTACGCTGTTGTGGAAAAGATGATTACGTAAGAACTCAAATTTTTTCACTTGCTTACTATACCAACACGCAAACTCCATAGCGTATTATCATATTGTATTACCATATCGTATTAGCATCCCCTCTACTTGCCAACCCCTCACTTTATTAATGGCAGAGAAAGTAGTAGTTGTAGTTGATGACCCGCTAGCTGACTTTGACATCACAGTCAGTGGGTCACAGGAGCATGATCTCTTTGAGGGATCACTCAACTTAGAACAGCAGTGCTATGACCAAGGATTCCAGGAGGGTGTAAACACGCCAGATTTAGACGCTCAGCACGACGGTAAACTGTTGGGCATCCAGACCGGGTTCCAAAAGTTCTTGTTTGTGGGTGTTCTCACGCAATTGATAAAGCACCTACTGGCAAAGTGTCAAACCCATATAGATAACAACGACTCG